>WNWK01002459.1:0-150000 GCA_009830355.1 Cherax destructor | reverse complement strand
ACATCTTTGATAGGACCTTTGCAGGTGTACTATACATCTTTGACAGAAGGTCCTCCACAAGTGTAGGATACATCTTTGACAGGTCCTCCGCAGGTTTAGAATACATCTTTCACTCAAGGTCCTCCACAAGCGTAGGATATCTTTCACAGGAAGTTCTTCGCAGGTGTAGGATACATCATTGACAGGACATCTTTGTGACTTTATTTCAAATCACAAGTGACATCCTTCAATTATTTCACATAAACCAATTTGATTAATTAAATTGGTACGTGATAATTTACACAACATCAACAGAATGTTTCACTTGAGAAAAACACAACAGCACCAAAAATATAAAGCTAATAAGAAGATGCATTTTCTAGATATTGCACAGAATCCAACAAAATTTGTGCCAACACAGCCTAAACCCATGAAGCGATTCATCCATTTCATACGAGGCATCAACCAATGAAAATTTATGTCTTTAACAATTGCAAATTCGATTCAAGCAATTGGAAGCAAAGTTCTGGTGAAGGGTTCTTGATTCCTTGAATCAAGAGCCCTTCACCAGAATCAAGGCAAAATAATGAATAACCTAAAATAATACTATACTATATATTTTCAGGTTAAACATTACAGAACAGCCAGTCAGAGGAGCCTTTCTCCAGTAATCACAACGAAACAAATACATGGGAATGGCCTATGCAGCATTGTGCATAGGGCAAATAGTCCCATTGTGCATAGGGCAAATAGTCCCATTGTGCATAGGGCAAATAGTCCTATTATACAAAAGGCAAATAGTCCCATAAATACTACCCAAGATACATTACACAATCATTGAAATTTTGAAGCCAATCAAATAAAGCGTTCTCGAGGAAAAACTGTGGCATGCTAAGAGTATGTCACATTTTTATTTGGCATATGTCACACACCCATATAACAATGCATGCCCTATAAGCGACCCAGATGCTAAGGGTATAACGAGCAGGGGCCCCCTCGTTATGATAGCACCTTGGTTCAACCAGCCAATGACAAGGAAGCCGCCAAAGTTGTGAATCGATGCATTACACTCGTGAATCAACATAGGCAGACTTAATTCCATGTCTAGTCGAAGGCGGTTCTCACCGTTTATCTTGCTTGCACTGTTTTTCTGTACATATTCTATGTAAATATTGTACGTATTAATGCTTGCTGTTTGGTGTACGAAATATAAATATTTACTCTCCACTGCCTTTTTCTCGCTCCTAGTTTGTGCCTTGGTTATCGTGCAGCAACCAGTTGTGCAGGCCACTAGACTACACCTGTGTTCTTAATATGGCGTGCCTGTCCTGAAGTCTTTGTCTCTGTATTGTGAAGATGTTGTATACTATTGCTTCGTGTTGTATTGAGCGTATTGCAAATTAGCATTTTGTTATAGTGCTGGTGGGTTGTGCCACCGACGCGTGATAGGCGTTTGGTAACTGAATGAACCCTGCAAAACTTGGCAGACTATCTATACAGCACTGTTGGCGTATTGCTCAGGTTCTCACGGTCTGTAATCCTGAGTGTAAAAGGAAGCTTGGAGCAAAGAAACACCATAGAAAAGCTTTGAATTGTATTTTCCTTCACCTATATATATATATATATATATATATATATATATATATATATATATATATATATATATATATATATATATATATGCAAAAAGATCACAGTAATCAGGTGATATCAGAATATGCAAGACAACCACTATGAAAAATAGAGGAATTCCAAGCGCTTTCGTGACTACTCACATTATCAAGGAACATATAGTTCCTTGATAATGTGATAGTCACGAAGCGCTTGGAATTCCTATTTTTCATAGTGGTTGTCTTGCATATATATATATATATATATATATATATATATATATATATATATATATATATATATATATATATATATATATATATATATATATATATATATATATATGTCGTGCCGATTAGGTAAAACTGGTCAATTAGCAAGAACTCATCTAAAATTAAGTCCTTTCTAAAATTTTCTCTAATACGTTTAAAGATATATTTTTTTAATTTATGTTAATGTAAGAATATATAATTTTTGTACCAAGAGAAACTTTGAAAACCTACCTAACCTTATTACAACAAGCGCAATTTAATTTAGCCTAACCCAACTAAATATATTGTAGATACGTTAACATTAATTTAATAATAAAGAAACACAATGAAATATATTTTTCGTTATGTTCAGAATGATTTTGGCGAAATTACTGCATACACAAATTTTCACTTGTCTTATATGGCAAGGTGAGCGTTGCTATTTAAGCCAAAATCGCAAGTTTTACCTAATCGGCACGACATAAATATATATATATATATATATATATATATATATATATATATATATATATATATATATATATATATTCGTGCCGATTAGGTAAAACTTGCGATATATATATATATATATATATATATATATATATATACAACTATGTACACTATATACAATAGAGTGGTATTAGTGCACGCCACGGTAATCAAGGCAAAACAGCAGCCAAGAGACACAGACAACCGTGCAACAACCAGCACAGGGTGGGAATGACAATGGTAAACATGTGAGTGGAATCCACGTCACCTTTACCATTGCCAGATCCACATTATGATTGGCTGAACCAAGGTGCTGATCTGATGATGGGGCCCCGATCACCAAACCCTAACAACATGGTTCGCTGTTTGGTGAGGCAGCCTATATGGGTGTGTTTAACATGCTCCAAATAAGGTGACGTACTCTTTGCATGCAACAAGTATGAACGAACTCTTACTGCTGCACAGCTTCGTGACTCTTGTAACATGACGTTCCAACCTGAGATTTCAGCTGCTACTTGAGCTATTAATTGCCGACACCCTCTCTACATCATAATTTGATAAGATGTTTTAAGGAAAAATGGATAATAAACTGTTGTTTATTCCTTATGGCTATAAAGTAAAATTTGAGAAAATCTGGCCAAAAGTTTTTATTTAGTGAGGAGGCACTTTGCTCCCATTCACAAGTGTCTTGAACCTACGCTAGCCCTACTGTCTGTTGCCTTACTCGAAGGTCAGGCCTGACTCTCAAGTTCCTTTGGGTTGAGCATTACCTAATGAGTTGGATGGTAGTAATTCGTGCCATGGTGGCACACTACCCATTGAGGGATGCCTAATCCCTCAATAGGGTGAGGGTGTGGCATGCTAAGAGAATGTTACATTATGTTTGACGTATATCACACACCCATATAGGCATGCCCTCACGACCAACGTACCAGATGCTAAGGGCATAATGAGGAGGGCCTTCCCCTCTCCGCTATACAAGGACTTTGGTTCAACCAGCCCATGACAAGAAAGCCTGCTAAAGTTGTGAAGCGATGTGGTACACTCTTGAGTCAATATTGGCATACTTACCTCCAAGTCTGGTTGAAGGCGGTTCCCACCGTTTGTATCGCCTTTATGTACATATCCATGAGGTTTGGTCACAGACCGGGCTGCGGGGGCGTTGACCCCCGAAACCCTCTCCAGGTATGCTCCAGGTATATTATCTGTCAATATCGTACATATACTAATTGCTTGCTGTTTGGTGTAGAAAATGTATATACTCTCCAATGTCTTTTGCTCGTTCCTCGTTTCTATCTTGGTTATCATGCTACAACCAGGTGTACAGGCCACTAGACTACACCTGTGTTCGTATTGTAAACGAAGATTTGTGATAAAAGAAACGAAAATATTGCTGAGAATGATACGAAAATTAGAAAAGTCTCCCCTCGTTAAACTTAAAGAAAAACTTTATCTATAATCCAGTAAGAAAACATATTTAATTAAAATTTTCTTGACAGACGTATTTTTAATTTGTCCTCACACTACTCCAAATAAATAAAAAAAATACTTCTTATTAGAATAAACCACCATTTTGGGTTTGTAGCTGATCACAAGAGGCATTCGCTAGTTATTTGTGTATTATTACATGAGAAATAATTTGCTTAACAAAATTGGGGAATTAAAATTGATAGAGATCTAATTGTGTGACAAACTGACTCCAGCGATTCAGTCAGACAAAGTGTTCGTTATTGAAGAAAAATGAGTATCAGTATTTATTCATTAAAATTGGCAAATTGGTACTTATATTCCACCCAATGACAGTGTAGGTTTTTTGTTGCGGAAACCACATCAGTGGAACAAGTTTGAAACTGATCAGATGATTCATTCTCCAGTTATGACACTGAAGCAAAACTTAATAAGTACTTTCCTGGCCATAATATGCATCAACCATTAAATATTTAAGCAGATAAATAGAGATAAACTAAAATTTATTTAACGTATTTTAACAGGAATCAAAATTTCAATTTTTTTCTTAAATAAAATCGACATATCTACGACTACACATTTAAATTTCACTCTCCGCCGTCATTGTATTTATATTCCTTTAGTGAGCTTTTCACTTTATGTCACTGATGATTTTGGAAATTATCTACGCATTTGAGAATGGTGGGAATGGGTCCAACAACTTTGCAAATAGCTCGTAGACGAGTGTTGAAAATTTGAAGCCGAGTGAATGAGGCATTGTTGAGTTATGAGCAAAATAAAATGGAAATGTTGAAGGAAGGAAAAAAAAATCAAGCAACGTCTTAAAGGGATCCCTTCGGGGATACTTAATAACGGGAAATATTTCTTCTCATATTGATTGGCAGATATCAAGACCATTAAGAGATTAACAGATAAAATAAATTACTAACAGATTACTGACTGGCAGATATGAAAAATAGTGTGCCAAGACCATTAAGAGATTAACAGATTAAATAAATTACTAACAGATTACGGCACATGAAGTGCATAAGTTCTCTTCCTGTTATTATAAATAGGCAATTACAGAAACGTAAGAACACACACACAAACAAAAAAAATCACATGCATGAGTGCGCGCGCGCACACACAAACCCACACACACATATACACACCGCCGAGAAGAACAGACATTAGCCACTTTACCGTAGGAAAAAAGCTTGTGCAAGTTTTTATAGTGTAGGAGCTAGATTGTTTAATGTGACTCGTGTCCCAAAAACTAGTAAGAAATTACTAAAATGGAAAATTTTCTGACGCATTTTTTCCATCACGGTGGAGTGTACACGGTTCATGGATCTGCAGACAAGAACACCAGTGGATGGGTGGATAGAATAACTGAAATTTACCAAAAATGTTAAAGGCCTTCTCATTAAATACATAAAACATTAAGTTAGTAAGATAAGTTAATGAAGAGAAGTGTTAGACCAGTAACTGATTAAAAAATAGAGATACAGAGAAAGAAATTAAAGGCTTAATAGAATGCAAAACTAAAATAAAAGATAGTTACGTAGGAATAACCAAGCATAAGACAAAATTACAGCAGGTGCAGCTAGCACGAGATGTTGATGTGAACTGTATTTAGTGGATCCTGCTCAATATTTCAGAGAGTCCACCTCTATGCTAGATGAACAAAAAAAAAAATATATATATATATATATATATATATATATATATATATATATATATATATGTCAATGCCGATTAGGTAAAACTTGCGATTTTGGCTTAAATAGCAACGCTCACCTTGCCATATAAGACAAGTGAAAATTTGTGTATGCAATAATTTCGCCAAAATCATTCTGAACATAACGAAAAAATATATTTAATTGTGTTTGTTTATTATTAAATTAATATTAAGGTATCTAAAATATATTTAGTTGGGTTAGGCTAAATTAAATTGCGTTTGTTGTAATAAGGTTAGGTAGGTTTTCAAAGTTTCTCTTGGTACAAAATTCTAAATTCTTACATTAACATAAATGAAAAAAATATATCTTTAAACGTATAAGAGAAAATTTTAGAAAGGACTTATTTTTAGATGAGTTCTTGCTAATTGACCAGTTTTACCTAATCGGCACGACATATATATATATATATATAAATATATATATATATATATATATATATATATATATATATATATATATATATATATATATATATATATATATATATGTGTGTGTGTGTGTGTGTGTGTGTGTGTGTGTGTGTGTGTGTGTGTGTGTTAGTTACCATTTTGTCCTAGGCACATGTCGATTAGACACTAGGCCTGTTGTATATATCTGTGTGTGTGTGTGTGTATGTAAGGATACACTTCGAAATGTTTCCGCCCCGCCGGGAATAGAACCCGGCCCCTCTGTGCGTGAAGCGAGAGCTTTACCACTAGGCCACCGGGGCTGTGTGTGTGTGTGTGTGTGTGTGTGTGTGTGTGTGTGTGTGTGTGTGTGTGTGTGTGTGTGTGTGTGTGTGTGTGTGTGTGTGTGTGTGAAAAAACTATGGGAATAACTACGTAAATATCACAAATGAGGAAAATTATAGATGACACAAAATTAATGCCATTTACTTTAGAATAAACAAACAAACACGAACTACAATTACTAACTGAATCAAAAGAATGGAAAGTAAAACATAAATTACGAATGTGAATCAAAGCTAAGATAGACAAATATACAAGAGCAGCAATATATATGACTCCGTTAGTGACGGTGTAATCAGATACTGATCCACAGTTATCAAACGTTATGTGAATAGCTCATTTCTAAATGTATCAGAAGATGGTCACTACCACACACCATAAATAGACACCAGTGGAATGAATGGCAAGAGTCCTTAATGAGAGGTGCACGGCAATCAAGACGGTGAAGAGTAGTTGAGTGCTCAGGCATGATTGAATCGTGATTTAAAGCGGCGAATCAAGCTGGCGAGAGTCTCGGAGGTGAAGAGTGACTACAGAGATAGTTCATAGAATGACTCAGGCCCACACATACGTAGCAACCTTTCCACAAAGAAAGCAGGGTAGAATAAATCACGACATTTTTAATAACGTCTATAGCTCAGGTGATCCCTCGTAGTACCGCTGGCACAATCAAAACACATGGGCTACAGAAACGAATCATTTCCCTACATCACAAGTTGTTCATTCACTCGATAAGTTGAAGGATTTGAAAGACCGGTGAGAGAAATAAATAGATAGTCCAACGCTACGTTAAACTAGAGGTCCACCAATCCAGACAGGTAACAATTGTGAAAATAAGACACAGTAATAATACAGAGACGCATATATTTACGACCGTTAGAGAGCTGGGTAGCAAAGTGATTTCCAGATGATGCCCAGTACCAGTACACTGGCGTCTGCATTCATCTGTAACAATCATTTCGCACATCCAAGTAAATCACACCACAGTCATACATACACTCACACAAAAACATGAACAACAACATGAATTTTTCCCCTTACATTTAACAAAAGGTTAGACAATAGAAAAGTTTTGCAAAATTCACTTGAGAAGATACATAGATTGAGCAGCAGATGGTATTAGCTGAAGAATTCACATCTAAAGCCAATATTAGTCAAGAAATTATGAAGATTGTAAATAACTCTAAGTAATTGAGCGAAGTTGTTGATATAGATGAAACAGATACTGTTTTTGGTTGTATTGAAATGGATATACAGTCATGAATCAAAGAGGAAGAACTACGCATAAATGAGATGACAAAATTCATTATGGATTTCAACTTTCAAGAACATATTGTAGCATTTAGGCATATTGGACAATAGGTCACTGAAAATAACATTTATACAGATTCAGTATAAGGAGGAATTGTTAAAGAAAAGTAAAGATATTAAGGAATTGGTAGGTTACAAGGATATCCAAATTAGACAAGTTCATTTAGAGGAGGATAGGGAGAAAATAATATCATCAACATTGCTCAGAATGAGGGAGAGTGTGGTAACTTTCTTCTTAAGAGCCATATGGACACATCAAAGGGTTTTACAAATAAACGACCACGTGGGCTAGATGAAAACAATGTTAAAACAAATGGGAAATATGACAACAGTGAGAATAACTCGTTTCGGAAGATTTTATATACATATAGATGGGAAAAAATCTGAAAAAGATTAAAAAATTTATATGCAATTCCTAATGCAGATGGAAAATAAAGCTGAAAGAGTAGATTTAGGGGATATTATAAATTAAAAGATCTTATATAGTTTGAATAATTGAAACCGAAGTAGAAAAACAGGTTTTAAATGAGGATGTATTTGACAGATGAGAAGAGATAAACAGTGAATGAAGAAGGATTGAAAATATTTATAAAATAATCTCTTCACGTTATAGAAATTGAAATCCAAAATACTGAAAATGTTGAAATTTTAAACATAAGCGTACAAAATAAAAAGGAGAAACTTGGAATTGGATATTACCCATCATTTAATAATACTTCAGAAAGAGAAGAGTTCGATAGTTTAAATGAGATATTACATAATATCCTTAGCAACTACTGATGAAAAGTGACTGTGATAAAAAAAAGTTGTTTAACTTAGATATTTTAATTATAAAGAAATAAATAAGGCAGCCTAGGGGGATGGAACGGTAGATGAATTGACAGTACATTTACTGTCAATATAATGACAGGTTATTTTATCCATCAGCAAATAATTGAATAGAATGAGCTAAGACAACAAACAATATAGTATATTAGATTCAGTGTTTACTTGAACAGTGGAAGAAATTTTCAACATAATTTTACTTGTAAAGAATTACCGTCCAATATTAGAAATATATGTGATAAAGTATGACTTAAAAAGTGAAAACGAGGTTCATAAATAGGAACTACTAAATTATAAGGCAATTCCAGTGCTTTATATAATGTATAACAAAGACAGATATATACATAATCTGTGTAAATGGTTCTGAATTAAATAGTTTCATTTAGGAACAAAAGAGGAAATAGGGAATCTTTTAATGGATGGTGTTTGAGAGTTATGAAAGACAATGAAAAGTCTTGGAATGAATATAAGAAGCGAGCCATTCCAGAACCTTATTAAAGATTCAAGAAGGCGAGAAATTAATAAACATATGTAAGGAAAAAGGAAAGAAGAAAAGATGAAAAGGATTTAGTAGAGAAGAGCAAAGTTGAACCAAATATTTTATTTAAGTTTGTGAAAAGTAAACTAAATTTTCGAGACAAAACACATAGAATAATTTACGACATCAAAATCACTGAGGAAGAGGAGGAAATGTGTCAAGTATTAGACAGGAACTTTCAAAGTGTGTTCACAAAACATCTTTATCATGTAGCGGATTCTATTCCTAGACAGCAAGCTGCATTAGACATTAAATTAATAAAGAAGTAAAGAAAAGGTGAGAGGGAAGATTCTTTAAACTCTTGGCTGGTTTCGTTCATAAGAGTTGTCGTAAGATTATTGTCGTAAGATTATTGTGGATTCAACACTTAGGGAAGAATAACAGACTAACTGATAAACATTTTATTTTTATTGGTCTGCAAACCCATGTATGTATTTCAAATTTTCTAAGTTATTATGTCAAAATGATGGAAAATCATGGAAGAATGAATTGGATGGGCACTTTATGTTTATCAAGAATTTAGGAAAGCTTTTGATAGTTCCTTATGAAATACTTATTTGGAAATTGCAAAATATTGGAGAAATTAAAAGAAAATTATTGCAATGTATGAGAGACTTTTTTTTGAGAGGACAATGTCAACAGATTAAGAGGAAATATATCAGCATAAGTTGATGACACATATAAGGAGCCACAAGGCTCTGTACTTCACCAGTAATGTTTCTAATTTATATAAATTATTTACCATAAGGTATAAAAAAAAACATAAGGATATATTTTCAGACGATGCAAAATTCCTATGTAAAATTAATAATTAAAATAACTGTAAACCTTTGCTAAAGATCTGGAAAAATTGAGCACATGGAGTGATGGACGATGGTAATTAAGGTAGATAAATGTCATGTAATGGAAATGGAAAAAAAACGAAATCAGGCCATAATAAGAATACAGACTGTGTCAAAATATAGAGAGTATCAGATTAAGAAAGAGATCTAGGAGTTTTTTTTTAACAAACTGGCCGTATCCCACCAAAGCAGAGTGACCCCAAAACAAAAGTCTTTCTTTTTACATTTAGTAATTTATATAGAAGGGGTGCTATCCCCTTGCTCCTGGCATTATAGTCACCTATTACGACACACATGGCTTACGGAGGAAGAATTCTTTTCACTTTCCCTGGAGATAAGAGGAAATAAAAAAGAACAAGAATTATTAAGAAAATTTAAGAAAACCCTAATGGGTATGTAAACATATATGCATGTACATGCATGTGTAGTGTGACCTAAGTGTAAGCACAGGTAGCAAGACATACTTGTTATCCCCGGTGTTTTGGAGACAGAAAAAAGACACCAGTAATCCTACCATCTTGTAAAACAAATATTACTTTCCGTTTCACACTCACTTGTGTGGTTGTTGTCTACGAACCTACTAACTATCTAGGAGTTATAGTTAATAAAAAAAGGGTCACCGATAGATCATATAAATGAAATTGGGAAACTCTTATGCTACACTAGCAAACAATAAAATAGGTTTCATATATATGGATCATAAAACGTTAAAGTTGTTTGTAACTTATATTAGGACAAAACTGGAATGCGCACCGCGTATCTGGTGTCCACATTTGAAAAACAAACAAGTCAGAAAATGTCCAAAGAGCTACAAAATGGCGGCCAGAGTTGAGCAGTAAGAGTTGTGACGAATAGTTGTAAACATTAAAGATGGCCACCGTCACTCAAAGAACGGAAAGAGGAGACATGATAACTTCACATAAAGTCTTGAAAGGACATATAAGAGCAGATAAAGAAGATTTCTTACTACCATTTACAGGGATAATAAGAGGTAACAGATGAATATTTTGAAAAAAAAAAATAACTACTGTGAAAAAAATAGTAGAATTCCAAGCACTTTCGCGATTTCTCACATTATTAAGGAACTATAAAAATAAAAAGTTAACAGGAAGGCATATAAGGATGAGACTACACCTCGAAGCCACCTCACAACACATGACTTTTTTATGATGATGTAGGAAGGCAGTTAGTGATCCGTGAAACACTATTCTACCTCAAAAAAATTGTCTAATTTATTTTAAATTCTTTTCTCTAATGTATCTTAATTTTTTCCAAAATTTTATTAATCAGATATAAATCCAATTTGTATAACCCAAAAGCAATGTTCATATTATTTTTAAAAGTATTTTTAGTGAAACTAGATTCCATTACACTCCTTTCGACCATGGACTTGCTACATACAACCTTCTCAGCCTTTTGAAAATCAATTGAAAATTCATTAAAATTAATAGAAAACAAGAAATAAAAGCTGCAAAATAACGGCTATAGGCCTTTCTTGTTGCAATCAACACATCAGGAGCTTGCAATGTTGCAGAAATTAGTAGAACTCCAGGCAGATTCGTTCACAAAAACGACTTTCTCCAGAATAACAGAAATGGGTGCCAGGCAGACTGTCAAGTGCCAGATAATGCAGGTAACCTATTATAGCATGTAAGCATAAAACATATAAATCCCATAAAAACTGAGCATGTAGTAATTACCTAGTAACCACAAAATTTGTGACCTGTCAATTATCACAAACATTCCCTTAGACTCCAAACTGTTTCGCTATGAAAGACTTTAAATTTATCTGGTAAACGTTTTTAGGAAATTTCCAATCATCGTATTAAAGACAACGGGTCAAGGATCAACACATTTAAACAAGAGGGAGATGACCCTAGTTAAAAAAAGTGGTACCATGTTGAAGAACTTTTGTTTGACTTTTCTCACTTCAATATATAACATTTTGCTTTCCTGTTTAAACAGATCAATATTCCTGGTAAGGACCATCCTGTGTAGATGGTCGAACAGAGTCGAAGAAAGATTAACCAACCTGTTCTGTAGTAGCGATTTCTGCAATACCTGTTCACTAAGGCACTTTCGTTTCTCAGTTGCAAACGAGCGACTAACAAATGCAAAACACGGCACGGAAGGTGGGGAATGCAGCAGCTAAAGGACATTTACACTGTCACCATTGCTTCGTCTGTGTAGGTAGGGGAGTCTTGAACCTCACTTGGTATTGTGCTCTATGGCCTCCAGCCATTTTCATTATTATTTTCGTTTATTAGTGTTATTAAGGTTACTACTGCTTTCAGTTATCTATTTTTTATCATTGGATGTGTTAGTACTTCTAATCATTTGTGTTAGTGAGTTACGCTAGGTTATAATATTGTTGTAGTTGGCTTTATGTAGTTTATGTGTTAAGCGAGTAACACATTATTTTGTTCTGTATTTTTACCCCAGTCCATAGATCTCTCTGATTCCATAGAAATACGTGTGTTATCTTGTGCAGTTGACTGACATGTAGGTATTAAGACTGGAGAAGCAACCCTCACCTCAGTTTAACTCATGTGATCTGCTCATCATGCACTACATCAAGTCCGTCTATGAGGAACAACCCCTCACAGCTTAATTCAGGATTCATCAAGTGTTGTAGAATTATAGTTGAACAAGTCTAGCCCACTTGCTCTCTACCCGCATCTTAAAGCTTGGAGTTGCACTCCTTCCCTTTGTTCATACAACTTAGCAGCGCTCCACACCTGATGGCTTCTTACTACCACCATTACACCCACCTCACCTTCTACTGGATCGTCCACCTGTCCATTGCTTCTTTATAAATTCTCTGGTTCTTAATAGTGACACATGACTAGCCTGGGGTTTCATATTATTTTTTTTTTTTGCCTGATTTTATGTATTTATTTTACACGTATGTTAATGCTTGTTATTTATACTTCTTTCCGCTAATTTAAACTAGATATCTGTCCTTATTATTTTAGTATTATAATATTTTTCCTATTTGTTTTCTTTTCCTGAGCTTACGAGGTGACCCCCCTCCCTCCCTGTCCTGGAATTAGTCTTATGTAAGGAAAAAGTCTCTGTTTGACTTTATTTTTATTTCTTTTCCAGTTTCATAAGTCGAGATATTTGCCAGAAGTGAATATCACGCAAGCTTCCACAAAGTTAAATTACATCCTCATTTTATACCTCTAACATCTTTTCCTAGACAGCGTGAGTTAATGCTGTATATCACGATGCTATTCGGTTTGGTCATAGCCTATGCAACCTAAGTTTGTTTAATGATGGGTCTTGCAGGTATTGCTAACATCTTGCAATCCATGATTCACTCTTGAGAGGAACACTGTAAGACACTCATGTTTCAGAAATAATGTTTAACTGCCAAACTTCAGATATGTAATATTGGATTTTTTTTTTTTAAGATTCAGTATTTGGGCTTCATTATTTCTAATAAAAAAATAAGTCATGGTCTTGTTAGGACTATTGCTTTACATCTTGTAACTTTTCTGAATTAAAGAAACATATGATAAATTTAATGGAGTCAGTAAACGTATGCTAAACGTTCGTTCCTAATTTAGTATATAACTAATGTTGCTTCTGATTATTTGAAGAAACAGGTTAAGGAACCGCTACAGTGTACTGTGGATGCTTTGTTACATTTTAACAAGATCAAGCAGATCTCAATAAAAACCCAGATTTTGAAAAAATCAGACAATAAGATTGTCTGTTGATGTAAATAGGCTTCTAATGCAAAATTAGGTACCTCGTTTTTCTTCTTCATTACTATGATGATACCCTAAGTATTTTGTATAGGTGCTATTAGTAGTAAAGAAAATATGGCAATCACTCATTATGTAATATAAGCAAATGGTAAAACAGGCTAGACATATATCTTATTCATATTGTCCACAATTTCAACCCAGGATGTATGAAATCGCTGAAATACTCGTTCCAGTTATGATATACGTATAAAGCTTTTTATTAATGCCTTTGAAGTCCGCGTTAGACCAGCATCTCTTCGATGTGCCCAGTGCCACTGTGCTTGTCACATTGACACTGTGTTTGTCACAGTGACACTGTGTCTGTCACAGTGCCACTGTGTTATGTGCTTATCACTTGCGTCCAGTGCCTCGGTGCTCTGTATTGTTTTGATTGTTATAGTTTGTACGAAATGTCTTCAGATGATTGTGGATGCGTAAGCATAAAATAGTTTTCATTGTGTTTTGATGGGAGGTTGCTGTATAATCTGAACTTCCCTTCTTGAGCTGTTAACTTTTTCTGGGCTCTCGTGACCAGAAATCTCCCCAGTAATTTTCCCGGTGAAACACACTACTTCCTCAGTCTTTATACGAATATTAATTAATTAATATTCATCTTCGTTGGCAAAGTTTCGAAATTTTATGAGCAAGTCTTTACTGGTGAGTCTAATTAGCTCACTGTTATGTATTCTGTTTGTATCTTTAGCTTCTGACAAATATCCTTGTTGATCAGTCCTAACTCACCAGGGAGACAGTGTCTGTCTCCCTGGTGGTGTAGACGGTGCTTCCGTCTCCACACTAGTTGACCTATGAGATTTTAAATCATTTTCATCAGTTTCTGATTGCTAAGCTCCTGACACTTCAGGAGCCTTTGTATTGTAGTTGTTCTATAATGCAGTTGTGTACATCATGAGAGTCTCTTTCCAACTCTTCACTCATTTTTCTCATTTGCTCGCATTCTCATCTTTTACTCTTTTTTCTTCCTCATATTTATTTGGCTAAGCATCATATAATCTATCAAAATGGTTCGTCAAACTTTTAACCCATTTTGGTAGGCAGCATCTCGGATGATCATATTAAGAACAGTTGATCTATCTTAGAAATTCCACAACATAAATGAGTCGAATGATTTCATGTCTTTGCCTTCCAGAGTCTCTGTTGAGGACTTAATTAATATGGTACCCAAAAAGAATTAAATAAGTGCAAAGCGCTTTACCCTGAGAATGTTATTCGCAAATTTATTAAACTTTAGGTAGTAGACTGTTCATTAGTTACTGAAGGGAAAAATCTGTGCACAAAAATAGTAAATAGTGATGGGGAAGCTTCCTTTACCCTGGTGTTTAGAAATTTTTATATTGAGTGTTTAGAGACGAAACTACTGAAAGATGTCTTAGCTCAGCTAAGTGCTTTAACTATGACTACTGATCAGTAAACTTAATCAAGGAAGCTAAATCAATGAGTTCTGAAAAGAAATTTTCAAAGTTCGGATGAGAACTTTGAAAATTTATTTCCATTACTCAGTGATTTAGCCAGTTCAATTAAGTTTATTGTTGAAGTAGAATAGGTTAACAGGATTACTTTCTTAGATGTTCTGATATGCTAAATACTGTTTGCAGGAATGTTCCTCAACTAATCTTCAATGAAACATTCTTTCAAACAGTTCATAGTGCTTTCTTCTTGTGATGTTGCCAGAAATATTTGCCAGGTGCTTGCTAGAAGCAATACCAGTATATCCACTATGACTACATCCTCCATTAAAGACCTACAAAGAGAAGTCCCACACCTCTTACCTCTTACTTCCAAGGCAGTCTTCTACACCATCCCCTGTGCACACTGTCACAAACATTATGTAGGGAAAGTCTATCTGTCCGCCTGAGTGAACACTTAAGCGCCTGCAATAAAGAAAACTTAATGAACACTTGTCCTCTACAGAAACTTTCCCGTTCATTTGATGACTTGTACTGAATCACAACTCGTTCTCACTAAACCTGACTTTAGACATTAAAAGTGTCAGGGAGCCTCACTAATCGCCCTCATCGACACCTTGGAATAAAATTGAAAAAACTCATAGGCTAAGTGATGCCATCTCTGAACCTTACCCTCACTTTCATCATTTCATTATCTGTCTCTTGCACCTCACTTTCAAGACTATACAAACTGATATCTATAACCATCATATTATAGAAGCGATTAAGGTCTCAGGATCTTAACGCTTTCTAATTAGTATGTCGTAGTTTTTGCTCACGAGTTTTTTATAGGTGGGCAACTGCAAGTATGGGTAGTGGAGGGTAAGGTTGAAGAGGGATGGTATAGTTTTAAAAATGTAGTATTAGAATGTGGGCCAAAAGTTTGTGGCTATAGGAGGGTGGGTGCAGGAGGAAAGAGGAGTGATTTGTGGAATGATGAGATAAAGGGTGCGATAAAAGAGAAAACGGTAGCATATGAGAGGTTTTTACAAAGCAGAAGTGATAAAAGTAGGGCAGAGTATATGGAGAATAAAGAAAAGTTGAAGAGAGTGGTGAGAGAGTACAAAAGGAAAGCAAATGATAGAGTGGGAGAGGCACTGTCAAGAAATTTTGCTGAGAATAAGAAAAAAAGTTGGAGTGAGATAAACAAGTTAAGAAAGCGTAGGGAACGAATGAATTTATCGGTTAAAAACAGTAGAGGAGTTAGTAGATGGGGAGATGGAGGTATTGGGTAGATGGCGGGAATATTTTGAGGAACTTTTAAAGCCAGTAAATTCATGAACTGGCCAGGGAGGTATCACATCTTTTTGGAGAAAAAGAGCAGGATGTGAGTGTGGGAGAAGTGCGTGAGGCATTACGTAGAATGAAAGGGGGTAAAGCAGTTGGAACTGACGGGACCATGACGGAAATGTTAAAAGCACGGGGAGTTATAGTGTTGGAGTGGTTGGTATTTTTTGTTTACTTAATATGTGAAAGAGGGGGAAAGTACCTACGGATTGCCAGAGAGCGTGTATAATTCCTTTATATAATTTGAAGGTGGACAAAAGAGATTGTAAAAATTATAGGGAAATAAGTTTACTGAGTATACCAGGTAAAGTGTATGGCAGGTTTATTATTGAAAGAATTAGAGGTAAGACAGAGAGCACGATTGCAGATGAGCAAGGAGGCTTTAGAGTGGGTAGAGGATGTGTAGATCAGGTGTTTACATTGAAGCATATATGTGAACAGTATTTAGACAAAGTTAGGGATGTTTTCATTGCATTTATGGATTTAGAAAAGGCATATGATCGAGTGGATAGGGGGAGCAATATGGTAGATGTTGCAAGTGAATGGAATAGGTAGTAAGTTACTAAATGTTAAAAGTTTTTATGAGGATAATGAGGCTCAGGTTAGGGTGTGTAGGAGAGAGAGATTACTTCCCAGTAAAAGTAGGTCTTAGATAGGGATGTGTAATGTCACCATGGTTGTTTAACATATTTTTAGATGGGGGTTGTAAAAGAAGTAAATGTTGAAGAGAGGGGTGGGATTAAATTATGGGGATTCAAATATAAAATGGGAGTTGACACAGTTACTCTTTGCTGATGATACTCTGCTTTCGGGGGATTCTAAAGAAAAGTTGCAAAGGTTAGTGGACGAGTTTGGGAGGGTGTGTATAGGTAGAAAGTTGAAAGTGAGCATATATATATATATATATATATATATATATATATATATATATATATATATATATATATATATATTATATATATATATATATATATATATATATATATATATGATTTTACACAGCTCTACCTCCAGAAGATGTTGTTATCGACCTTTTATTTTTGTATTTCGTGTTGCAGACTAGGAAACAAAAGATGCAAAGGTAGAAAAAATGTGATGTATGAGAACGTATGTGAAGAGGCAATAATGAGGGAAGAGGCCGGTATGAAAGAAAAAATCAGGATTGATTGAAAACACAGGAATGAGAACAGAGGTAGGAATGAGAGTAGAGACAGTAATGAGAGCAGAGGCAGGAATGAGAGCAGAGGCAGGAATGAGAGCGGAGACAGGAATGAGAGCAGAGGCAGGAATGAGAGCAGAGGCACGAATTAGAGCAGAGGTAGAAATGAGAGCAGAGAGAGAAATGAGAGCAGAGACAGGAATGAGAGCAGAGACAGGAAAGAGAGCAGAAACGGGAATGAGAAAAGAGACAATAATTTGGACAGATACAGGAATGAGGACAGGGCAGAGGCAGCAAGGAAGAAGGTGTTGCTTGGGTCGTATCTCCACAAGAACACAAATGTCTTGTTTTGTCTCCGTCAGGGAGTGAGACCTGAGCCAAACTTCATCTCATTCTTACCATAAAAAGAATTCTGAAAAACGTAACCAGACGAAATAAGCTGCCAGCACATAATATTTTCTCTCAATGAAGGCCGTCAGAGGCGACACACTGATTAACGTGAATAACGGGGGTGATGCCTCTGTGTACTCACCTAATTGTGGTTGTAGGGGTCGAGACTGCTCCTGGCCCCGCCTCTCCACTGATCGTTACTGGGTCCCCTCTCTCCCTGCTCCATGAGCTTTATCATACCTCGTCTTAAAGCTATGTATGGTTCCTGCCTCCACTACATCACTCGCTAGACTATTCCACTTCCTGACTACTCTATGGCTGAAGAAATACTTCCTAACATCACTTTGACTCATCCGATTCTTCAACTTCCAATTGTGACCCCTTGTTTCTGTGTCCCCTCTCTGGAACATCCTGTTTCTATCCACTTTGTCTATTCCACGCAGTATTTTGTATGTCGTTATCATGTCTCCCCTAACCCTCCTGTCCTCCAGTGTTGTCAGGCCGATTTTCCTTAACCTTTCTTCGTAGGACAGTCCCCTTAGCTCCGGAACTAACCTTGTCGCAAGCCTTTGCACTTTCTCTAATTTCTTGACGTGCTTGACCAGGTATGGGTTCCAAACTGGTGCTGCATACTCTAGTATGGGCCTGACGTAGTATGTGTGTGTGTGTGTACTCTCCTTTATGTGGTTGCAGGTGTTGAATCTCTGCTTCTGTTCCCCGCACCTTAACCTGTCGTTACTATCTCTCTTGGCTTTGGAAGGCTTTTCCTACCTGTTATGTGTGGATCTTGCCTTTACCACTCTACTGTCAAGGGCGTTCCACTTCCTGACTATTCTAAGGCTGAAGAAATACTTCCTAACACCCCAGTAACTCATCTTAGTTTTCAAATTCCAGTTGTGCCCTCTTGTTCCCGTTATTTGTTTCCCAAACGATCTATCCCTATCTACTCAATCAATTCCTCTCAGTATTTTATACATTGTTATCATATCGTCTATAGTTTTTATGTCCGATAACATCAGGTTTATGTTCACGATTGATCAGGTGCAAAATTCCATGCTGGTGCTGCCTAATCGAAGATGGGCCTGACTTATGCAATATATCGTGTCGAAAATGACTCTTTTAGGTTCCTGAATGCTAATTTCAGATTTACGCAAGTGCGTTTGCTATGGCAGTTATTCACTGATGTGCACCTCAGGTGATATGCTCGGTACAATGTTTACACCTGAACTCCTCCTTGACTGAGCCTGTATTCCGCTTGCAATCTAAATCTTTGCCCGTGCTCATCTTCACAAGTTTGCATTTGCCTGGGTTAAATTCTAAGTCACGTGTCACACCAGACGTGCAACCTGTCCAGGTTCATTTATAGTCTTTTTTGGCCGTCTCCTGTTTTTGTATTTTCCTCATTGGTTTCACATCACATACGAGGGCTCGAACCAGTGTTGTTTTGGCCCGCCTCATGGTGAGCGAAAATTCCACGACGCTCTAATCCAGAGGACCACCCAATCCTACGAAGATCACGCACCCAGCAGAGCTAGGTGATGTACCGTGATCCGAGGAGCTAATTTCATTCTACTCCCCGTTTGGTGTACTAGCCTCCACAAGCAGTATATAAAGTATTGTAACCACGAACGAGTGGTTGTGGAGGCTAGTACTCCAAACGGGGAGTAGAATGAAATTAGCTCTGAGGCACCCACACCATCGTGTGTCCTCGGATCACGGTACAACACCTAGCTCTGCTTGGTGCTTGATCTTTGTAGGATTGGTGGTCCTGTGGGTTAGAGCGTCGTGGAATTTTCGTTCACCATGAGCGGCCAAAAACTAGTGTTGTATATATATATAATATATATATATATATATATATATATATATATATATATATATATATATATATATATATATATATATAGAGAGAGAGAGAGAGAGAGAGAGAGAGAGAGAGTGCTTGTCACGGTATTATGACGGGTGAGCGCCCCGGCATAATACCGTGACGAAAATCAAAGGCCTGCCATACAGAGGAGTCATTTTTCGTCAGTGCATTATGCAGGGCAGCAGCCCCTTAGCATGATGTCATGGCCTGCTGCCCCACTCCACAGTGACTCCTCAGTGCTCACGTGGCTGCCATGGTGAGAGGAAGTGTTGCACTTTTGTCTCTCATCCGCTCCATCTTTGTCCAGTGTTCCCTTTGGTTTTGTGGTTCTACATGTTTGATTATGGGTAAAAGGAAGCCTTTAACACCTGAAACTATAGCTCAAATCATAGGGCTTCTCAAAGCTGGGCACCAGACTAAAGAAATAGTGGAGAATGTTGGTGTGTGTGAGCATTCAGTGAGGAACTAAGTGCAGCATTTCAAGGCTGGTGGCGGTGTCGAGTTACCGTCTGCCAAACATCGGCCTGGCCCCTCGAAGAGGACATATTTTCGTACCTTAACTGTGTTAAAGAAGCAGTTAGAGAGTACACCTAAGATAACATCTTCTCTCAGAGGTGTCTGTAAGAACTGTTAACAGACGTGTCAGATCTGGGCTACAGTAGTCTCCGCCAGGTTAAGAAACCGATCCTCGCCAAGCCACAGAAGAAACGTAGACTGGATTATGCAAAAAAAAATATCTTCAATTGACTCCTCAACAGAGGTCCGAAGTACTTTGGAGTGATAAAGCAGCCTTCATCGTCACCTGTAACTGTGGGGGACATGTGTACTGGCCCAGAGGTAGTGACCCAATAGACCCATTCTACACCTGTGGGACCACCAAACACCCAGACTCGCTCATGGTTTAGGGATGTTTCAGTGCTCAGAGTGTTGGTGAACTCATTGTGCTTCCCAAAAACCAGTATGTGAACCAGTATAATTACCTAGAGTTATTGTGTGACAATTTACCTGAGGCGTTTGACTAGTGTGGGGCTACGGTTTTTATGCAGGACGGTGCACCGTGTCATACCGCCAAATCTGTAGTTCAGTGGCTTAAGGACTGTGAAGTGAGGTTCTTTAATGACTGGCCAGGCAATTCCCCAGAACTAAACCCTATTGAGAACCTCTGGTCAATAGTGAAACAAAGTTTACTGGGCAAGGATATCAGTTCCATGCCGTGGCTGGAGGCTGCTCTACATGAGGCATGGAATAATATACCTCTGGAAACTCTCAAGAATTTGTGTGAGAGTCTTCCTACATGGCTGAGGGACATGATTAAGCGTAAAGGACGCAGCGCCAAGTATAAAAACCTCAGTAAGTGTGCAAATATATATATATTATAATCTTTCATGGTATGTGTTTGTGCGGCATAATGCCGTGACTAGGACTGTACTTCTTGGTCGTTTCTTGTAAACTCCCCCTCCTTCCCTCCTCAGTCTTATTACCTGGTTCTCGACTGTTGTTTTCTTCCTGATGTGACTGTACAACTGCTTCGGGTCAGACTTGTTTTTTTCTGCTGTATCATTTTTGTATTGTAGTTAGGACTCACTCCATACCTGTGCTTATTCATTTCTGGCTCTCCTGGATCCTATGCCTTCTATACCTCTTCCATTCTCTAGTGCACTTGGTTTTAGCCTCTCTATACCCTTGGGTGAACCAAGGACTCGTTCTGGCCTTCTCATTATTTCTGCTGCCCTTGGTTACAAATATCTCTACTGCTTCCTTGCATATTGTTGTCACATATTTCATCATCTCGTTTACTGATTTCCCTGCCAGTTCTGTCCCACTGAACCTCGTGCAGGAATTTCCTCATGCCTATATAGTCCCCTCTCTTGTAGTTTTGCATCATTCGTCCTGCTCTTTATGCTTCCCTCTCCACTTGCAATTCAACTATGTATTCAAAGCTTAGAACACCATGATTACTAGCTCTGAGGGTCCTTTCACATGTAATGTTCTTAATATCGGCACTACTCAAGGTGAATACTAGGTCCAGTCTTGCTGGTTCATTCTCTCACCTCTCTCTGGTAGTGTCCCTAATGTGTTGGAGGATGAGGTTTTCCAGTACCACATCCATCATCTTAGCCCTCCACGTTTCTGGGCCCCCATGCCGCTCCAGATTTTCCGAGTCAATTTCTTTGTGATTGAAGTCACCCACAACCAGTAGCTTTGCCCTGCCCACACGGGCCCTTCTGGCCCGGGTGGGCCAGAAGGGCTTAAAAAGCAACGCTCTTCTTACCTAATAAGGATGCTAAAATTTGTGTATGCAATAATTTCTCAAAAATCATTCTGGCAAGGATTGGGAAAGAATTGTAAGGGGAAATGGGGAATGATGGTAAGGGAATGAGAGTCTAGATTTCCTTCACTGTTTGCCACCAAATTGTAACGAAAGGAGAAGGAATATGGTTAATTCAGACATATGTCTTGTTGGTAATAATAATAATAATAATAATAATAATAATAATAATATTATTATTATTATTATTATTATTATTATTATTATTATTATTATTATTATTATTATTATTATTATTATTATTATTATTACTAAAAATAATAGATAAAATATTATTATGAATAAGGTTACTGCCTGACTACCATTCAATATCAAGAAGGGTTGAGCCAGTTAGTTGTTTATAACAAAGAAGAATATTAAATAATAAATATCCACAATCCATAAAGATTTATAATTAATGCTGCCACCAACAAATGTCATATAATGTTATATAACATGTTAATAATGTGCCAAAGAATAATTTAAATGATTATTAACAGCTGCCACCAAGAAATATTAATTTAATTATATAGGGGAATGAATTATGAAACGTCCCCTTCCCATTAATAATCATGAAAGCCACAATAGGGGAAAGGAAAATCAACATTTTGAATTTGCAAAGTAATAATCCAAGGAAAGTGTGTAATTTACAGAAGAAAAGTAAGACACATTGGCAACACTAGGAATCTTCATTGGCAAAACGTTCCGCCTGCGCTTCGGGCTTTATCAGCCGATTACAGAAACATCGACACAGGTGGAAGACGAAGTACACGAAGTTGAGAGGCAGTTGATGTAATCAACTGCCTCTCAACTTCGTCTGCTTCGTCTTCCACCAGTGTTGATGTATCTGTAATCAACTAATGAAGCCTGCAGCACAGGTGATGATGCCTGCAACACAGGTGATGATGCCTGCAGCACAGGTAATGATGCCTGCAGCACAGGTGATGAAGCCTGCAGCACAGGTGATGAAGCCTGCAGCACAGGTGATGATCCCTGCAGCACAGGTGATGATGCCTGCAGCACAGGTGATGATGCCTGCAGCACAGGTGATGAAGCCTGCAGCACAGGTGATGATCCCTGCAGCACAGGTGATGATGCCTGCAGCACAGGTGATGATGCCTGCAGCACAGGTGATGAAGCCTGCAGCACAGGTGATGATGCCTGCAGCACAGGTGATGAAGCCTACAGCACAGGTGATGAAGCATGCAGCACAGGTGATGAAGCCTTTATCACAGGTGATGATGCCTGCAGCACAGGTGATGAAGCCTGCAGCACAGGTGATGAAGCCTACAGCACAGGTGATGAAGCATGCAGCACAGGTGATGAAGCCTTTATCACAGGTGATGATGCCTGCAGCACAGGTGATGAAGCCTGCAGCACAGGTGATGAAGCCTGCATCACAGGTGATGATGCCTGCAGCACAGGTGATGATGCCTGCAACATAGGTGATGATGCCTGCAGCACAGGTGATGATGCCTGCAGCACAGGTGAAGATGCCTGCAGCACAGGTGATGATGCCTGCAGGACAGGTGATGATGCCTGCAGCACAGATGATGATGCCTGCAGCACAGGTGAATCGTTACGTCGAAGACTCCCGGTGTTGCCCATGTGGTAATTATATACCACTTGTAACGTAATTTACGATAGTTAAAAAGCACACTAATTTACCAAAAAGTTTTCCTTCACCTTCTTAATTCCTGTACGTTATCTTAAATTTCATTTGTTTATAAATACTTGAAATCTTTACCCATATTTTCAATTTATTGACACCCAAGGCTGGAAAAACAAAACTCCCCATGCATTACACCACAACTATCGCAATACATATACTACGTAAGTCTCTGCCTACAGTTCCAGGATTGCTCCAAACTCGTTTCCAGATGTTCACCGGCCCTTTACAGTCATCTAAGGCTCAGCCATGTCCTTATACCTCAACCCCAGGCGGAGATAGTGGTTGTTGTAGGTTCGCCGGTACATCCGGCCCGGGTCTTCTCCAAATGGTGACCCGGCAAGCGGGAGATAGTGGTAATACTCCAGAGCAAGATGCCCTACACCTTCCCGTGATGATGGTTGGTACTGCACTAGTGTAAAACACTCTCCGACACACATCTTAACCTATACACAAATTCATAAATGACACTAAACAGCTAATTACTTGTTTCCTTTACAAAATACCTGGGTTCTTTTTAGCACCTAAAATATATATAAATATTATTTAACCCTGATCAGAACCATTTTATGAGCATGAGAACCCTGCAAGTCTATTATCGTTCTTCCAAAACAGATACAGTTCTCAAAATTCAGCAAAGAAAACAATGATTAAGCTTTCCCTGACAAACTTACACATGGTGGATCAGGGCCTCATCAATCAGGCTGTTACTGTTGGCCGAACGCAAACCGACGTACGAACCACACCGGCTGGTCACCTGGAGTTACCTGGCGAGAGTTCCGGGGGTCAACGCCCCCGCGGCCCGGTCTGTGACCAGGCCTCATGGTGGATCAGGGCCTGATCAACCTGGCTGTTACTGCTGGCCACACGCAGTCTAACGTACGAACCACAGCCTGGCTGGTCAGGAACCGACTTTAGGTGCCTGTCCAGTGCCTGCTTGAAGACAGCCAGGGGTCTATTGGTAAACCCCCTTATGTATGCTGGGAGGCAGTTGAACAGTCTTGGGCCCCTGACACTTATTGTGTTGTCTAGTAGCACCCCTGCTTTTCATTGATGTTGCATCGTCTGCCGAGTCTTTTGTTTTCGTAGGGAGTGACTCTCGTGTTCAAGTTTGGTACTAATCCTTCTAGGATTTTCCAAGTGTATATAATAATGTATCTTTCCCGCCTGCGTTCTAGGGAGTACAAGTTTAGGAACTTTAAGAGTTCCCAGTAGTTGAGGTGGTTTATCGCAGTTATGCGTGCGGTGAAGGTTCTCTGCACATTTTCTTTGTCAGCAATTTCACCTGCCTTGAAGGGTGCAGTTAGTGTGCAGCAATTCCAGCCTAGATAGAACAAGCGACCTGAGGAGTGTCATCATGGGCTTGGCATCCCTGGTTTTGAAGGTTCTCATTATCCATCCTATCATTTTTCTAGCAGATGCGGTTGATAGTGTTATGGTCCTTAAAGGTTAGATCCTCTGACATGATCACTCACAGGTCTTTGTCATTAGTTTATCGCTCTATTGTGTGGTTGGAATTTGTTTTATTCTCCGATGAAATTTTTATTTCATCAAGTTTTCCATATCGTAATATTTGAAATTTCTCATCATTGAACTTCATATTGTTTTCTCTGGCCCATTTAAAGGTTTGGTTGATGTCTGCTTGGAGTCTTGCAGTGTCTTCAATGGTGGACACTGTCATCTGCAAAGGAAGACACGGCACTGTGGCTTATAACCCTGTCTATGTCCGATATGAGGATGAGGAACAAGATGGGAGCGAGTACTGTGCCTTGTGGAACAGAGATTTTCACCGTAACCGCCTCAGACTTTACTCTGTTGACTACTACTCTTTGTGTTTTATTTGTTAGGAAGTTATAGATCCATCTACCAACTTTTCCTGTTATTCCTTTATCACGCATTTTCAGTGCTATTACACCATGGTCACACTTGTCAAAGGCTTTTGCATCTTCTAGAGCATCCAGGACATTGTTTTAGTGGTCCAGTAGTTGGGACAGACAAGAGGGACCTGCTCTAAACCCATGCTGCTCTGGGTTGTGTAATTGATGGGCATCTAGATGAGTAGTGATCTTGCTTCTTAGAACCTTTCAAAGATTTTTGTGATATGGGACGTTAGCGATATTGATCTGTAGTTCTTTGATATCGCTTTACTGCCCCCTTTGTGGAGAGGGCTATGTCTTTTGTTTTTAGTAACTGCGTGACGACCCCAGTGTCCATGCTCCCTCTCCATAGGATGTTAAAAGAAAGTGATAGGGGCTTCTTGCAGTTCTTGATGAACACGGAGTTTCATGAGTCTGGGCAGGGGGCGGAGTGCACGGGCATGTCATTTATCGCCTTTTCAAAGTCATTTGGCGTCAGGATAATGTCAGATAGGTTTGCGTCTACCAAATTCTGTGGCACTCTCATAAAAAATTCATTTAGGTCTTCGACTCTCAGTCTGGTTAGCGGCTCGCTAAAAACTGAGTCATACTGGGACTTTAGTAGTTCACTCATTTCCTTGCTGTCATTAGTGTAGGACCCTCCCGTTTAAGTAGGGGTCCAATACTGGATGTTGTTCTCGACTTTGATTTGGCATAAGAAAAGAAATACTTTGGGTTTCTTTCAATTTCATTTATTTCTTTTAGTTGTTCCCGCATTTCTTGATTCCTGTAAGATTCCTTTAGTTTTAGTTCGATGTTTGCTATTTCTCTGACCAGTGTCTCCCTACGTATTTCAGATATATTGCCCTCTTGTAGCCGCTGTTATTCTTTGCCTTCGCCTGTATAGGGAGCGCCTTTCTCTTTCTAGTTTGCATCTTCAAGTGCCACAGAATTAATTTGTTCTAGACATAGGTTAGGACCCGTGATGCTTAGGCTATCTTCCCAGTATATTTCATTTAGACTTGGTTTACTTGGTCCCACCTTATGTATTCTTTTACTGAAGTTGAATTTGGTGTAGGATCTCACGCGACTGATCATATTTTGTCGGTCTGGGGCCCCCCGCACACATGTCTGGACCTCTATTACCTCTGTTACGCACTTATATAATTGTACGATTTCCGGGGGGTTCGTTAGATGGGGTCCACTGTATATATATATGTCGTGCCGAATTGGTAAAACTTGCGATTTGGGCTTAAATAGTAACGCTTTTCTTGCCGAATAAGGCAAACGAAAATTTGTGTATGGAATAATTTAGCAAAATCATTCTGACCCTAACCAAAAAAATATATTGCATTGCGTTTATTTATTATTAAATTATTGTAAAGGTATCTAAAATATATTTAGTTGGGTTAGGCTAAATTAAATTGCGCTTGTTATAATAAGGTTAGGTAAGTTTTCAAAGTTTCTCTTGGTACAAAATTATAATTTTTTTACATTATCATAAATGAAAAAAATATATCTTTAAACGTATAAGAGAAAATTTTAGAAAGGACTTACTTTTAAATGAGTTCTTGCTAATTGACCAGTTTTACCTAATCGGAACGACATATATATATATATATATATATATATATATATATATATATATATATATATATATATATATATATATATATATATATATATATATATATATATATATATATATATATATTATATATATATATATATATATATATATATATATATATATATATATATATATATATATATATATATATATATATATATATATATATATATATATATATATATATATATATATATATATATATATATATATATATATATATATATGTCGTGCCGATTAGGTAAAACTTGCGATTTTGGCTTAAGTAGCAACGCTCACCTTGCCATATAAGACAAGTGAAAATTTGTGTATGCAATAATTTCGCCAAAATCATTCTGAACATAACTAAAAAAAATATATTTCATTGTGTTTGTTCATTATTAAATTAATGTTAACGTATCTAAAATATATTTAGTTGGGTTAGGCTAAATTAAATTGCGCATGTTGTAATAAGGTTAGGTAGGTTTTCAAAGTTTTTCTTGGTACAAAATTATAAATTCTTACATTAACATAAATGAAAAAATATATCTTTAAACGTATAAACGAAAATTTTAGAAAGGACTTAATTTTAGACGAGTTCTTGCTAATTGACCAGTTTTACCTAATCGGCACGACATATATATATATATATATATATATATATATATATATATATATATATATATATATATATATATATATATATATATATATATATATATATATATATATAATTAGAAACAAGTCCGCCAAAGCTGAAGCATCGTGGTTCACTTGTGCCAATTGACAGACTTGTCTGGGCTGCTGGTTCAACATTCTCTGGCTTCTGATTTTGCCATCTTTTGTCACCGTGTTGTAAACCTGCAACTTCTACCACTGTACATAGTGTACATAAGTATACATACTTGTAAATACTTGCAATTTATATCTGGTGAAGGAAATTACAAATCATGTACTATTGTTGAGTTTTGTTTGCTCCACTTTATCCCATAACGACCAAGTGTTAGTAATACTCTATGACTGAAGAAATACTTCCTAACAATCCGGTGACTCATCTGAGTTTTCAACTTCCAGTTATGTCTCCTTATTTCTGTGTCCCATCTCTGAAACATCCTGCCCCTATTCACCTTGTGTGTGTACTCACCTAGTTGTACTCACCTATTTGTGGTTGCATGGGTCGAGTCATAGCTCCTGGCCCCGCCTCTTCACTGGCCGCTACTGGGTCACTCTCCCTGCGCCATGAGCTTTATCATACCTCTTCTTAAAGCTATGTATGGAGCCTGCCTCCACTACATCACTTCCTAAACTATTCCACTTCCCGACCACTCTGTGACTGAAGAAATACTTCCTAACATCTCTGTGATTCATCTGAGTCTTCAACTTCCAACTGTGTCCCCTTGTTGCTGTGTCCCATCTCTGGAACATTCTGTATCTGTCCACTTTGTCAATTCCTCTCAGTATCTTATATGTTGTTATCATGTTCCCCCTATCTCTCCTGTCCTCCAGTGTCGTCAGGTCGATTTCCCTTAACCTCTCCTCGTAGGACATACCCCTTAGCTCCGGGACTAGTCTTGTTGCAATCCTTTGCACTTTCTCGAGCTTCTTCACATGCTTGGCTAGGTGGGGTTCCAAACTGGTGCTGCATACTCCAGTATGGGCCTAACGTACACAGTGTACAGGGTCCTGAACGACTCTTTATTAAGATGTCGGAATGCTGTTCTTAGGTTTGCTAGGCGCCCATATGCTGCAGCAGTTATTTGGTTGATGTGCGCCTCAGGAGATGTACCTGGTGTTATACTCACCCCAAGGTCTTTTTCCTTGATTGAGCTTTGCAGTCTCTGGCCCCCTAGGCTGTACTCCGTCTGCGGTCTTCTTTGCCCTTCCCCAATCTTCATGACTTTGCACTTGGTGGGGTTGAACTCCAGGAGCCAATTGCTGGACCAGGCTTGCAGCTTGTCCAGATCCCTTTGTAGTTCTGCCTGGTCCTCGTCCGACTGAATTTTTCTCATCAACTTCACATCATCTGCAAACAGGGACACTTCGGAGTCTATTCCTTCCGTCATGTCGTTCACAAATACCAGAAACAGCACTGGTCCCAGGACTGACCCCTGTGGAACCCCGCTCGTCACCGGCGCCCACTCTGACACCTCACCACGTACCATGACTCGCTGCTGTCTTCCTGACAGGTATTCCCTGATCCATTGTAGTGCCTTCCCTATTACCCCTGCCTGGTCCTCCAACTTTTGCACTAATCTCTTGTGTGGAACTGTGTCAAACGCCTTCTTACAGTCCAAGAATATGCAATCTACCCACCCCTCTCTCTCTTGTCTTATTGCTGTCACCCTGTCGTAGAACTCCATTAGGTTTGTGAGACAGGATTTCCCGTCCCTAAAACCGTGTTGGCCGTCGTTGATAAGCTCATTCCTTTCTAGGTGCTCCACCACTCTTCTCCTGACTATCTTCTCCATGACCTTGCATACTATACATGTCAGTGACACTGGTCTGTAGTTTAGTGCTACGTTCCTGTCTCTTTTTTTAAAAATTGGAACTACATTTGCTGTCTTCCATACCTCAGGTAGTTGCCCTGTTTCGATAGATGTGTTGAAGATCATTGTTAGGGATACACATAGCTCCTCTGCTCCCTCTCTCAGGAACCATGGAGAGATGTTATCCGGCCCCATCGCCTTTGAGGTATCTAGCTCGCTTAGTAGCCTCTGTGTGTGTGTTAGTTACCATTTTGTCCTAGGCACATGTCGATTAGACACTAGGCCTGTTGTGTGTGTGTGTCTGTGTGTGTGTACATGTATGTGTGAGTGAATATGCTCACGCACACACACGTATGTGCTTGCGTCCACTCATGTATACTTACCTATCTGACAAATTTCTGAAATGGATAAGACATTTACTGAATTTCGAGAGCCATAAGAGTCCTTTCTGGCACCCACCATGTGAAATTTTAATAAGGTATTCACGTGGGATAGAAGTTTTTGCATATTTAATTATTCATAACACGTGGCAGATACCTTGCTGTAGTGGCCCTATCACTGAGCAGGAGCCCGTTGAATTATGTAATATTAGTGTCGTGCCGAATAGATAAAACTGGTCAATTAGCAAGAACTCATTTAAAATTGTCCTTTCTAAAATTTTCTCTTATACGTCTCATATGCGTCGGTCTGGAGTTTTATGATTCTGATCGCGGGTTCTAACCCCGCCTGTGGTATGGTTTATGTATTTTTTCATTTTGTACCTAAAGAACCTTAGGAAACTTACCTAGTCATATTATAACATGCGCAATTTAATTTAGCCTAATCCAACTAAATATATTTTATATAAGTTTGCAATAAATTAATAAAACCAAGCACAATTTTTTTTTCGTTTGGTTCAGAATGATTTTTGCGAAATTATTACATACACAAATTTTCGCTTGCCTTATTGGGCAAGAAGTGCGTTGCTATTTAAGCCAAAATCGCAAATTTTACTTATTCGGCACGACATTAGCATATTTACCTTGAAAAACAAATTTCAGACTAATTTAGTGCTGTAACTGTCTCTCTTAACTTTGAAATATTTGGAAAACTGCTGTAGTCTATCCATTTGGTTTATAACTCAACTGGATAAAAGTTGTCTAGACGTATGTTGTGGCTAAGTTAAAGTTGTATGCGTCACATTGGACCTGTTAAAGTTGTATACGTCACACTGGGCCTGTTAAAGTTGTATACGTCACACTGGACCTGTTAAAGTTGTATACGTCACACTGGACCTGTTAAAGTTGTATACGTCACACTGGACCTGTTAAAGTTGTATACGTCACACTGGACCTGTTAAAGTTGTATACATCACACTGGACCTGTTAAAGTTGTATACATCACACTGGACCTGTTAAAGTTGTATACATCACACTGGACCTGTTAAAGAAGAGATCGCATTTTCTCCCTTTTTTGGCCTAATAATTGTCCTCTTAATTGGTTTCACTTCTGTAGCCCTGAGACTTTCTTGGAATTTTAGTAGATTTATTTCTTACATGATTTTCACAACCATTTATTGATCTTTTCCATTAATGTATTTTGTAGTAGGCGGGATCTCGAAGAATGAATGAAATAATGAAGGTGGAGGCTACTTAGGGATTTGTACAATCTGATGGAAATTTTCTTGTCCATATATTCAAAGAAATATTTCATTATTTTTAGGTTCTGATTAACTGTTTTCACAGCTGCTTTCATATGTAATGATGATTTTAATGAATTTTGGACTATTACGCCAAGATTTGTTTGTGAAAGTGAGACGGTGTTCTTAGAATTATTATGATTTGCGTTATTGAAGGCCATTTGCTGGCGCTTTAGTTTCTGTAAACCTAATAAAATATACAATATACAAATATTGACTTATGCAAAGGTAATCTTTTTCTAAATCTTTGAAATATTTGCAAATTTGGTCGTGTTCGAAATACATTGGTAAGTGTCTCTAAAATATATCATGAAAAGAGTTGGCCCAGAATATGTGCTTTTGCCTCTCCACTCAAAACACTGCTCCAGTTACATTTTGCTAAATTTATGATGGTTGTTTCCTGAACTTCAGCCAATGTCGTCTTTGCAAATTTTTAATATGGTACTCATGGTTTCTTGGCTGATTTTAAAAAGCCCATCCACAGCTAGGAAAAAAAACTGAAACGTTCTGATCACTCTGGTGTAAATGTCTACTAGAGTCTTTTGTTTCACCACATCAGCCTTTTCCCACTAAGATAGTGACCATATAATCAAATACATTCAGTGTCAATCATTCCTTTTCAGTTTTACCAGAAGTGCACAGATGTCGCTACTCAAATGACTTTCCAAACACCAATATCACCAGTCACCTCCAGAATTCAAGTGTAACTAGACAGTTTTCCAGAATCCCAAATTTTACCTATCGCGCAGTCCAACAGTATACCAAATCCCGCCCCCAATCCCTCCACCCCCATAAAAAAAATCTGTCCCCTATCCGATCTAACATTGTCACACATGCCAGCTCTACTCTCTACCACTCACAACCTAACCGCACTTTAAACAGAATATGTAAATTTACAGAAAGAGTTAACCGACGTTAAGAAGCTAATGTTGTGGTGAGGTCAGGAGTCTCTGAGTGCGCCGCAGACGATAGTTTCAGCGTGATATACCCACGCTAAGTTTTCTCTTTCAGACCTAAGTTGTTTTTTCCTCCCGGTTGACTCAGTACAAACAGTCTCATTTCCAGTGACTATACCTGCTCCTTGCTCAGTGTTCTTTAATCACTTTTAACAATCGTCTACAGTAACTTTTGTTCTCGTTACATTAGCATAATATGCAAATATTCACAGGAAGTATTCAGATCCCTGAAGACAGGTCGTTCCCACGTCTGAGCAGCAGCAGCAGCAGCAGCAGCACAGCAGCAGCAGCACACGGCAATGCTTGAAGGTGCTGATATCGACGGCCGGGCACGCGTCTCCCCTTTCTCCCATTACACTATATTCGCCATTTTCCCCTCCTCCATGCCCCCTTCCTTCTTTATCCATATCTTCGTTCTCTCTATTTCTTATGCCCCTCTTCCATACACCCTCCCATAGTCCCTGCCTCATTTCTTTTATCCCTTATGATCCCTTTCCTACCTCTCCCTCTCTCTTTATGCTCCTTCACCTCCTCCAGACATTCGCAACCTCCCTCATGCCCCGCCTTTCATCTCCCAAAAAAAGCGAACTCGTAACGCAACTTCCATTAAATTTTGCATGACCTTGATTATTCAAAGCATCAGCCTCGAGGCCAGAAAGCAAGCAAGCAACCAGGCAGGCAGGCAGGCAGGCAGGCAGGCAGGCAGGCAGGCAGGCAGGCAGGAAGGCAGGCAGGCAGGCAGGCAGGCAGGCAGGCAGACAGGCAGACAGGCAGGCAGGCAGACAGGCAGGCAGGCAGGCAGGCAGGCAGGCAGGCAGGCAGGCAGGCAGGAAGGCAGGCAGGCAGGCAGGCAGGCAGGCAGGCAGGCAGGCAGGCAGGCAGGCAGGCAGGCAGGCAGGCAGGCAGGAGGCAGGCAGGCAGGCAGGCAGGCAGGCAGGCAGGCAGGCAGGCAGGCAGGCAGGAAGGCAGGCAGGCAGGCAGGCAGGCAGGCAGGCAGACAGGCAGACAGGCAGGCAGGCAGACAGGCAGGCAGGCAGGCAGGCAGGCAGGCAGGCAGGAAGGCAGGCAGGCAGGCAGGCAGGCAGGCAGGCGCGTGCACGCGCGTGCATATGAACACTACGCTACAGGATACCAAGAAAAAAATAGTAGCAATATTTTAGCTCAGCAACATTTCCTAAAAGCACGTATGAATTCATATTTCAGTGTAAAAAACATGAAAAATGTTTATTGAATGTTTGTGCAAATATAGGGAGGTGGGAGTGGTAGTTGTTGCATCTGAAATATGTTAGTGTGGCAGGTGTTGCCTCTGATATGTGTGAATGTGGCAGGTGTTGCATCTGAAATATTTTAGTATTGCAGGTGTTGCCTGTGATATGTGTGAATGTGGCAGGTGTTACCTCTGAAATATGTTACTGTGGTAGTTTTTGCTTCTGATGTGTGAATGTGGCAGGTGTTGCCTATGATTTCTCTTAATGTGGCAGGTGTTGCCTATGATTTATGTTAATGTGGCAAGTGTTGCCTATGATTTGTGTTACTGTGGCAGGTGTTGCTTTAGTTATGTGTGAATGTGGCAGGTGTTCCTTCTGATATGTAAATGTGGCAGATATTTCTTCTGATATATATGAATGTGGCAGGTGTTGCTCCTGATGTGTAAAAGTGACAGGTGTTGCTTCTGATATGTTTGAATTTGCAGATGTTGATTCTGATGTGTGAATGTGGCAGATGTTGATTATAATGTGTGAATGTGACAGGTGTTTCTTCTAATTTGTGTATGAATGTGGAAGGTGTTGCTTCTAATATGTATGAATGTGGCAGGTGTTGCTTCTGATGTGTAAATGAGGCAGGTGTTTCTTCTTATATGTGTAAATGTGACAGGTATTGCTTCTGATGTGTGAATGTGACAGGTGTTACTTCTGATTTGTGTATGAATGTGGAAGGTGTTGCCTCTGATATGTATGAATATGACAGGTGTTGCTTCTGTTGTGTGAATGTGACAGATGTTGCTTCTGATATGTTCGAATTTGCAAGTGTTGCTTCTGATGTGTGAATGTGGCAGGTGTTGCTTATAATGTGTGACTGTGACAGGTGTTTCTTCTGATTTGTGTATGAATGTGGAAGGTATTGCTTCTGATATGTATAAATGTGACAGGTGATGCTTCTGTTGTGTGAATATGACAGGTGTTGCTTCAGATATGTTTGAATTTACAGGTGTTGCTTCTAATGTGTTAACGTGGTAGGTGTTGCTTCTGATATGTGTGAATGTGGCAGGTGCTGCTTATGAATTTGTCTTAATGTGGCAGGTGTTGTTTCTGATACGTGTGAATGTGGAAGGTGTTTCATTTGGCTAGTGTCAGAATGGGATTTTTGCTTCTGATATGAGTGAGTGTGGCAGGTTTTTGCCTCTGATATGTGATAACCTGGCAGGTATCACCTCTCTGATTTCTGACAACTTAACAGATGTTACCTCTGATATGTATATGAGAATGGCAAATGTTTTATATACATACATATATATATATATATATATATATATATATATATATATATATATATATATATATATATATATTGTGTGTGTGTGTGTGTGTGTGTGTGTGTGTGTGTGTGTGAGTGTGTGTGTGTGTGTGTGTGTGTGTGTGTGTGTGTGTGAGTCTCTGCTGTGTCACAGATGTTGTCTCTCGTATGTGCAAATGTTGCGGGTGTTGCTTCTTTAAAATGTGACTGTGGTAGGTATTGCCTCTTTTATGTGTGTGTGAGCATATCAGGTGTTGCCTTAATGTGTGTAAGATTAGCAAGTGTTGCATCTGATATGTGAGCATATGACAGATGTTCTCTTTCTGATATATGTAAACGTATGAGATGATGACTCGGTAATATGTGTGTGGACCTGGCATATATTGTTTCTGTGATATATGAGAATGTGGAAGGTGTTTCCTCCGATAAGTGAAAGGGTAACAGGTATTACCTATCAGACAGGTGTGAGGGAGGCAGGTAATTTTCTTTCCTATGAAACTATTTGAGTGTAAGTGTGGTAGATGTCAAACCTTTATATGTGAGTGTGACAGATGTTTCCTATCAGATGAGACTGTGAGTGTGACAGGTGTTGCTTCTCCGATAGAACTTATAATGCTGTACTATCATTATTATATCACATTTAGTGTACTACAAGCTTTGTTTACTGAGTGGTGGACCGGTAAGCCAGCGGAAGGCCTCGGTCAGATGACCAAAAGCTCCAACGGCGGGTTATCATCTGACTAAGACCCGCTTCAGGAAACACCTGTCCGGTGTCCTGACGAACCTACGCTAACCTGCATTTCGTGTGCACTTCCCTCAATGAATTCTTTTTTTTTTACACTGTAACTCCAACTCACAATTAGATCAGCCTTTGATATTTTTAGATATTCAACACTGTAATGTTTACATTACAGCACAGCTACTGTAGTCACATTAACTTGTATAATAGCTTCAGTTGATAGATTAAGAAGAGCTCTCGTCAGTAGTCCTTCCTCCTCCGCACTACTGGGATATACACTGCCTGAATTCATTAAAGTAATTTGTGTTAAATCTACATAAAAATAAACATTGACATCTTGATTTATTAGGATAATGAAAGTATGACTAATATGTAACAGCTTCGATTATTTTTTAACTGTTACTAATATATCAATATACAAACGTACGTTATATTGCGAAAGAGGTACTATATTTATTGTTTAATCTTACGCTATGGACGATACACTCCTGTCTGAGATTTAAGTCCTATGTGTTGGTGTTGTATATTTCACTATACAGAATAATTCTAAATATATCTGTTGAAAGAACACAGATACAAGGTATGAATACTATAGGTCATTACTGTAGCCTCTTTACCTTATTATGGTGTAAACTCTGGATAAGCACTCACTGTAAACTTGCGTCTGGTACCCAGAAGGAAGCGCTAATCGAATTCTTCCCAAATGTAGGACATCCTTCACTCTGCTATAGTGATTTCACTCTACGTTAGGTCGGTCCTCTCAGTTGATATATCTTGTAACACTCTGTCCTTTACGCCGGTAACTCTTGTCTCAAGATATAAAATAATGGCTGTGCACTCTAATGAAGAAGTCAGCCTCGAAATTAAAGAGTATCCCAAACTTAGTATTGGGTCTTGCTAGAAGATAATGAAATTATCATTAATGACAACAAGGAATACAGCAAAATACCTGACACAGTACGACTCGGTGTTAGCGAACCACTGAAAAACTATTAACCGATACTCCAAATAATTTTTTCAGTAATGTTACATCAGTCTTTGAACAAGTCACTGACATTAGGTTCATGCACGGTGCCTCGAGCCCAGACTCGAAAACCTCATTTTGAAGCCTTAACTATGTCACGTGGGCCAAGAGTCTTGACACAAGCCTGATTTAACTAGCTAAAAAAAAAGGAAACACGAATATAGATGGTAGTAAAGAAGATGGTAGTAAAGAAGATGGTAGTAAAGAAGATGGTAGTAAAGAAGATGGTAGTAAAGAAGATGGTAGTAAAGAAGATTGTAGTAAAGAATAAAAAAAACCGTCTTTTAATGGATGGCACTGACACTGTTCATCTTTTGAAAAATTGCTATAAAAGTATGATTGCTAAATCATACAGAATCACAATATTTACACAACCCAGGGCAACATGGGTTAAGATGACGTCACTCTGGCACCTGTTAGACCATCTTAATAGGCTTTTGGACAGGAAGAATATAATAGATGATGCTAGAATTTGTAGAAGAAAAAGACACGATATTTAACGCAAAAAATATAATGTCACCTCTTCCGCTATTGAAAAAAAAAAACTGGAATCGTTGTCGAGTAGTTCAGAGCTTATATATCTTTTTTAGGCTTGCCCAGTGCTATTATTATAAGGTGATCAACTCTTGGCAGCACTTGCATATGTCTGTAAAGCATATGTGCAACCAGGAGAAAATTAAATTATATTCGGTGCTCCTTGTAGCCCTAGTGATCCTCCTTGTAGCCCTAGTGATCCTCCTTTTAGCCCTAGTGATCCTCCTTGTAGCCCGAGTGATCCTCCTTTAACCCGAGTGATCCTCCTTGTAGCCCTAGTGATCCTCCTTGTAGCCCTAGTGATCCTCCTTGTAGCCCTAGTGATCCTCCTTGTAGCCCGAGTGATCCTCTTTGTAGCCATAGTGATCCTCCTTGTAGCCCTAGTGATCCTCCTTGTAGCCCTAGTGATCCTCCTTGTAGCCCAGTGTCCTCCTTGTAGCCCTAGTGATCCTCCTTGTACCCCGAGTGATCCTCCTTGTAGCCCAGTGATCCTCCTTGTAGCCCTAGTGATCCTCTTGTAGCCCTAGTGATCCTCCTTGTAGCCCTAGTGATCCTCCTTGTAGCCCGAGTGGTCCTCCTTGTAGCCCTAGTGATCATCCTTGTAGCCCGAGTGATCCTCCTTGTAGCCCTAGTGATACTCCATGTAGCCCTAGTGATCCTCCTTGTAGCCCTAGTGATCCTCCTTGTAGCCTTAGTGATCTCCTTGTAGCCCTAGTGATCCTCCTTGTAGCCCTAGTGATCCTCCTTGTAGCCCTAGTGATCCTCTTTGTAGCCCTAGTGATCCTCCTTGTAGCCCGAGTGATCCTCCTTATAGCCCTAGTGATCCTCCTTGTAGCCCGAGTGATCCTCCTTGTAGCCCTAGTGATCCTCCTTGTAGCCCTAGTGATCCTCCTTGTAGCCCTAGGATCCTCCTTGTAGCCTAGTGATCCTCCTTGTAGCCCTAGTGATCCTCCTTGTAGCCCGAGTGATCCTCCTTGTAGCCCTAGTGATCCTCCTTGTAGCCCTAGTGATCCTCCTTGTAGCCCTAGTGATCCTCCTTGTAGCCCTAGTGATCCTCCTTGTAGCCCTAGGGATCCTCTTTGTAGCCCTAGTGATCCTCCTTGTAGCCCTAGTGATCCTCCTTGTAGCCCTAGTGATCCTCCTTGTAGCCGAGTGATCCTCCTTGTAGCCCTAGTGATCCTCCTTGTAGCCCAGTGATCCTCCTTGTAGCCAGTGATCCTCCTTGTAGCCCAGTGATCCTCCTTGTAGCCAGTGATCCTCCTGTAGCCCTAGTGATCCTCCTTGTAGCCCGAGTGATCCTCCTTGTAGCCCTAGTGATCCTCCTTGTAGCCTAGTGATCCTCCTTGAGCCCTAGTGATCTCCTGTAGCCAGTGATCCTCCTTGTAGCCCTAGTGATCCTCCTTGTAGCCCTAGTGATCCTCCTTGTAGCCTGTGATCCTTCTTGTGCAGACCTTGTGATTCCTCCTTGTAGCCCTAGTGATCCTCCTTGTAGCCCTAGTGATCCTCCTTTAGCCCTAGTGATCCTCCTTGTAGCCCTAGTGATCCTCCTTGTAGCCCTAGTGATCCTCCTTGTAGCCCGAGTGATCCTCCTTGTAGCCCTAGTGATCCTCCTTGTAGCCCTAGTGATCCTCCTTGTAGCCCTAGGATCCTCCTTGTAGCCCTAGGATCCTCTTGTAGCCCTAGTGATCCTCCTTGTAGCCCTAGTGATCCTCCTTGTAGCCCTAGTGATCCTCCTTGTAGCCATAGTGATCCTCCTTGTAGCCCTAGTGATCCTCCTTGTAGCCCTAGTGATCCTCCTTGTAGCCCTAGTGATCCTCCTTGTAGCCCTAGTGATCCTCCTTGTAGCCCTAGTGATCCTCCTTGTAGCCCGAGTGATCCTCCTTGTAGCCCTAGTGATCCTCCTTGTAGCCCTAGTGATCCTCCTTGTAGCCCTAGTGATCCTCCTTGTAGCCCTAGTGATCCTCCTTGTAGCCCTAGTGATCCTCCTTGTAGCCCTAGTGATCCTCCTTGTAGCCCTAGGATCCCCTTGTAGCCCTAGTGATCCTCCTTGTAGCCCTAGTGATCCTCCTTGTAGCCCTAGTGATCCTCCTTGTAGCCTAGTGATCCTCCTTGTAGCCCAGTGATCCTCCTTTAGCCCTAGTGATCCTCCTTAGCCCTAGGATCCTCCTTGCCTGTGATCCTCCTTGTAGCCCTAGTGATCCTCCTTGTAGCCCAGTGATCCTCCTTGTAGCCCAGTGATCCTCCTTGTAGCCCTAGTGATCCTCCTTGTAGCCCAGTGATCCTCCTTGTAGCCCTAGTGATCCTCCTTGTAGCCCTAGTGATCCTCCTTGTAGCCCTAGTGATCCTCCTTGTAGCCCTAGTGATCCTCCTTGTGACCTGAGCTAGGGATCCTCCTTGTAGCCCTAGTGATCCTCCTTGTAGCCCTAGTGATCCTCCTTGTAGCCCTAGTGATCCTCCTTGTAGCCTAGTGATCCTCAGCCCAGTGATCCTCCTTGTAGCCCAGTGATCCTCCTTGTAGCCCTAGTGATCCTCCTTGTAGCCTAGTGATCCTCCTTGTAGCCCTAGTGATCCTCCTTGTAGCCTAGTGATCCTCCTTGTAGGCTCCTAGTAGTGACCTCCTTGTAGCTATGTGATCCTCCTTGTAGCCCTAGTGATCCTCCTTGTAGCCCTAGTGATCCTCCTTGTAGCCCTAGGGATCCTCCTTGTAGCCCTAGTGATCCTCCTTGTAGCCCTAGTGATCCTCCTTGTAGCCCTAGTGATCCTCCTTGTAGCCATAGTGATCCTCCTTGTAGCCCGAGTGATCCTCCTTCTAGCCCTAGTGATCCTCCTTGTAGCACTAGTGATCCTCCTTGTAGCCCTAGTGATAACTAGAGTATGGGATGAGCAGAATCATTACTACAAGTTTATATATATATATAGAATCATTAAATTTATTAGTTTACAACAAAAATGACGTAGAATATATATGATACTTAAGACCTGGTTTTCACTTTAATGGGGATGGCTAAACAAAGAAACAACAATTATTTATTTGAATGCAATCAATATAAATTATTATTCAAAATTTAATTAATTCACAACTAAAATTTCCCAGTTATTCGGAAGTTTAATGAAATCCTCTGAATTAATTATATTACAATTTTCGGTTTACAGTTAAACAGTATGGTTATCACAATTAAAAAATCTATTACATAATCATTATCTGGAGAGTTGAATGTCTGGGGCACACAACAACAGTTTTGTGGAACAGTGAGACACAACTGTCTGGTCAGGGGATGGTGAGACATTATTCACACCCACAAAACGTGCGAAGTAATGAATGCGCATATATTTATTATTCTTATTAAATAACATAAACCCCATTTGCAATAATTGTGAAAAATGCTACACTTTACATAATGCAGCACATGTAGAGAGGGTTATTTGTGTATTGTTCCAGTCACGGTATTGTGCCTTGTTGTTATTTAGTTATTTGCAGCACATTCATTAATTTTAGTAAAATATTTATTAGTGAATTTTAACATGGTTCATCTTAGAAGCAAATTAGCTGTCGATACACGAATTTTCACTGGCTCCTCTGACGCGACCTTACAATAATAAATTATATTTACGAAAAATATATATGTATGTCATGTAAAATTACCACGCATGGATTACTGTATACTGTCATACTTCACAACAGACTGATGACAGGCTTTTATAATTAAAAGTATACAGAAAGCCGAGAAATTTATTGGTTAATATTTATTAATTGTCGATTTATCGAAGAAAGGTCAAAAAGTGCTTTTATCTCGGTATTTATGACGGGCTTTCGTGTCTGAAGACTTGAATTCTTACATGAAAAAGGTGTAGTAAATCGTTATAAAAGCTACTAGTGTGATCTACTACCCCAGCCATCGCCAGGATATCACTCGAACTCAGGGTAATTATGAGAAATATTTTCCTTCGTTGTCCCACCACATGCTGTGTCTCTGTATGAAGAAATGTTTCACAAATGTTTTATTATGTACCTTAAGTCCAAGTTCATCAAGGTTTGTGTCTGAGACTGAAGTAAAACTACCCTCGTTACATTTAAACTTAAAAAGGATTTGCTATAAATTTAATAACTTAGATAAAACACTCAAACTCCATAACCAACTTTTCCAAAAGCCTCTACACTAAAAAGTATAACATTTACTTGAACTATGAAACTTTTCGCTTAGAAGCTTTATAATTCACCAGAGAGTTCTAAGATTTATGATAATTATGTTGCTATCAGCACGCATAAATTAAATAGATATCTCAGATTTAAAATATGCCCACAATGGAATAATTTAACTAAATGGTGTCACTAGTATGGTAAACTCATTACACTGTCAAAACCTAACAAGAAGTTTGTAAAATCTGAAACTGAGCGGTTTGAATTTTGTAGGTGAAGAAGCTGACCTGAAGGAGCGGTCTGGGTGTTAGTTAGAAGTCCCTTGATTTGACAATACCTAGCTCCTCATGAAAAGCACTGAGTCCTAGGTTCTTTATTGAGAACTTTTCCCTTCTTAAAGCTTTTTAATCTCACCAGAAACGATTACTACTTATATGTTTATTCTTATGTTTGCTACTCAGCAACGCCTGTTTAAGTGAATATCCTCTCGACCTAATTTAAATCATTGGCCCACCTAATGGACATAATCTTCTTTCGTTAGTGGGTCTCGTCCACCTGTATGTCTACAAATGCTTAAAGTCTCCACTGGTTCCACTATACAAGGCTCCATCATTATGTTCTGTTGTGGTGAAAAGCTGAAAAACTGCGAGCGTTTTTCAGAAATGACTGACTGAAGGCTGTAGAGAGCGACGCTCGCATACTCACTCTCTTTATGACTTAACCAATCCCTTGTGAATTCACCTGCTGCCTCAGCTGACAGATTGTGACGTCTCTGAGTGTCTCGTTAATGATGATCCTCACCTTCCTTCCTCATTACTCACCCTTCTGTCTCACTACCTTCCTCTCATACACTCTGTCTCGTTCACCTCTGTCACTTACCTCCTCTCATTCACTCTCGCTAACTTACTCACCTCCTTCCTCCACCATCTCCTCCTCTCAATGTTTCACTATCATTTCACTCAACTCCGTTCTCAAGCTTCTCACTAACTACCTCCTCTACTATCTAATCTATACTTAACTTACCTCCTACAGTCATAACTTGCCTTAACCTTACACTCAGCTCAACTACTTCTTATCTTTCAATTGCCTACTACACTTAGTAGCTCCATTCTACTACTATACACACTATCATTCAATATAACTCAGCATCACTATCATCTTAGTTACATCATTTCATGTTTGATAAATTCAAAACATAAAATAAACAATACCCTAAGTATCATCCTTACATTCATACTTAAACCAGAATTTACATAAATTTCTAGACTTTACAGTTAATTTTTAGTGGTAGCTTCACTCTGAGACGTCGTTTATTAGACCCTTATCTTAACCAAACTACTGTCTCCAACAATCTATATACACATTCTACCTTATCTTTATGACTTCCCTTCTTGAGCTTTAATCTCACCAGAACATTACTAAGCTATAGTTTATTCTATGTTTGTCTGACTCCACCCTAATTTAAATATATCCTCTAGCTAAATAAATTGCCCACTAAGGACATAATTTATTGTTAGTCTTGAACCTGTATGCTCAAACCTAAATCTCCACTGTTCCACTATCAAGGCTCATCATTATGTTCTGTGTGAAATTGAAAACTGCGGAGTTTCGAATGACTGACTCGAAGGCGGGGGCGTCGAGCTGACTGCACTCACTCTTAGACTTAACTAACATTAACCTTGGTGATAAATTCTACCTGACCTGCTAGCTTATTGAGATGCACGTTCTCTACTTTAGAGTCTTTAATTATGATCCTCACCTTCAGCATTCTAATTATTGTTATTCAATTACCCTCCTGCCTCAGCAACCCATATTCTTACATGCTACCTCTACCCTACTTAATCATTGCCCACCTAATGCAATCTTCTTTCCTGTGGCTCTCCACTATCTCCTGCAATGCTTCAACCTCGTGTTCCACATACCCTCCATCATTATGATCACCCTTTGCCTCTAACTCACTGCCGTTTTTCAAAATGTGACCTAAGCTTAACTGACCTGCTTACGCACTTCTCCTTTTGACTAATCAACTTAACCCTGTGCAAATTTCACCCTAGCTCTCCACTGGCAATTGCACGGTCTCTACTGAGTTCCTGCCTATACACCCTGACTCCTCTCTCCTCACCCTTCATCCTCACCCTCTCCACCTCCTCTCATTCCACACTCTTCTTTACCTCCTGCCTCACTTCACCTTCCTTCTTCCTACGCTTCCTCTCTCTCCAACCTCACCTTCACCCTCAGCCTCCTCTCTCCTCCTCCTCTACTCCACTTCCTCACTCTTCCCCTCCGCCTCACTATCACCTCCTGCCTCACTCCATCACCTCCTCTCACTCACACCTCCCTCACCTCACTCCTACCTTACTTTTCACGCTTCTGCCTCTTTACACGTCATCCAACTTCGCTACTCATCCCTCACTTCTCACCCTCACTGCTCACACTCCACTCTCAATTACCCTCACTATTCACACTCCTGCCTCACTACCCACCCTTGAGCGTCACTGCTCATGCTCACTACTCACCCACATCACTCACCCTCTCCATTCTCACTACTCACATTCCAGCCACACTACCTTCCATCCAGCCTCACTACTCACTCTCACTACTCGCCCTCCAGCTTCACTACTCATACTCCAACCTCACCATTCACCCTCCAGCCTCACTCCTCCCTCTCCATTCTCACTACTCACATTCCAGCCACACTACCTTCCCTCCAGCCTCACTACTCACTCTCACTACTCGCCCTCCAGCTTCACTACTCACACTCCAACCTCACCACTCACCCTTCAGCCTCACTACTGCCTCTCCAACCTCACTACTCACCCTTCAGCCTCACTACTCACCCTCTATCCTCACCACTCACTCTCTAGTCTCACCACCCATCATCCAGCCTCACCACTCACCCTCCAGCCTCAATACTCACCCTCCAGCCTCACTACTCACCCTCTATCCTCACCACTCACTCTCTAGTCTCACCACCCATCCTCCAGCCTCACCACTCACCCTCCAGCCTCACTACTCACCCTCCAGCCTCACTACTCACCCTCCTGGCTCACTACTCAGCATCACCTGAAGACGATTTCAAGGGTTACCACCCCTGAGGTTTGGTACCAGACCAGACGTGAGTGCTGAGGGCCGCATCACTCAGGCTGTTGGTGTTAGCTACACGCAGTTCAATGTATGTACCTCAGCCAGGCAGAAAACAGAGAGAATTTCCCTTCTCTACTGAGGGAGGGTGTTGAGGAGTTTTGGTATCTTCACATTTGATAAGCTAACCCCTAGTATGCTCACTGCACATCCTTCTTTTCATGGGGGTAGTCTGAACCACCTGCCAAAGCTCTTTTAATTGTGCTGAATGATTTTGGTATATAGCTTAGGAACAATCTCTTTGGACTTTGTGTTAATTATGATGTATCTCTCTCTCTGTTTCCTACGTTCCATGGAATACGGTTCTAGAGATTTCGAGTGTTCTCAAAAATTTAGGTGCTTGACTGATTTTTCACTTTCATTAAATGTTTTCTGAACATTCTTCCGATCTGTAATTACGCGTAAATTAAAATGGACACTTCGTAAATAACAGAATTCCATTCACTAGAGAATAAGTGACTTAAAGAGTATCATCATCGGCTTGACATCCCTTCTTTTGAAGACTTATTATCCGGCCTATTCTTTTATTTGTGATTGTAATAATAATTAATTTGGGATTCATAAATGCGAGATCTCCTGACAGTATCACACCTCAGTCCCTCTCATTAATCTCCGTAAATTGGTTTGAGTTAATTTTATATTCCATTCCAGTTTTTATTTCCTTATTTTTTTTCATTAATGGAGTAACTGAAATTTGTTCTCATTAAACATCATATAGTTTTACGTGCCTCACTGGAAGACATGTTTATATTAGTTTAAAGACTTGCTGCGTTCTCATTGCCTGCCACTCACAAACTGTAGTATCGTCTGCAATATATAATGCAGTGATATGATTTTTGTCTGTATGTCGAATATGAGAATGAGAAAAAGAGAAGTGACGCTAGTACTGTGCCTTGAGGAAGAGAACTTCACACTGTGGCTGCATCTGGTTATATTTTATTAACTATTATTCTTCCGGTTGTTTGTGCAAGAGAGAGAGATTCGCATCTGCCTACTTTTCGAAGGCTTTTCTACTTTGCGAGTATTCCAATGTATCCAAAACTATGTTGTAATAGTCTAGTAGTTGCAAGAGGCAACAAAATCCTGTTCTAAACCCATATTGCCCGGTGTTGCGCAAGTGTTGCAAAAACGATTTTTCAGCAGTCATGCATCTCAAAAATATTTCGAATATTTTGAAAATATTGGACATCAGTTTTTCTTCCATCTTTTTGGAGTTGTTCTGTATACATAGGCTTTTAGGACTCTGGAATGACTTCTCTCTTTCAGACTCCATCTCCAAGGAATATTTAAGGAACGTGATTGTGATTTCTTGCAGTTCTTGGTGTGTTAAGGGTTCCACCAGTCTGGGTGCGTGGCAGAGTGCATCGGTATGCTGTCAATGGCCTTTTCAAAACTGGGTGAGGTTAAGGCTATGTCGGAAATTATGGAGATGCCAGAGTTTCGATTAATTGCTCACTGAACACAGAGTAGCACTATGACTTTATTATCTTACTTATTTCTTTGTTGTCGTCTGTGCAAGTTCCATCTCCTTAGACCAAGGTTCAGATTCTAGAAATGCTTTTTTCCCAGGATTTTGCATATAAAAAAAGTGTTTATAATTTTTTTTACATTGCTTAGTACATTGTTCCTCTGTCTCTCCTGGAGTCTGTATGATGCAGTCAGCTGGAACAAAATGTTTTCTTTTACTATGAGAAGTTTATTAAGTCTTCGTCTTCCCACGTCTCTGATTTACAAGTTTTCTTCATTTTCGAAACGGTATGTGTCTGGAGCACACGTCTAGTTCCACTGAATTAATCTTCTGGAGACACTAATTGATATCCCTTATTTATAATATCTTCCAGTCATGTTTCAGTAAGGTCATGATTATGTACCAAGTAATGAATTTATCGTCGAAATCGAATTTGTTGATACCTTCATGGTTCAAGTTTTTCAAGACAGTATTCAAGTTGAACTGCCAGGATATTGTATCTGCTGCTTATGGACCCTAGTGTCGGGTATGGTAGCGCATGTATCTACAACCTGGACAAAAAAATAGAATTTGGGCTAACTCTACTGAAAAATAATGCATAAATCTGGCTGTTATTTCAGTTATAACATATATCATAAAGACATTTAAGACATAAGTTATAAAGATTTTTACAGCGGATGTTCAGGAGTCATTGTTTTATAAACCAGTGAGTTGATATTGGGAAATGGTACTCACATTTTTTCCTCTTGGGGCAGTGAATAGTAAAAATTTTGAAAAAAAAAATTCCTAACTCTACTAAAAAATTTTTAGGGGGGGAGGGGGAGGGGGAGAGAGTGAACAAGAAATACATTTTATTATATCTCCTCATTGGAAATATTTTTTTTTTTAATTCTTTATCATATATCAGTGACTAAAGCTCTTGACACTGCCACTGTTTACGTACACTGAAAGAAGCATTGCCACATGAGATATTTTAGGAAGATTGATCTTCACGAAACTTTTCGTACAATATATAGGACACATACCCTTTACACTCTCACAAAACTGAAAGAATTTGAACACAAATAAAAGTATTAAAGACACAATACTTGGCTCCTTGTGTAAAAGTATAATAAATAGATTATGATTTTCAGTTTGTGTTGACAAAACTTCGAGTGCATCATGTGTTGTGTTAAGAAACTCACTATCATAAAGTGACATAAATATCCGCCCCGTTGTCAAAGTAGCCTTTTATGTAGGTCTCAGTGAAAACTGCAAACTCTGCATGTGTCTCAGCTATGACTCTATGGCTCTGACATAGTAGATTATTCTTTGCCATTTCTTGCCATGTTTTTTCTCGCTTATTGGAATAAAAAAAAATTGGAGTTCTAGTGTAAATGTAATTCTCAGGTTGCTTGTGTTTTCTGTTTATTTTCAAGTAGTATGCTGGGAAGTTATTGCTAGAGCATTGTTTCTTACTTATTGGTGTAATACACATTTTAGTTAATAGATTTCAGGATTTTTGGGTTATCAAATCTGTATTTCCCATTTGTATTTCTTGTCATCTGGTACGAATATTTGTAAACAACTCAACCCGAGAATTTACACAATATACTTTCCTGTTTACGTTGTTTATGGTGTCTTTAGTGCACATTGATCTACTTGTATCTCACCTTCCTGTCTTACCACTCACCCTCACTACTCACCTTCCTGTCTTACCACTCACCCTCACTACTCACCTTCCTGTCTTACCACTCACCCTCACTACTCACCTTCCTGTCTTACCACTCACCCTCACTCTCCCTTCATATCCTTTCCACTCACCCTCACTACTCTTCCTGTCTTAATTCCCTCTATACCATTCATGTCTTGCCACCCCTCATATCCATCCTCTCTATCATATGCCACATATCACCCCCACTATCTTATTTCCTGTCTTTCTCACCCTCCTCCTGCCCATAATCTTGCCATCCACCTCATATCGATTCCTTCTTACCATCACCTCCCTTCCATTTCGAATCTTATCGCCTCACTATCATATTCCATGATCGTTGCCATCATCATTCGCTTTCTTTCCCCATCGCCCCATATGATTCATTCGTTGCCACCCCCATCTATCGCTTCCATTGTTGCCACCCCTCATATCGCTTCTTCGTTATCATCATACCCATTCATTCGTTGCCATCCCCCATATCCGTTCATTCGTTGATCCCCCATATCGCATTCATTCTTTTTCCCTCATACGCTTAATTGGGCCACCCCCAATGTTCATTCGTTGCCACCCCAAATCATATCGCATTCATTGTTGCCACCCCATCATATCGCGTTCATTCTTTTGCCATCCTTTCTTTTGTTCCCATTTTTCCCCATCCCTCATATCATTTTTTTCTTTCCCTTTCCCCCCCTATCGCTTCTTCGTTCCATTTTTATCGCTTCATTCGTTGCCATCCTTTTTCGTTTTTTTTTTCCCCCGTTCCACCCCCAATTCCTTTCATTGTTGCCATCCCTATTGTTCTTCGTTCCCCATCCCCCTATCGCATTTATTCTTTTGCCCCATCCCTCTTTTTGTTCCCATTGTTCCATGCATCATATCGTTCATTCGTTCCCATCCCCTATCGCTTCATTTTTTTATCCCCCTTTTGCATTCTTGTTGCCAAAATTTATATATCCTTCTTTTTATCCCCATATCGCATTTTCTTTTTGCCCCCCCTTTTTTTTCCTATCGCTTCTTCGTTGCCTTTTAATTTTCATTCTTGTTTTCCCCTTATCGCTTCATTTTCCCCCTAAACCCATCTATCCTTCATTCTTCCCCTTTATTCGCATTTTCATTCGTTCCATCCATTATTTCATTCGTTGCCATCCCCATCATTATTTTTGTTTATTGGGTTCCCCCAAAATCGCTTCATTCTTTTTCCCTATATGGGCCCCCATTCGTTGCCCCCCCCTTTTTCGCTTATTCGTTCCCCCCCATATCGCCTTGGGGTCCCATCCGAATCCGCATTCGTTGCCATCCCTTTTGATTCATTCGTTATCGCCCCCAATCGCTTATTGTTTAAATTTTTCCTTCATTCGTTACCCCTCATACCATTCATTCGTTGCCTCCCCCTACGCTTCTTCGTTGCCACCCCATTCGCTTCTTTCTTTTTCCATCTTATCTTTTCCCCGTTCATTCGTTTCCCCCTTTCGCTTCATTCTTTCCCAAAACATATCGCTTTTTACGCTTTCGCCCCATACCCTTTTCTTCGTTGCCCCCAATCATAGGGGTCCATTCTTGCCATCCCAAAAAAACGTTCATTTTTGCCATCGCCCGCCCGCCCATTGTTGCCACCCCAATCTTCCTTCTTGTTGCCATCGCCCATATCGTTCATTGGGTTGCCCCCCACTATCGCTTTCATTCTTTAAAACAATAATATCGTTTTCCTTGGTTGCCATCAATCTATCGCTTCTTCTTCCCCATCTTCCCCTTCCTTCATTCTTCCCCATACTAATTTTTTCTTTCTTCCTCAATCCCTTTTATTTTCCCTCTTGGCCTCTTGGTTTTTTCCCTTTCATCATTCTTTTTTTTCCTTATGACACTCCTCCCCCATTATTCTTTAATCATTCCTTCACTCATTTTTATCACCCCTCCTCTTTTCCCCTCCGTTTTAATTTTTTCGTCCCCCTTTTCCCTTTTTATCTTTTTACCAATACAAAAACCCTTCTTTTCCTCCCGGGCCTTTCCCCCTATCTTTCCTCCCCCCCCCCTCTTTTTTTCCCCCCCACCCCCTTTCCTCCCCCCCCCCTTTTCCTCCCCCCCTTTCCCCTTTTCTCCCCTTCCCCCTTTTTTCCCCCCCCCTTTTCCTCCCCACCCACCCCTCCCCCTTTTCCCTCTTTCCCCCCCTCATTTTCTCCCTTGCTTTTCACCACCTCCTTTTTTTTCCCCCCTTTTTCATCCCCCCTCCCCCTAACCCCCCAACACCTCTTTTTCGCTTTTTTCCCTTTTTAAACCCATCCCCCCTCCCTCTTTAAAACCCCCCTCTTTCATCCCCCCCTTTTCTTTCATTTATTTTTTTTCTTTTTCCCTTCTCCCCTTTTTTTTGTTGTAAAAATTTAAAAAAATAAAATTTCATGTTTAAACATCAATTTGCGGGGCCAACCCCCGTATCCCATCTTTTCCCATCTTGTCTTTTTTGTCTGTTGTAAATCGGGGATCGAAACTTTAATCATTATTCCCTCTTTAAACCCAAAAAGGGGTTCTTCTTTCCACCTCAATCTCTTCTTTCCCCTCCCTCTTTTTCATCTCGCCCTCTCTTCTCCACCTCATCCCCCCTTCTTTCCACCCCGCCCCCCCTTCTTCCCTGTCTCTCTTCTTTCCCCCCCCCCCCCTTTTTTTCCCCCGCCCTCTTCTCCCCTCCCCCCTTTTTTAAACCCCCCTCTTTCACCTCTTTCTTTTTTTCCCCCCCCCCCTCCTTCCCCTTTTCCCCTCGTCCTCTTCTTTCCACCTCGTCCTCTCTTCTTTCCACCTCGCCCTCTCTTCTTTCCACCTCGCCCTCTCTTCTTTCCACCTCGCCCTCTCTTCTTCCCACCTCGTCCTCTCTTCTTTCCACCTCGTCCTCTCTTCTTTCCACCTCGCCCTCTCTTATTTCCACCTCGCCCTCTCTTCTTTCCACCTCGTCCTCTCTTCTTCCCACCTCGCCCTCTCTTCTTTCCACCTCGCCCTCTCTTCTTTCCACCTCGCCCTCTCTTATTTCCACCTCGCCCTCTCTTTTTTCCACCTCGCCCTCTCTTCTTCCCACCTCGTCCTCTCTTCTTTCCACCTCGTCCTTCTTCTTTCCACCTCGCCTTCTTATTTCCACCTCGCCCTATCTTCTTTCCACCTCGTCCTCTCTTCTTCCCACCTCGCCCTCTCTTCTTTCCACCTCGCCCTCTCTTCTTTCCACCTCGTCCTCTCTTCTTTCCACCTCGTCCTCTCTTCTTTCCACCTCGCCCTCTCTTATTTCCACCTCGCCCTCTCTTATTTCCACCTCGCTCTCTCTTCTTTCCACCTCGTCCTCTCTTCTTTCCACCTCGTCCTCTCTTCTTCCCACCTCGTCCTCTCTTCTTCCCACCTCACCTTCTTTTCTTTCCACCTCGCCCTCTCTTCTTCCCACCTCGTCCTCCATTCTTCCCACCTCGCCCTCTCTTCTTCACACCTCACCCTCTCTTCTTTCCACATCGCTCTCTTTTCTTCCCACCTCGCCCTCTCTTCTTCCCACCTCGCCCTCTTTTCTTCCCACCTCGCCCTTCTTCTTTCCACTTCGCCCTCTCTTCTTTCCACCTCGCCTTCTCCTCTTTCCACCTCGTCCTCTTTTCTTTCCCCCTCACCCTCTCTTCTTTCCACCTCACCCTCTCTTCTTTCCACCTAGCCCTCTCTTCATTCCACCTCGCCCTCTCTTCTTTCCACCTCGCCCTCTCTTCTTTCCACCTCGCCCTCTCTTCTTTCCACCTCGCCCTCTCTTCTTTCCACCTCGCCCTCTCTTCTTTCCATCTCTCCCTCTCTTCCTCTGTTGTTGACTAAGTGTACACTGGTTTTTCTCTCAGCAGTTTTTCCTTTTCACACCCTCTCCCCTGAACCTCTTATATTCTCCCTCACCCTCTTACACTCTCCCTGACCATCTTATTCTCTTCCTGACCTTTTTCAGTCTCTCTCACCCTCCCTAACTCTGGTATTCTCCCACTTTCTCCTGACACCCTAATCCTTCCTGACTCCCTCAGTCTCCCTGGCACCCTTACTTCTCTCCCACCCTTCCTGACATTCTGACCCTCCCTGGGCACCCTGATCTTCTCGAGTAAGTGATCCTTCCTGAGGGGCGGACATGAGATGCATCTTTGAATGGTAAGGTGAGGGAAAATCCGGGGCAGGAACAGATGAAGAAGGAGAAAGAAGAGTTAAAAAAGTAAGAAGGGTGAAAAGATTGCAGGGAAAAGTCACTCCCAGTAATTAAACTCCCTGACAATTTCACTCCTCATATTAAGAAATAAACATTAAGATTATGTTTTTTTTAAACACTTATCGTTTGCATTCATAATTTTTATAAGTCTCGAGAAAGAAGATTCACTTTTATTGAAGGATGAACACGAAGTTGTGTTCACCTGTAGTGAACACTTCAGCTTTATGCATGGGAGGCTTATGACAATATATTACCAGAAAGTATATAAGACAGCAATAGTTCAGCAACAAGTTGTTCATGAACTGAACAATCTGTAGCGCCAGTGAAGCTAAAATTTTCGGTACCTTTGAAGATAAATTAGACAAATATATAAGTGAGAAAGACTGGGTTTGAGGGCCTGGCCAGGATGTAGCACCAACGGCCCTCTTAGGCTGTCACTCATATTTTTCTTTTACTTCCTGCTGTGCCCTCGTGTGCCTGTTTCCTGCCTCTCGAACAGCCTGTCCATGTTCGATGTGGTGGCCACTTCTTAACCTCCACCTTATGCCTTGTCCTCCTTAATATTTATGAGGTGAGACCCAGCTGTGAGTATGCGAGGTCTTAGCAGTGCTAGGTGAACGCTGCTGAATTTTCCTGTCAACAACTGAGCAAGAGTCGTGTCACGACGCACTGACTGACGGATATACAACATATACAAACAGTAGCGAGGCCTTGCCCATTCAGTGATCCAACTGCTTCTGCCAGGAGGGATTGAGTGGAACTCTTTCGTCCACTCTTTCTACCACACCTGGCGACATTAAAGCACCTGGGAACGAAGAAACCTGTTAGATCTAAGACTTTAAAGGAAATATGAAATAAAGCTTTACAAAGCTCGAGTCCACACCCTGACGCACGATGGGGATTACAGATCAATTTTCGTGACCATTATATTTCTTCATTTATTAAACCCAAAGTTTGTAAAAGATTAACAAACTTGAAGGATGCAACCATCTCCTCCCAGAGCTACCATCCATATTGTGATTAAGTAAGAATGTAATGAAATTAAGATGAGCAAAAGTGAGGACACCTCGGGTTCCCCAGAAGCGCTCTAGCTACAAAATTCTTGATGAATACAGATTCCATTATACTGGCGAACATTTACTGCAGTTTGTTTGTAGTGAAAATGTCGTAAATAAAATGTTCGTATTTGCAACTGATTAAGGTCTGAATAACTTGGTGCAAATAATACAGTGGGTATGTGATGAAACTTTTAAATGCTCTTTAGATTTAATTTATCAGCTGCACATTCTTCATTTTCAGATAGGGAAATTAATTGTTACCTGATTACTTCCATTTCTGAACATGACACAGTAAATATCCATTTAAGTAATAATGGAAGAATTACCGACAGGATGTTAGGTAAATGGTCACACTGCATCAATGACCATTTACCTAACAAGTATAACAAAACTACTAGAACTGCATCTTGAACTGAGCTCTCAATGTTGCATTTATAGTTCTAATAAATGTTTTTTAATATTTGTTTTAAATAAATGATCCTTTAAACGTATTTCTTTTTGTATGGAAAGAGAAATTATCGAGCGAGAAATTGACAGGGAGTTAAATTACCAGAATCAAATTACTAGGAGTAAAATGTCTGATGACCGTTATTATCACAGGAGGATAACATTTATTGTCTCACAGCTGGGATAATGTTCAGGTCCTCTGTAATAAATAACATGTATTATTTTTTTCTATATTTATTATTTTAATAAGATTACCTGACTGGGTTGAAATATTTGTTTACTGAGAGAGCCGGTGCTGCGCGGTAACTTGCGCCGAGGAGCGGTTGGTGAGGCTTCGTCTCTTGATGCATCTGGTCTGTGTGAACAGACTGTGTTCTTAAGCAGAATACAATATATCTTAGGACTGACTTTCTCTCAGCTTTAGCTTTGTTACATTTTCCTTAGATATGGTGTATTGGATTCTCAATTCTGCATTGTTTGTGCACACTAAGTAGAAATCTGGATTAATATTTATTTAGAATTGCCATCTCAGTTTATTCAAGTATTGAAGAGATTTTGTCTTTGATTGCCTTGTTGGTGTCTGCTCACTATATTTTGTGGACTAATTCTTTGAGTAGATGATATCTGCAGATACACATAAGCAGTTTGCTGAGGACGGACTTACTGTAAAATTTACACTGTAATAATTATAAGAAAGTGATGACTGAAGGATCACTTCATCATCTGGTCAGCTACAACCAACCAGTTCTTGGTACTTCCCTAAAATGTTATTTGTAGGAACAATATGCTCCTTTAAATCTCAGTGATTCTAGTCAGAGATCTAATTTCAAGTGTTCTGTTGTTGGTTGTTAGAACTTCTGTTTCACACCCGTGTGGACTGTAAGTTCATCACCATACAGTGTTTATCTCGTATTGTTTGTCTATCATCCTTCAATCATTAAAATAACTATCAATAGACTCCAGCACATAGTCGTACACCCTTGGTAAAGAGACAGTTTCAAGATGCTCTTAATGAACCACTGGGAGGAGATTTACTCAAACATAAATTAGCAGCAACAATAGACTTTACATTACTGTAAGTAAATTTATGTACTTTTAATAGTTTAATTCAAATTTGGTGCTCTAAATCCATTATATATCTGCATTTTCTCCAAGAATACTTTCAGCCTCTGTTCTATAAACAATGAAACTGAAATTTGATTTTCCTGTAATATATAAGAAGGTTTGTGTTGACAAGGTGTGAATAACTTTAAAATAATTGAATGTTATTAAAATGAATATGACCCATGAAAAGTGACCATTTATGTTATTCAGGTTGTGTTACTGTGTTATGCCACGCACTCTGACCGTTATACATACACTACGAGATCTACGTAAGTTGTAATTTTCAGGCCAAACTGCACCAACTTTGTGAATGACAAGACATTTCGTCAAATCCCTTGGCTTTGTTTGCCTTTAAGATGGTAAACACAGGTAGAGCCACGTACTCAAGAGTGACACATTAACAGAGACAACTGACAATATGACTGATATGACCTGCTGGTGACTAACAGGAAAGCCCATGCGAGCCAGGTTAACAAACGCCATGTTAGCCAGGTTAACAGGAAAGGCCATGTGAGCCAGGTTAACAGAATAATTTACACGAGGTTTTGTTCCGTTTTAGATCATCATCAAGTATAGCATATTGATAGTGGTCCAGGACGAGATTCATCTGGAGATTAATCTTCTGTAAACTGTTTCAGTCACACTATTGTCTGTTATTCTTTTTTAAGTGACAGGTTCAGACACAGACGGACGACGGAAAATGTCTTTATGAATCAAAGTAAAAAAATCATTCTCTGACCATCAAATAAATCCAGATGAAAATGTTGAAAAACACCGCAGTTCCATACGTTAGGTAACAGATAGGAATAAATTGCCATGACTTTTAATATTCTTTAATACGTATTATTTTTTGTGCCATGAAGTAGGTAGTGATAAAGAAGCCCCTAAATTTGCTAAAATTCTTGCCATTGCAAATTACCCAGTACCTCATGATAAAAAATTCCCCCAGCGTTTCTTAGGGATGATAGGTTTTTACAGACGATTCTCTAAGAACTTTGCAGATGTTGTAGACCCCCTAACCTCACTTACCAGTCAGACAACAAAAATTTCAATGGACCCCCAGAGTGTCAACAAGTATTTAATAAAGCCAAACGGCTACTTTGTACTGACCCCATTCTCCTGTCTCCCGATTTTTCAAAACTTTTATATTACAGGTTGATGCATGTGAGTCAGGGGTAGGGGCAGCACTCCTACAAAAATCTGAGGAAGACTGGCTGCAGCCTGGCACTTCTCTGCAAGTATCAACCTCACCAAAGGGCTTACGCCACCGTTGAGAAAGAAGCCCTCGCTCTGATACTTGTATTGGAACATTTCGAGGTCTACGTATGGCAGTCGTCCCAAGTGGTCACAGTCTACAGTGATCACAATCCTCTGGTCTACCTCAACCCATGAAAAACCACAACCCTATAACTTTAAACTCGTCCATACTGCCGATTCTCTTTCCCGTGTTTAATTTAGGTTAGGATGTGTTAGGTACCATATGGGTAGCTTAGCTCTTTCCCCCCTTCCTTTTGGTGGTTTTTTTAGTGAGGGGACATTCTGCTTCCGTCCGCAGGTGTCTTGAACCAACGTTAGTCCTACTGTCTGCTGCCTCGCTCTGGGATACAGTTTGACTTTATGTCTCGAGAAAAGTTGAGCCCTTTTTAATGAGTTGGATGGTTGAGAGGAAAGGTGGTTCCTTTATTGTTCAGTGCCATGGCGACACGCTACCCATGGAGGTGGAGGCCTAGTCCAGGCTATTAGAGCCCTTTTGGGGTGGGGGTGTGGCATACGCCTAATAAATTGTGATAAACTCTTTGCATGCCACACCTGGAGCCTAACATGTGTTCCCTGAAGACCATTCTTAAACATTTGTGTCTTATGTACATGAGGACTGCATAAATCTAACTTTCTTCAGAGTTGGCCAATCTTGTTTAGAGAAAAGTTTGGGTTGGCTTTTGCCTGCGTAGGTCGTAACTCGTCGGGATAATTCCTGAGTGCTCTTAACGTGATAATGCAACTTATGAGCGGCTTCAAGCTTAGTGTGCTTGTGTAATTTAGGATATTAGTCACTTTGCTTTCTCTGAAAGGTTTGAATTAGATTTGGAGCGTACATATCCAAATTTACAAATTTTATTGAAATTTGGATATTAGTTTCCATATGGTGACTTTCAAATGCCTCTGCTGATTACATTCAAATGTTCATCACCAATATTTAACTGCTTTATGAACTTATGTGGCACACTGCACTATTCCTCTCGCGTGCATTGAGCTACAGGGGACTGGGATTATGGACTATAGGGATACCTTGTATCGCCCAGCGGCCGACATACATCTAGTTGATGTTATTAGTTTTACCAACGCCGCTGTTACTGATACTACCGAGGATGCTACTGCTACTAATGTTACTGCAAGTGATGGTACCATCACGAGTGTTACAGTTATCCAACTACACATACGTTATTCTCGACGTGTAGCGACTGAAAGGGAAATAAATTATGCAGATACAGAGGCACGTTCAGTGGCATCATTTGTACCTGAATGACGAGGACATAATTCATGAGATCCTAGCACAGCCCATGAGCGGTCTGGCACCGGGAAGCATCAATTGTTTTTTGCGTAGTTATAAGTAAATGTTATCCAAACATACATAAGTAAAAGTCAACCAAACAGATCAAGATAATCCAGACAGATATAGGTAAAGATAACACTAAGTAACAAAATTTCACTTTTGTCGTGTTCCTGGGAAATATGCATCATTTCCCAATTCTTTATAACTGCAACACTTTCAAGAAAGACTGACGTAAAACTATTATGTTCTAGGGTTTTGTTTGGCAAATATAAAAACAGGGGATCACAAAGCAGCATTCAGTTCAGCTCTGGCTGCCTGAGAAGACACATCAGAAGAAGTGAAATGGCATCAAGAGGCTGCAATCATTCTCCAGATGCATTCTGCAACATATGTGGTCAATTCATTAAGACAAGAGCAAGGGAGTTCTCTGTAACAGCATCTAAAAAAAATGTGTGAAGCTTACAAAGCATATTTTGGCATGCCAGGTGGGGACCAAGACAAGACCTGGGCACCTCATGTTGCTTGTGAACATTGTAAGAAAACATTGGAAGGTAAGAAAGTTATTAGTTATATGAAGGGTAAAATCTTGAATATGAAATTTTTTTAAATGAAATATATGTAACAAAAACTAATTCTATTGTTCTTTTACAGGATGATATAGAGGAGAAAAAAAGAGCCATGGAGTTTGCTGTTCCTAGAATATGGTGTGAACCCATTGATCACTCTACCATCTGCTACTTCGGCATGGTGGATCCTTCCAAACACCGAACTGGGAAAAATGCACCTGCTATTTCTTATCCAGATCTTCCCTCTTCTATTGCACCAGTACCACACAGTGCTGACCAGTACCACACAGTGCTGACCAGTACCACACAGTGCTGACCAGTACCACACAGTGCTGACCAGTACCACACAGTGCTGACCAGTACCACACAGTGCTGACCAGTGCCACACAGTGGTGATCTTCCTGTACCTACACCTCCAGGAAGAAGTCAACCGTCAGAAGAAGAAAACAGCAAATCAAATAATGAAGAGCACAGTGAACAAGACTATGATGTCACAGGTGCAGCTGTTGGGAGGAATCCTTACTACCCAAACCAAACAGACCTCAATGACCTTATCAGAGACCTTGGTTTGACAAAGTCAAATGCTGAGATTTTGATTTCCAGACTCAAGGAGTGGGACTTGGTGGATGAAAGTGTGCAAGTGACATTTCTCAAGCTTCTTCACTAATGAAGACAGGTTGTGGTACTGTAATGATGTATCAGACCTGTTTGATGCAATTGGAATTGCATGCAATCCAGATGAGTGGAGACTCTTCATTGACAGCTCCTCCAGAAGCCTAAAAGCTGTACTTCTGCACAATGGGAACAAGTATCCATCTCTTCCCTTGGTTCATTCAGTGCATCTTAAGGAGGACTACAACAGTGTCAAACTTCTACTGGAAGCTTTGAACTATGATAAGTATGGCTGGGAGGTTATTGGAGACTTCAAAATGATGGCATTTTTTATGGGACTCCAAGGAGGTTTTACCAAGTTTCTCTGTTATCTCTGTCATTGGGATAGTAGAGACAGAGCAGCACATTACCAGAGGAAGCACTGGCCTCAAACGACTGAGTTCTCAGTAGGAAGACATAATATGAAACATAAACTATTGGTGGATCCTCAAAATGTTCTGTTCTCTCCATTACACATCAAACTAGGGCTAATGAAACAGATTGTTACAGCTCTTGACAAAGAGTCTGCAACCTTCAAGTATCTTCAAAACTTCTTTCCCAAGCAATCAGAGGCAAAGGTGAAGGAAATCAAGTCAAGAAAATCATGGAGTGCTCAGAATTTCCAAAGAAGCTCACAGAGAAGGAAAAGGAAGCCTGGGAGAGTTTTGTTGCTGTAGCACAGGGATTTATGGGCAGCAAGGCTGACAATTATGTGGAATTTGTTGAGACCTTGGTAAAAAGCTATGGTGAGATGGGTTGTAGGATGTCCCTTAATTAAGGTTCATATCCCTGATGTTCATCTTGACAGTTTCAAGGAGAATATGGGAGCATACTCAGAGGAGCAAGGGCAGCGCTGCCACCAAGATATAATGGACTTTGAACACAGATATCAGGGATTTTATAATGAAAACATGATGGGAGACAACATTTGGGGGCTTAAACGTGAAAGTGATTTGTTGCTGCTCGTAAATCTAGAAAAACTGCTCATTTTTAACTTTTTAAATATGTTTCAGAAAATTTAAAATAAAACTTGTGTAAATTTAAGTTTTTTGTAAATTTTATTTATTTTATTATATAGTTTTGTTTTACATCCAAAACTAGCAAAAAAATATTTAAATTTAGCCATTTTTTGTCAAACATTCATCCTGTAAGCCTTAAAAGCAAAGTTTAAAAGAAATAATGGGCATTTTCCATTTTTTGCAATAAAAAGAGTTGGAAAATAACACTTACTTGCCAGGAACACTGCAAATGGTCTACTCATATACTTGCCCAATCTCTTTTTAAAGCTACCCAAGGTTCTAGACTCTGTCACCATACTCGGAAGATCGTTACATGCAGCATTCTCCACCTGACCCAGTACTCCCCACCTGACTCCATCCTATATATGTCTTGTACCTTTCACCCAGGTTGATCTGTTTGTGACTTGATAAAGCCCACTGTGTGGGCGAAACGTTGTCAATATAGGATCACATTATACTGCTTATGTGTTTATATTTCCCTAGGTACCTTACCCTCTTCCATACATATATTAAATAAAAGCACCAACCACTCCAAAACTGTATCCCCACCTGCTTTTAACATTTCTATCTTTATCTCATCAATCCCAGCTGCCTTTCCCCTTTCATTCTACCCACTGCCTCACGAACTTCCCCACACTCACAACTGGCTCTTCCACACTCCTATAAGATGTTATTCCGTCTTGCCCAATACACGAAATCACAGCTTCCCTGTCTTCATTAACATTCAACAATTCCTCAAAATAATCCCTCCATACCCGATACCTCTAACTCTCCGTTTAATAACTCTCCTCTCCTTTTAACAATCAAATCCATTCGTTCCCTAGGCTCTTCAACTTATTAATCTCACTCTAAAACTTTTCCTTATTTTCAACAAAATTTGTTGATAACATCTCATCCACTCTCTCATATGCTCTCTTTTCACATTGCTTCAACACTCTCTTAACCTCTCTTTATCTCTCCATATACCCCTCCCTCCTTCCATTACTTCTACTTTGTAAAAACTTCTCATAAGCTAACTTTTTCTCCCTTACTAATCTCTTTACATCATCATTCCCCAATCGCTCTTCTTCCCTCCCACACCCACTTTCCTGTAACCACAAACTTCTGCTGAACACTCTAACACTACATTATTAAACCTACTCCATACATCTTCAACCCCATTGCCTATACTCTCACTAGCCCATCTATCCTCCAATAGTTTTTTATATCTTACCCTAACTGCCTCCTCCTTTAGTTTATAAACCTTCACCTCTCTCTTACTTGCTGCTTCTATTTTCCTTGTATCCCATCTACCTTTTACTCTCACTGTAGCTACAAGTGAAAAGTGATCTATAAACATGTACATCCTGAATTCTACCCAACAGCCTTTTATCTACCAATAAATAGTCCAATAAACTAGGTAGTAGGTTGGTAGACAACAACCGCCCAGGGAGGTACTACCGTCCTACCAAGTGAGTGTAAAACGAAAGCGTGTAATTGTTTTACATGATGGTAGGATTCCTGGTGGCTTTCTTCTGTCTCATAAACACACAAGATTTCAGGAATATCTTGCTACTTCTACTTACACATAAGTCACACTACACATGCATATACAAGCATATATATACACACCCCTCTGGGTTTTCTTCTATTTTCATATTAGTTCTTGTTCTTGTTTATTTCCTCTTATCTCCAGTGGAAGTAGAACAGAATTTTTCCTCCGTAAGCCATGTGTTAATATATATTATTAACACAGGCAGTTTCCCACCAAGGCAGGGTGGCCCGACAAAGAAAAACTTTCATCATCATTCACTCCATCACCGTCTTGCCACAGGCGTGCTTACACTACAGCTACAAAACTGCAACATTAACACCCCTCCTTCAGAGTGCCGGTACTGTACTTCCCATCTCCAGGAATCAAGTCCGGCCTGCCGGTTTCCCTGAATCCCTTCAGAAATGTTACCTTGCATACACTCCAACAGCACGTCAAGTCCTAAAAACCATTTGTCTCCATTCGCTCCTATCTCACGCACGCTTTCTGGAATTCCAAGCCCCTCGCACACAAAACCTCATTTACCCCTCCCTCCAACCTTTTCTAGGCCGACCCCTATCCCGCCTTCCCTCCACTACAGATTTATACACTCTCGAAGTCATTCTATTTTGTCCCATTATCTCTATATGTCCAAACCATCTCAATAACCCCTCCTCAGCTCTCTGGATAATAGTTTTGGTAATCCCACACCTCCTAATCTCCAAACTACGAATTCTCTGCATTATATTCACACCACACATTGCCCTCAGACATGACATCTCCACTGCATCCAGCCTTATCCTTGTTGCAACATTCACAACCCATGTCTCACACCCATACAAGAGTGTTGGTATAACTATACTCTCATACATTTCCCTCTTTGCTTTCATGGATAAAGTTCTCTGTCTCCACAAGTTCCTCAGTGCATCACTCACCTTTTTCCCCTCGTTAATTCTATGATTCACCTCATCCTTCATAGACCCATCTGCTGACACATCCACTCCCAGATATCTGAACACATTCACCTCCTCCATACTCTCTCCCTCCAATCTGATATCCAATCTTCCGTTATATATTTTTTTTTGTTATCCTCATCACCTTACTCTTTCCTATATTCACTTTTAATTTCCTTCTTTTACATACCCTACCAAACTTATCCACCAACCTCTGCAACTTCTCTTCAGAATCCCCCAAAAGCACAGTGTCATCAGCAAATAGCAACTGTGACAACTCCCACTTTGTGTTAGATTCTTTATCTTTTAACCCCACACCTCTTGCCAACACCCGAGCATTCACTTTTCTTACAACTCCATCCATAAATATATTGAACAACCATGGTGACATCACACATCTTTGTCTAAGGCCTACTCTTACTGGGAAATAATCTCTCTCTCGCTTACATACTCTAACCTGAGCCTCACTATCCTCGTAAAATCTTTTCACCGCTTTCAATAACCTACCTCCTATTCCATACACTTGCAACATCTGCCACATTGCCCCCCTATCCACCCTATCATATGCCTTTTCCAAATCCATAAATGCCAGAAACACCTCTTTACCCTTATCTAAATATTGCTCACCTATATGTTTCACTGCAAACACTTGGTCTACACACCTCCTACCCATCCTAAAGCCTCTTTGTTCATCTGCTATCCTGCTTTCTGTCTTACTCCTAATTCTTTCAATAATAACTCTACCATACACTTTACCAGGTACACTCAACAGACTTATTCCCCTATAATTTTTACACTCTCTTTTGTCCCCTTTGACTTTATACAAAGGAACTATGCATGCTCTCTGCCAGTCCCTAAGTACCTTACCCTCTTCCTTACATTTATTAAATAAAAACACTAACCACACTAAAACTATATTCCCACCTGCTTTTAACTTTTCTATCTTTATCCCATCAATCCCAGCTGTTTTACCCCCTTTCATTCTACTCACTGCCTCACGAACTTCCCTCATACTCACAACTGGTTCTTCGTCACTCCTATAAGATGTTATTTAGCAATACATATATATATATATATATATATATATATATATATGTCGTGCCGATTAGGTAAAACTTGCAATTTTGGCTTAAATAGCAACGCTCACCTTGCCATATAAGACAATTGAAAATTTGTGTATGCAATAATTTCGCCAAAATCATTCTGAACATAACGAAAAATATATATTTCATTGTGTTTTTTATTATTAAATTAATGTTAACGTATCTAAAATATATTTAGTTCGGTTAGGCTAAATTAAATTGCGCTTGTTGTAATAAGGTTAGGTAGGTTTTCAAAGTTTATCTTGGTACAAAATTATAAATTCTTACATTAACATAAATGGAAAAAATATATCTTTAAACGTATAAGAGAAAATTTTAGAAAGGACTTAATTTTAGATGAGTTCTTGCTAATTGACCAGTTTTACCTAATCGGCACGACATATATATATATATATATATATATATATATATATATATATATATATATATATATATATATATATATATATATATATATATATATATATATATATATATTTTATATATATATATATATATATAAAAGATCACAGTAAACAGGTGATATCAAAATATGCAAGACAACCACTATGAAAAAATAGAAGAATTCCAAGCGCTTCGTGACCTACATTATCAAGGAACTATAAAGGAAACATGACAAGAAGGCTTATAAAGGGGCAGAATACACCTCACAGTCACATCACACTAACAAAGACTACACCTCACAGTAGCGTAACAACGCACGACTCTGTGAAGAGGAACATAGAAAGGACCTGAAACTCTTCCCAAGAATTAAGATTAGTCCAATTTATCATTAAATTCTTCCCAAATTTTATTAATTATAAATGAATCCAATTTATATAAACCAAAAGAAATATTCATATTATTTTCAAAACTGCTTTTAATGAAACATGATTCTATTATATTCCTCTCAACCATGGACTTGCTTGATACAACCTTCTCAGCATTTTGAAAATCAATTGGATGGTTAAAGTCTTTCACATGAATAAATAGAGCATTAGAATCTTGTCCAGTTCTAATGCTATATATATGTTGTTTTAATCTTAGTTCAAGACTTTTACCAGTTTGACCATAATAAACTTTATCGCATATTTTACAGGGAATCTTATAGACACATCCGTCAGCATTTTGGGGAATTTTTATCAAAAGTCTTTTTACTGTATCAAGATTTTTAAATACAACTTTGATATTAAAATTCTTCAGGAAGGAAGGCATATCAACCAAGTTTTCATGGTAAGGGAGAACCAACATATTTTTGGTTGAATAAGGTTGGTTGTCCCTTTTTGGATTGTAAAAAGTATTCCTAGCTATTTTAAAAGATTTATCAATTATGTTTCTTGGGTATTTTAAATCATTAGCTATTTCATAAATTTTAGAGATTTCTTCATCTATGAACTCTGGACTACAAATACGTAAAGCTCTCAAAAACATTGAAGAAAAAACCGACACTTTAACTCTATCTTGATGTGAAGAGTAATAGTGTACATAGGAACAATTATTTGTAGGTTTTCTGTAAATTTTGAATTTAAAATCAATGTTACCCTTAATAATAAACACATCTAGGAAGGGCAATGAGTTATTTACTTCGAATTCAACAGTAAAATTTATAGAATGAGCTAAGCTATTTAATTTAACAAGGAAATGGTTTATGTCTACATTCTTAGGCATAAGGCACAAAATATCATCAACATATCTATACCACTTAGCTCTATTGGGAAGGATAGTGTTAAGCAATCTTGTTTCGAAAAATTCCATATATAAGTTACTAAGAACAGGTGAAAGAGGATTTCCCATTGCCATACCAAACTTCTGAGTGTAAAACTCATCATTAAATACAAATTTTGCATCAACAATACAAAGTTTAATAAGTTTAATGATAGTAGGAACTGGCAATGGTAAATCATAATTAACCAGTTCTTCAGATAAGAATCTTAGTAAATCATCAACTGGAACTTTTGTAAACAAGGAGGTAACATCAAAACTAACCATATTGAAATCATTTAAATCAGTCAAGGTGCTTAATTTATCAACTAAATCTAAATTATTTTTAACATTAAAATTAGAAATTTTTCCAACAATTGGGCTCAAAATATCAACAAGCCATTTAGAAAGTTTATAAGAAACTGAACCTATAGAGCTAATAATTGGTCTAACAGGATTACCAGGTTTGTGTGTTTTAATTAATCCATACATATAAGGTAAAGATGGATTAGTGGAAGTAATTTTTTTAATTAATTCATCTTTGCCCTTTAATATCAAAGTTGTATTTAAAAATCTTGATACAGTAAAAAGACTTTTGATAAAAAATTCCCCCCAAAATGCTGACGGATGTGTCTATAAGATTCCCTGTAAAATATGCGATAAAGTTTATTATGGTCAAACTGGTAAAAGTCTTGAACTAAGATTAAAACAACATAAATATAGCATTAGAACTGGACAAGATTCTAATGCTCTATTTATTCATGTGAAAGACTTTAACCATCCAATTGATTTTCAAAATGCTGAGAAGGTTGTATCAAGCAAGTCCATGGTTGAGAGGAATATAATAGAATCATGTTTCATTAAAAGCAGTTTTGAAAATAATATGAATATTTCTTTTGGTTTATATAAATTGGATTCATTTATAATTAATAAAATTTGGGAAGAATTTAATGATAAATTGGACTAATCTTAATTCTTGGGAAGAGTTTCAGGTCCTTTCTTATGTTCCTCTTCACAGAGTCGTGAGATGTTACGCTACTGTGAGGTGTTGTCTTTGTTAGTGTGATGTGACTGTGAGGTGTATTCTGCCCCTTTATAAGCCTTCTTGTCACGTTTCCTTTTATAGTTCCTTGATAATGTGAGTAGTCACGAAAGCGCTTGGAATTCTTCTATTTTTCATAGTGGTTGTCTTGCATATATATATATATATATATATATATATATATATATATATATATATATATATATATATATTTTTTTTTTTTTTTTATTAACATATCGGCCGATTCCCACCAAGGCAGGGTGGCCCGAAAAGAAAAACTTTCATCATCATTCACTCCATCACTGTCTTGCCAGAAGGGTGCTTTACACTACAGTTATAAAACTGCAGTTATAAAACTGCACTCCTTCAGAGTGCCGGCACTGTACTTCCCATCTCCAGAACTCAAGTCCGGCCTGCCGGTTTCCTGAATCCCTTCATAAATGTTACTTTGCTCACACTCCAACAGCACGTCAAGTATTAAAACCATATGCCTCCATTCACTCCTATCAAATACGCTCACACATGCTTGCTGGAAGTCCAAGCCCTCGCACACAAAACTTCCTTTACCCCTCCCTCCAACCTTTCCTAGGCCGACCCCTACCCCGCCTTCCCTCCACTACAGATTTATACACTCTCGAAGTCACTCTGTCTCGTTCCATTCTCTCTACATGTCCAAACCACCTCAACAACCCCTCCTCAGCTCTCTGAACAATCGTTTTGGTAATCCGCACCTCCTCCTAATTTCCAAACTCCGAATTCTCTGCATTATATTCACACCACACATTGACCTCAGACATGACATCTCCACTGCCTCCAGCCTTCTCCTCGTTGCAACATTCATCACCCATGCTTCACACCCATATAAGAGCGTTGGTATAACTATACTCTCATACATTCCCTCTTTACTTCCATGGACAAGGTTCTTTGTCTCCACAGACTCCGAAGTGCTCCACTCACCCTTTTCCCCTCATCAATTCTATGATTCACCTCATCCTTCATAGACCCATCCGCCGACATGTCCACTCCCAAATATCTGAATACATTCACCTCCTCCATACTCTCTCCCTCCAATCTGATATCCAATCTTTCGTCACCTATTCTTTTTGTTATCCTCATCACCTTACTCTTTCCTATATTCACTTTCAATTTTCTTCTTTTACACACCCTACCAAATTCATCCACCAACCTCTGCAGCTTCTCTTCAGAATCTCCCAAAGCACAGTGTCATCAGCAAAAAGCAACTGTGACAACTCCACTTTGTATTTGCTTCTTTATCTTTTAGCCCAACACCTCTTGCCAAGACCCTCGCATTCACTTCTCTTACAACCCCATCTATAAATATATTGAACAACCACGGTGACATCACACATCCTTGTCTAAGGCCCACTTTTACTGGAAATAGTCCCCTTCCCTCCTACACACTCTAACCTGAGCCTCACTATCCTCATAAAAACTCTTCACTGCTTTCAGTAACCTTCCTCCTATTCCATACACCTGCAACATCTGCCACATTGCCCCCTATCTACCCTATCATACGCCTTTTCCAAATCCATAAATGCCACAAAAACATCTTTACCCTTATCCAAATACTGTTCACCTATATGTTTCACTGTAAACACTTGGTCTACACACCCCTACCTTTCCTAAAGCCCCTTGTTCATCTGCTATCCTGCTTTCTGTTTTACTCTTAATTCTTTCAATAATAACTCTACCATACACTTTACCAGGTACACTCAACAGACTTATTCCCCTATAATTTTTGCACTCTCTTTTGTCCCCTTTGCCTTTATACAAAGGAACAATACACGCTCTCTGCCAATCCCTAGGTACCTTACCCTCTTCCATACATTTATTAAATAATAGCACCAACCACTCCAAAATTATATCCCCACCTGCTTTTAACATTTCTATCTTTATCCCATCAATCCCAGCTGCCTTACCCCTTTCATTCTACCCACTGCCTCACGAACTTCCCTACACCCACAACTGGCTCTTCCACACTCCTACAAGCTGTTATTCCTCCTTGCCCTACACACGAAATCACAGCTTCCCTGTCTTCATCAACATTTAACAAATCCTCAAAATATTCTCTCCATCTTCCCGATACCTCTAACTCTCCATTTAATAACTCTCCTCTCCTATTTTTAACTGTCAAATCCATTTGTTCTCTAGGCTTCCTCAACTTATTAATCTCATTCCAAAACTTTTTCTTATTTTCAACAAAATTTGCTGATAACATCTCACCCACTCTCTCATCTGCTCTCTTTTTACATTGCTTCACCACTCTTTTAACCTCTCTTTTCTCTCCATATACTCTTCCCTCCTTGCATCACTTCTACTTTGTAAAAACCTCTCATATGCTAACTTTTTCTCCTTACTACTCTCTTTACATCATCATTCCACCAATCGCTCCTCTTCCCTCCTGCACCCACTCGCCTGTAACCACAAACTTCTGCTGAACACTCTAACACTACATTTTTAAATCTACCCCATACATTTTCGACCCCATTGCCTACACTCTCACTAGCCCATCTATCCTCCAATAGTTGTTTATATCTTACCCTAACTGCCTCCTCTTTTAGTTTATAAACCTTCACCTCTCTTTTACTTACTGATTCTATTTTCCTTGTATCCCATCTACCTTTTACTCCCACTGTAGCTATAACTAAAAAGTGATCTGATATATCTGTAGCCCCTCTATAAACATGTACATCCTGAAGTCTACTCAACAGTCTTTTATCTACCAATACATAGTCCAACAAACTACTGTCATTACGCCCTACATCATATCTTGTATACTTATTTATCCTCTTTTTCTTAAAATATGTATTACCTATAACTAAACCCCCTTTTTATACAAAGTTCAATCAAAGGGCTCCCATTATCATTTACACCTGGCACCCCAAACTTACCTACTACACCCTCTCTGCATGTTTCTCCCACTTTAGCATTTAGGTCCCCTACCACAATTACTCTCTCATTTGGTTCAAAAGTTCCTATACATTCGCTTAACATCTCCCAAAATCTCTCTCTCTCCTCTACACTCCTCTCTTCTCCAGGTGCATACACGCTTATTATGACCCACTTTTCGCATCCGACCCTTATTTTAATCCACATAATCCTTGAATTTACACATTTATATTCCTTCTTTTCCTTCCATAACTGATCCTTCAACATTATTGCTACCCCTTCCTTAGCTCTAACTCTCTCAGATACTCCTGACTTAATCCCATTTATTTCTCCCCACTGAAACTCGCCTACCCCTTCAGCTTTGTTTCGCTTAGGGCCAGGACATCCAACTTCTTTTCATTCATTACATCGGCAATCATCTCTTTCTTATCATCCGCACTACATCCACGCACATTCAGACAACCCAATTTTATAAAGTTTTCTTCTTCTCGTTTTTAGTAGATTTGTACAGGAGAAGGGTTACTAGCCCATTGCTCCCGGCATCTTAGTCGCCTCATACGACACGCATGGCTTACGGAGGAAAGATTCTTTTCCACTTCCCCATGGACAATAGAGAAAATAAAAAGAACAAGAGCTATTAAGAAAAGAAGAAAAACCTAGATGTGTGTATGTATATATATGCATGTGTATGCCAGTGTAGTGTGACCTAAAGTGTAAGTAGAAGTAGCTAGATATACCTGTTATCCAGCGTGTTTATGAGACAGAAAAAAGACACCAGCAATCCTACCATCATGTAAAACAGTTTCAGGTTTCTGTTTCACAGTCACCTGGCAGGACGGTAGTACCTCCTGGGTGGTTGCTGTCTACCAACCTACTACCTTAATTATATATATATATATATATATATATATATATATATATATATATATATATATATATATATATATATATATATATATATATATATATATATATATATATATATATATATATATATATAGTCGTGCCGATTAGGTAAAACTCTCGATTTTGGCTTAAATAGCAACGCTCTTCTTGCCATATAAGACAAGCGAAAATTTGTGTATGCAATAATTTCGCCAAAATCATTCTGAACATAACGAAAAAATATATTTCATTGTGTTTGTTTATTATTAAATTAATGTTAACGTATCTAAAATATATTTAGTTGGTTAGGCTAAATTAAATTGCGCTTGTTGTAATAAGGTTAGGTAGGTTTTCAAAGTTTCCTTGGTACAAAATTATAAATTCTTACATTAATATAAATGAAAAATATATCTTTAAACGTATAAGAGAAATTTTTAGAAAGGACTTAATTTTAGATGAGTTCTTGCTAATTGACCAGTTTTACCTAATCGGCACGACATATATATATATATATATATATATATATATATATATATATATATATATATATATATATATATATATATATTCGTGCCGATTAGGTAAAACTGGTCAATTAGCAAGAACTCATCTAAAATTAAGTCCTTTCTAAAATTTTCTTATACGTTTAAAGATATATTTTTCATTTATGTTAATGTAAGAATTTATAATTTTGTACCAAGAGAAACTTTGAAAACCTACCTAACCTTATTACAACAAGCGCAATTTAATATAGCCTAACCCAACTAAATATATTTCAGATACGTTCTTTGCCTTTGGCATAGGTATAACAATATTGATTAGATCCTAACCAGACTCATTGGTTCACAACAGAGCATGAAATAGACTTCACTCTACCTTTCCAAGTTGTTTTAATCCGTCGTATTGACAGATGATGTAAATGTACAATTTTCAACTAATGTGTCGTTATATATTCACTATTATTCCAGTCGTGACTCTTGGGTTAAAAAGAATGGTTTTCCTTGCAATGTTCATGAGAGCCTTGAGTACCTGCAGTCTGGAGTATTTAGATGATGAAGTCAGTAAGATATTAAACATAGCAACAAAACTGAGATATCCCAGGGATTTTGTTGAGAAGCCCCAGCTCTCGGCTAGGAAGACTTTATATGAGACTGAACCTAAATAAATAACTTCCATGTAAAATGTACTGGTTTTACCCTACAATGAGAATCTGGTCAGCCTGCGTGAGATACTAAAAAAGTTCAGTATAAACATTGCCTTCAAAAGCAAAGGCACATTGAAACAGAGGTTGATTAAGAACACACCGTGTTTATTAAGTCCCATGCACTCTTCATTCTTTTTCAAATATTGAACAAACTGGTAAACCTCTGAAATCCAGATTTGCCCAACATTAGTAAGGACTGGCCAGGAGTCGAATGCTACCTTCAACCATATAAGTTCTTACGGTCACCCACCAGGGTAGGCTACTGACCACATCATTGTACCTAACAGTTCCGTCATGGAAAGAAATATAATTGAATCCTTGCTCTCAAAACATGATAGGAATGTCTTATATAATTCAAGTTACGGATTGCACAAACTCGATAGCTAATTAGTGGAGTCTATTGTGCACAACCTTAAGCAACAGTACTATACAAATATCGCAGGATTGCTCATTATGCCACGGGTTTTCGTGAAGATTTCGTGACGTTAGACCAGTGTTCTCTGCACCTATCCTCACGTTTCGTTCGTCGTGAATGTGTTTTGTCCGTCTGTATATTATATAACTATTAGAAGTAAACCCATTTAGTATAGCTGCATACAAGTACCATACGGTCACACGTACACAAGGTTAAGTGACTGCAATCAGTAATTGCAACTTGATTGGTATAATATATAACCATCAGTAGCAAACACATTTAGGTACAGCTGTATAAAGGTACCATATAGGTATAGGAATACAAGGTTAAGTGACTGCTAGCAGTGATGGTAACATGGGGATTACCACTAGCTTAGTGGATTACAATACAACAGAGTTAGGCTGCTAGGTAGTGAAAACTGGACATGTCACTCATGATGCAGACACATACGTGGCCGTGGCAAGCAAAGGACTAATTTCGTTCTCCTCTCGTTTGAAATACCAGTTAAGCAAGCTCTTGTCACATTAAAGAATCAAGGCTTCGATTCCTGGCCAGTTTGTTATTTGCTAAGAACCACTTGTCCGTGAATGAAATTAGTCCTTAGCTTGCCACAGCTACGTATGTGTCCGCATCAGGTGTGACATGTTCAGTGCTACTGGGCACCTGATGTTTGTAAAATTGATGGTTAAGTGGTTTAGGACGTCTTGGAATTAATACGGGCTACGAGGGTGGCGTGTTTAAGTAACTAGGGTTCAATTGCAGCCCGATGCATATATAGTATATATATATATATATATATATATATATATATATATATATATATATATATATATATATATATATATATATATATATATATATATATATATATATATTCCTCCTTCAACAAATCGGCCCTTTCCCACCAAGGCGGGTGGCCCAAAGAGAAAAACAAAAGTTTATCTTTTTAACTTTAGTAATGTATACAGGAGAAGGGTTACTAGCTCCTTGCTCCTGGCATTTTAGTCGACTCTTACGACACACATGGCTTACAGAGGAAGAATTCTGTTCCACTTCCCCATGGAGAAAAGAGGAAATAAGAACAAGAACTAGTATGAAAATAGAAGAAAACCCAGAGGGGTTTGTAGATATATGCTTGTACATGAATGTGTAGTGTGACCTAAGTGTAAGTAGAAGTAACAAGACATACCTGAAATCTTGCAAATTTATGAGACAGAAAAAAGACACCAGCAATCCTACCATCATGTAAAACAATTATAGGCTTTCGTTTTGCACTCACACTTTACACTCACACTTTACAACTACTACCTAGGATATATATATATATATATATATATATATATATATATATATATATATATATATATATATATATATATATATATATATATATATATTAGGTCCACCTCTAGTGCAAATTGTGGGACCCATAGCCTCGGAGAAGTGGATAAAAAGCCTTCAAGGAAGAATATTTGGATTTCTTTCTGAAGCCATTTGAATATTCCACTTCTCCTACCACCCCATCCTATATACACACATACATGCATATAAATGCTTTATTAATAGACAGAATACATTTATAGAAAACACAAACATGAATACAATGGTACAATATGTCAAAGATTATGAATCTCCTCCAGTTCCTCCGAAGCCGGACGCGAACCAAGTATGCAGCATGCGTTTCCCCTCTGGATGGCCACACTGAGACGCTGGAACATGAACGTGGCTGCCCTTGGGTCCCTGGTGGTGTCGATGAGTCTGGAACCCAGTTCTTTAAGGAAACGTGTTGCATTTTTTCCCCACGAACCCAAGGTGTCTGATCCCACTGGGACAAATTTATACTGTTGGCTTATGTCCCTGTACTTGCCGATCTTGTACTCCTCTCTGTGGTCAGCAGCTCCTCCCTGTCGGCCGACACTGTGATGGATGTAGGTGTCAGCCAGTGTCGACACACAGGTATAGTCCCATGCTAAGAGCTTGCCATTCTTCCAAGGATAGATGGTGATCCCGTCGGGGCGGTTTGCTGGGTTGTGGGTATTGTTGGCTGCTAGTGATCGAGGCTCTCTCTCAGCTGGGCATCCAGCTGTAGCAAGGGTTCTCTTTATGATGTCGTTGACTTCATTGTGTCTTGCATGCCAACCCTTGGTTTTAGAACAGTTAAGACCATGTAGACCATATTGGTCGGCTTGCGCATCGCTGCAAATACACGTATATTCCGTGTGAATAGGGGCAGCAAGGCGCAGAGATACTGCAATACGAAGGGTCGTAGGGTCCATATATATATTACATAATATATTGTACAAAAGATTTAAGAGATACATTGTTAATATGAAGATGGCATATACAGTACACGAGGTGTGAGAGATACATGTCTAGTACATATTTTTACATGTTTGTCACTGATTATAATGCGAAAATCTCATGAAGCTCCTCACAGCTGGGGCGCGTGCCCAAAATACAGCATGCATTACCCCTCTGAACATCATCGCTGAGTCGCTGGAACAGAAAACTAGCTGCCCTGGGATCCCTAGTTACCCTGTTGAGTCTTTTGCCCAGCTCCTTGAGGAAATTAGATGCACTCTATCCCCAGAAGCCAAGGGTCTCCGAGCCTATGGGAACAAATATATAATGATGGGCAAGTTCCCCTCCTTCTTCCCTGTTGTATTGGAGATAGGTATCAGCCAAGGTAGATGCACATGTGTAGTCCCACACCACCTGCTTGCCGTCTGTCCAGGCTTGAAGGGTGATACCATCTGGACGCTTTTGACTGCCATCAGATCTGCATAGTTGGGGTGGCTCCCTTACTGCTGGGCATCCGGCTGTTGTGAGGCTAGGCTTGATAATGTTATTACCCTCTTCATGTCTTGCAATCTTTCCCTCGGATTTACGACACACAAGACCATGGTAGTACCCGAATCGATCTGCTGCATCACTACCACAAATAAACTTTTGTTTGGCGAGAATAGGGGCGGCAAGTCGAAGGGTCGAGGCGTGTGCCAAGTCTGGAGTTGGGAACAGCCAACAGAAAGTCCCCCGCATGATGAGCTCTCACTGCCAAGAGACGGACTCTATCCTTCCCTCACACACTCTGAAGCATTGCTGAGGCTATATTCTCTACTACTGGACTATCCCAGTGTGACTGTTTGTAGTTGTTGGTGGGAGCAGACCTGATTTCAGAGCCCGTTAGATTATCCCAGATCCTGGCTCCGTCAACGAACTTTTGGTCATGGACTCCAATCTATATATATGGTTATATATTTAATTATATAATACTATTATTTGAGCTACGATCATAGTTGGTGAAATATTAACTATTTAGTCATTGACAGTCATGCTTGTGTTGTCCAGAATCTCAGTAACACAGCTGCGACAAGATATTCAATACACAAAATAGATAAACTTACTAAAATTGGTTCCTACTTTATTATAATGGAATATTAAGCAAGTTTTCTAATTTACTCTATTTCCAGCACTCGTATTTCTTAGAAGGTTAATTATATTATATTAAAGATATTAGAAACTTCGTGTGATGTAAGCAAGTTAATTCCAGCTGTTAATTAGCTCAGTTAAGTCAAGCGAGGCTATAAAGGACGATCAGCGTACCGCAGCTGGTGACGCAGCCCACCACAGCTGGTGACGACCAGCGCACCATAGCTGGTGAGCAGCTGGTGACGACCAGTGCACCACAGCTGGTGAGCATCTCGTGACGACCAGTGTACCGCAGCTGGTGAGCAGCTCGTGACGACCAGCGTACCACAGGTGACGTCATGCTGATCAATTCTAAGACAATGCTTATCTTTAATTACAAAGTTACTTTAAATATAACAAAGGTAGCACTTTTAATGGGAAGTCATATCAATAATGTAATCGATGTTTGTCTAAAATAATGGAAGAAATGCACAATATTTTGACGGGAAAACGACCAATCTGGTCGTTTTAGAGCTTTCCCTGGATACAATAATAATAGTGATAATAATTTAACACATTAAAAATAATTTCATTGACAGGGATACTTGTGTACGGTGGTTCGAGCTTAATTAACTGCATTAAGAGTGACGTAAACATGTGCTCGTCGTTGTAATATAATCAGGATTATTATTTCCTTTGTCTACCTGGAGGTGCATCTTGTCTCGGCTGCCGTCGAGAACATCATCAGTGGGAGTATCGTCATGGTGAGTGTATCAGGGGGTGAGACACATGAGCGCTGTCATGCACTTGCACACGGCTCAGTTCCTCTGATGTGTTTGTGAGCGCAAGAAACAATTGTGGTGTTCTCCATTTTGTTCATTTTAACTGAGCTTTTTTTTCAACCTGTCATATAGTTATGAGGATATATTCGATGGACTAACAGCGGACACTGACCCCGAGCAGAAAATCTCCCAGATGTACATTCTATCCATCGTCTTATTCTCCTTGATATCATTATGCTAGTAGTGATATCAAGAAATATAATATCAAGGAATATCACAATATCAAGGATATCAAGGAAGTTCCCACAAAATCAAAACCATACCTTAGTGTTATAAACTTTCAAAAACAGTGGCAGATATGCATTTTTTCATCTACTATACTAACTATGTGAGACACGTCTATACCAGGTATCTCCCAATTACTGGACAGCGGAAGGAACCCGCACAATTTATTTTTGTGAATATCATAAACGGTCTTACCACGTCATATAAATATACTGTTATATTCGCTTCTCATAATACATATGTACGTCTGTCTGTTATGCATGTAACATTTTATTAGTAATATAACCATTTAATACTTTTCTCTTAATATCAACCCCAAGAAATTGCACCTAAGAAAAGTATGGCGAGAGGGAACACAAATGAAGAGTCACGATTCTCATATATATATATATATATATATATATATATATATATATATATATATATATATATATATATATATATATATATATATATATATATATATATATGTATGTATATATGGTGTACCTCTTGTGCAACATATGGGGTCCCATTGCTTCAGAGAAATAAGTAAAATAGCTTTAAGGGAAAGTGTAAAGACTTTCCCTAGAATCTGTTTTGAGTACTATTCATCTATTCTTCTCTTATCTACCACACGCTTGTGAGAGCGAGTTAAAGAGGAGTTAGTGGCAGTAAGTGGTTTTAATGACTAGACGTGCTGTTGGAGTGTGAGCACGGTAGCATTTTTGAAGGGATTCAGGGAGATCAGTTAACCGGACTTGAGTCTTAGAGGTAAAAAGTACGGTACCTCTCATAGTTTATCTAATAATCAGGAATGTTTCAATAATGCAACCCAGCCGTACATGCATTAATCAATGGAATCAGGAACATGAGAGGAAGGGAAAGATTAAAATCAGATATGATCATTTTTAACAATGTAAATATGTCTAGCAGTACAAATGGCCGATTAGGAATGAGTATTATAATGGGATTTACCAGAGTAATTGATACAGCGAGACACTATCAGTATCACTATTAAGTGATATTGATAGTGTCATGTACATCATGTTATGACCACCATTAGGCATTGACAGTGATAACGTGATGTACATCAGCAAATAGATATAATGTTATGTACCCCACTGGGCAGTGATAGTCTTAAGCACATCACCAGATAAGAACAATGTTATGTTCTTCACTAAGTAGAGACGTTGACTGGTGGCCTCAGGGAGCCGAGGAACACAAAGCGACACAGTGATGAGGATAATGGTAATATTTGGTGGAAATGATCATTGACTGGCTGACTCAAGGGATATGCCAAACACATGACGTAGGGGAAACCGTAATTGCTTAATCAATATGCATGGTTGGTTCCAATTTATACGATCATTGGTGACGAGATAGTGAGAGCCTCTCTGTGAATCTTTAAAAGAAACAATTCTCAGAAATTTTAGACGACCTTCAAGGTGTGTACCTTGATGTCAGTGAGAGGCTGTTGATCAGAGGAGCTGTAGATTTGTTTTCTATACCTTTTATGCAATCTGATTTCCTCCTCTTCCCCAAACGCTGTATAAACCTTACGAGCTTATCACTGCAAGAAGAATTTAATACTAATAATAATAATAATAATAATAATAATAGATGGGGAAAAGAGGCCTATAATTAAAAATTTAATCATAATCAAAATATTTTATAAAGCATTTTTTTGTATTGATTTGTATCATATAACAAGATGAAATCAAATTTGGCCAAAATGTCCAGTAGATCTTTTTAAAACATGATATGACTTAAGGACAATAGAAAGACGTGGATGGTAATTTCTTCAGTCGTAGTTCATATCAGAGGAAAATCGAGGAAAATTAAGGCACACGGAATAGGAGAATTTTTCCTGGGTAGAGGCGTGGTTGACAGATAGGCACCAGAGAGTTTGCATCAATGGGGAGAAATCAAAGTGGGTGCGCGTCACTAGTAGTGTTCCACAGGGGTCAGTGTTAGGCCCTTTGTTCACAATTTTTGTAAACGACATTGATGAGGGAATAAATAGCGACATAAGCAGGTTTACTGATGACACCAAAATAGGTCGCTAATTCATTCAAATGAGGACACTAGAGCACTTCAGGAAGATTTGAATAGACTGATGCAGTGGTCGGAGAAGTGGTAGATGAAGTTTAAACATTGGACAAGAAAATAACCATGCCACATATAAACTAAATAATGTAGATCTTAATATTACTGTTTGCGAAATGGTTTTGGGAGTTCTCGTTAGCAGTAATCTAAAACCAAGACAACAGTGCATGTTAAGTAAGACACATAGACAAGAATTAGGCATCTTTATTCCGAAAAATTCGCCTACACAGTAGGCTTCTTCAGTCGAGTACAGAAAAGTTGGTAGAAGCAGAAGAGATGTGAAGACGATGTAATCAGTCCATCACCCTTGAAGATCTGGTAGTCAGTCCCACAGCCTGGAGAAGAGTATTTGTTTCATAGTCTGAAACATTGATTCAGACTATGAAACAAATACTCTTCTCCAGGCTGAGGGACTGACCACCTCAAAACCAGATCTTCAAGGGTGGTGGACTGATTACATGGTCTTCACATCTCTTCTGTTTCTACCAACTTTTCTGTACTCAACTGAAGAAGCCTACTGTGTAGGCGAAACGTTTCGGAATAAAGATGCCTAATTCCTGTCTATGTGTCTTACTTAACAACTCGTCGGTATTGTATACGATTTTGATATTCATAACAGTGCATAAGTGTTCGCATTAAAGCAAACAGAATCCTTGGCTTCATTTCAAGAAGTATAAATAATAGGAGTCCTCAGGTTGTTCTTCAACTCTATACATCTTTGGTTAGACCTCAATTAGATTATGTTGCACAGTTCTGGTCACCGTATTACAGAATGTATATAAATGCACTGGAAAACGTACAAAGGAGGATGACAAAGTTGTTCCCTTGTATCAGAATTCATCCCTATGAGGATAGACTGAGGGCCCTGAATCCGCACTCTCTAGAAAGGCTTATAATTGAGGTGTATAAATCGAAAAAAATGAATAAATAAAAGGAATGTAAATAGCGTGCTAAAAATATCTAGCCAAGACAGGACTCGCAGCAATGGTTTTACGTTGGAAAAATTGAGATTCAGGAAGGATATGGGAAAGTACTGGTTTGGTAATAGAGTTGTGGATGAGTGGAACAAACTCCCGAGTACCGTCATAGAAGCTAAGATGTTGTGTAGTTTTAAAAATAGGTTAGATAAATACATGAGTGGGTGTGGGTGGGTGTGAGTTGGACCTGACTAGCTTGTACTAATAGGTCTGATGCCGTGCCCTTTCCTTAAGTGGATGTGACCTGACTTGACTAGTTGGGTCATTGGTTTAAGACGGGAGGTGACTTGGACTTGCCTAGCATGGGCCAATAGGCTTGCTGCAGTGTTCCTTCTTTCTTATGTTCTTATATTCATGAAACAGTGATTATCAAGGGAATATTCATAAGTCTAATGATTAACCTGTGACTATTCATGACACAAAGGATTGTCATGAGATTATTCTTGAAAAGTGATTATCATTGTATTATTAATATGACACCAGACCTTCATTTAATATTTTCAGTGTGTTAGAGCAAAATGAAGAAAAAACGCAAGACGTAAAAAGTTTCACTCATTCTCATTTATTCAAGAAATTGTTCATCATAATCTATGTTATCAACACGCAGGTACTGAGTACATAAATTATGATGACGCAGGTGTCTTCATGCAATATGGAAGACATGAACGGTAGGCTGTTGTGACTTTAGCTATGAAGGGTGCTGACTGGTGCTGTGAATGGTGCTCTAACTGGTTCTGTGAATGGTGCTCTAACTGGTGCTGTGAATGGTGCTCTAACTGCTTCTGTGAATGGTCCTCTGACTGGTTCTGTGAATGGTGCTCTAACTGGTTCTGTGAATGGTGCTCTAACTGGTTCTGTGAATGGTGCTCTAACTGGTTCTGTGAATGGTGCACTGACTGGTTCTGTGAATGGTGCTCTAACTGGTTCTGTGAATGGTGCTCTAACTGGTTCTGTGAATGGTGCTCTAACTGGTTCTGTGAATGGTGCTCTAACTGGTGCTGTGAATGGTTCTCTAACTGGTTCTGTGAATGGTGCTCTAACTGGTGCTGTGAATGGTTCTCTAACTGGTTCTGTGAATGGGGCTCTAACTGGTTCTGTGAATGGTGCACTGACTGGTTCTGTGAATGGTGCTCTAACTGGTTCTGTGAATGGTGCACTGACTGGTTCTGTGAATGGTGCTCTAACTGGTTCTGTGAATGGTGCACTGACTGGTTCTGTGAATGGTGCTCTAACTGGTTCTGTGAATGGTGCACTGACTGGTTCTGTGAATGGTGCTCTAACTGGTTATGTGAATGGTGCATTGACTTGTTCTGTGAATGGTGCTCTAACTGGTTCTGTGAATGGTGCTTTAACTGGTTCTGTGTATGGTGCTCTAACTGGTTCTGTGAATGGTGCTCTAACTGGTTCTGTGAATGGTGCACTGACTGGTGCACTGACTGATTCTGCTATTGAAAATGTAACTTGTATTGTGATTGATGCTACGACTGATGCTGTGAATGGTTATATAATTTGTGCTGCTACTGTAACTGTGACCGGTGTTGCGACTAGTGCTGCTACTGGTGCTACAACTGATGCTATGACTGGTATTGTGACCAGTACTACGACAGGAGCTGTGACTGATGCTAAGGTGCAACGAGTAGTATTGCGGCTGGTGCTGTGATTGATTCTCCGACTAATGCTGTGACTGATGCTGTGACTGATGCAGTGACTGGTGCTGTGACATATTATTATCAACGTTTATAACTGCTAATTACTTGGACATGGAAACAACTAGATGACTTTCAATCTCTGCACAATTCGATAAAGACAACCAGCGCCGTCACCTCACTGCTTGCGTTAAGAACAGTGTAGATTGCGACATAAATCTCAAATTCTATTAAATAGCGGCTTCTTGTTTTGATGTGAATCAGAACAGATGTTCAAAATTTATGGCATGGAAGCTAATATCACAATTTCTTTAATAAAAATAGCAAATTGGGGCCTACACTGCATAAAATTAGTACAAATCTTCCACTTAAGAAACATTCTTCCAACAACTACCACTAAGTTTGATGCCGCTCAGAAGTTGCATTATTAAGCTATCGGAGTTCAAATTTTAAAGCCAATATTTTGAGGTATTCCTAAATTTTTGCATGGAAACCAGTATTTCAATTTTGCCAATTTCTTCAATAAATTGACCAAAAGGTACCTACACAAACCATATGTTTCAAGAACCTTTCCCTAGTTATAGTTTATCATAGTTGAAAATTTGTAGCCAATAAGGCGTTGTGACCGTATCAAGAAAGTCACTACACTCAAGATTTCCTGTCACATTGGTCCAATCAATTTGTCTAAAGTTAAAATCTCCCATTAATACAACATTTTCATATCTAGACGCATTATGAATTCCGTCTCATAGCAGCTTACTGCACTCCCTATCCAGACTTGGGGTCCTGTAAATCACACACAAAATTAATTTTTCACGACCCTCGAGAAACTGTAGCCAAACAGATTCTGTGTCCGCTGTTTCTAATCTTATATCTTGTCTAACACAACAATTTAAATTATGTCTGACATACATCGCCACTCCACCACCCTTCCTGTTGACCCTATCAGTGTGGAATAGTTTATAACCCTGTATGTTGCACTCGGAAGGCATTTCTCTATCTTTCAGGTTGAACCAGGTCTCTGTTTCAGCAATAATATCAATATTACCTGCACTTGCAAGTAATCTTAGCTCATCTATCTTATTTCTTAGACTCCTACTATTTGAATAGTAAATCTTAAGGGTGCTAGTCACTCGTTGCCCTCTACTATCTCTCTTTGTTTGTTGATCATTTGCTTTGCCTTTACTAGCAACTTTATTTTGAATATTGTCTTTTAAACATCCCTGAGGTATCCTGCTAATATCTGCTGTTTCCAGGCCTAATACTACAGCCTGATTGTTTCCCACAAACACCCATACCTCTATAATCTATTAGTTTAAAGTCCTAGACAAGTCTCCAATAATCCCCTCAATCGAATTGGGTAATGCAACCACTCCAGCCCCAGAGAGATGAACCCCATCCCTTGCATACATATCACGTTTGCCATAGAATTTGTCCCAGTTATCATTGAATGGAATTGCAAGTTCCTTGCAGTACCTGTCTAGCCAGCAATTTATACCAATTGCCCTAGACATCTATTCATTTCCCAGTCCCTTTCTAGGCAAGATGCTACACATGATTGGGATCCCTCCCTTAGACCTGACTACTTCTATGGCTGGCCTGTACTTATCCAGTAGCTCCTGTCTAATGCCCTTCCCGATGTGTGTCTGTGTGAGTGTGTCTGTGTGTGTCTGTGTGTGTATGTGAGTGTGTGAGTGTGTGTATGTGTGTGTATGTGTGTGTGTGTGTGTACTCACCTAATTGTGGTTGCAGGGGTCGAGACTCAGCTCCTGGCCCCGCCTCTTTGCTGTCCGCTACTGGGTCTCTGCTCTCCCTGCTCCATGAGCTTTATCATACCTTGTCTTAAAACTATGCATGGTTCCCGCCTCCACTATATCGTTCGCTAGACTATTCCACTTCCTAACTACTCTATGGCTGAAGAAGTGCTTCCTAACATCTCTTTGACTCATCTGAGTGTGAGTGTGTGTGTGTGTGTGTGTGTGTGTGTGTGTGTGTGTGTGTGTGTGTGAGTGTGTGTGTGTGTAAGTGTGTGTGTGTGTGTGTGTGTGTGTGTGTGTGTGTGAGTGTTTGTGTGTGTGTGTGTGTGTGTGAGTGTGTGTGTGTGTGAGTGTGTGTGTGTGTGTGTGTGTGTGTGTGTGTGTGTGTGAGTGTGTGTGTGTAAAATATAGGAGATTCAACCTGATACACGTAATTGGCATAATGGAAATACCTCTGTTCTCAGTAACTGAGACACTTAAACGTTGAGTGTCGGCTGAAGCACTGGCGGACTTCCTGGTATTGGACATCACCGACAGGAGTCCTAGCACTGAGCAAAACCTATAAGTATTCTAGTAATGGACATATGCAACAGGAGTCCTACCACTGGGCATCACGATCAGCAGTCCTAGCACTGGGCATCACGATCAGCAGTCCTAGCACTGGGCATCACTATCAGCAGTCCTAGCACTGGGCATAACCAACAATTGTCCTAGCACTGTACATCACCAACAAATGTCCTAGCACTGGGCATCACCAGTACTAAGATACCATCAAGTGTCCTAGTTCTGGGCATCACCAACAAGTGTCCTAGAAATGACCATTCTGAAGCTGCCGCTGAGGCAGTAAACAGTCCCTTCCATCGTCCACATTTGGAATCCTACCTTAACGTACTGGACATATACAAAGACATTTACAGGACCTACGGAAGCAGTGGCTTGTCTATGTCCTTATTTGCTATCTTTATTGATTGAAGTAATTGTAATATTAATTTTCATATGATGACTTGTGATTGCCTCTTTTGATTCGCTTCCAATCTTCGGTTCTGATATTTAATTACAGCACATCAGACGATTCCAGTCGCGTGCACTGAGGGACTGGGATTGCTATTGCGACTGGGATTGCTATTGCGACTGGGATTGCTATTGCGACTGGGCAAAACAAGGATACCTTCTCCGGGTTGCGCAGCGACCGACATACGTCTAGTTTAGGTTCTGTTAGCAAAAACATCTTTTACCAGACCTTAATCGGCAAATTTGTTGAGCTATGTACAAATCATCTTACTTATTCCTTAATATTAAGGTAGAATTCCAAATGTGGACGCTGCAAGGGACTGTTAGTGCCTCAGCGGCAGGTGCAGACTGGCTTCTAAATGCTTTAACACTTGTATATTAGCGAAAAAGATCACGATGAAGTGGGGCTTTACCCTGTAATTTTACAACTGTTTAATTACAGAGCAAGCGAAGTCATAAATGTCAACATACAATAACTTTCGCCACTTGAATTATCAGTCATCACTTCTCTTTTAAGGACGTGGATGCTTCTTATAGCGTCACCATCAACACTGAGCTTCATGTACATATAATACACTATTGCGCATGCATTTTCTTGCCTTCTGATTACAGTTGAAGAACAAGATTTGACATGACGATTATAAAAGACGATTTAAGTTTGGAATATTTTCTCTAAATGCAGCTGTAACTTCAAGAATTTTAACGTTATTTTTTTTAGCCTTCCTGATTATTACTAACATTAACCTCGGGCAGCGGCAGCAGCGATTTAGACGCTAATGAAGTCACGCGAGGCGTTTCTTGGGGAGGGAATTTAGTGGAGTAGTTATGGAACATTTGGTACACTCATCTATTTCTCATTCACAAATACTGTTGAAGACACATTTCTGAAATTTCCAGTGCTAGGACACTTGTTAAGTGATGCCCAGTGCTGGGACACTTGGTGGTGATGCCCAGTGATGGGACACTTGCTGGTGATGCTCATTGTTAGGACACTTGTTGGAGATGTCCAGTGGTAGGATACTTGTTAAGTGATGCCCAGTGCTGGGACACTTGTTAAGTGATGCTCAGTGCTGGGACACTTGTTAAGTGATGCTCAGTGCTGGGACACTTGTTAAGTGATGTCCAGTGCTGGGACACTTACTGGTGATGTCCAGTGCTGGGACACTTACTGGTGATGCCCAGTGCTGGGACACTTGGTGGTGATGCCAAGTGCTGGGACACTTATACGTGATGCCAAGTGCTAGGACACTTACTGGTGATACTCAGTGCTAGGTCACTTATTGGTGATGCCCGGTGCTTGGACACTTATTGGTGATGCCCGGTGCTTGGACACTTGTTGGTGATGCCCGGTGCTTGGACACTTGTTGGTGATGACCGGTGCTTGGACACTTGTTGGTGATGCCCGGTGCTTGGACACTTGTTGGTGATGACCGGTGCTTGGACACTTGTTGGTGATGACCGGTGCTTGGACACTTGTTGGTGATGACCGGTGCTTGGACACTTGTTGGTGATGCTCGGTGCTTGGACACTTGTTGGTGATGACCGGTGCTTGGACACTTGTTGGTGATGACCGGTGCTTGGACACTTGTTGGTGATGACCGGTGCTTGGACACTTGTTGGTGATGACCAGTGCTTGGACACTTGTTGGTGATGACCAGTGCTAGGACACTTTTTGGTAATGCTGACTGCTTGGGCTCCTGATCGTGATGCCCAGTGCTAGGACTCCTGTCGGTGATGTCCAGTACCAGGAAGTCCGTCAGTACTTCATCCGACACTGAACGTTGAAGTGTCTCAGTTACTGAGAACAGAAGAATTTCCATTCTGGCAATTACGTGTATCAGGTTGATTCCCCTATATTTTACACACAGACACACACACACACACACAGACACACACACACACACACACACACACACACACACACAGACACACACACACACACACACACACACACACACAGACACACACACACAAGGAAAGATCTTGGGGTGAGTATAACGCCAAGCACGTCTCCGGAAACACACATCAACCAGATAACTGCGGCAGCATGTGGGCGACTGGCAAACCTAAGATTAGCGTTCCGTTACCTAAACAAGGAATCGTTCAAGACACTGTACACCGTGTACGTCAGTCCCATACTAGAATATGCAGCACCAGTCTGGAACCCACACCTGGTCAAGCACATAAAGAAACTAGAGAAAGTGCAAAGGTTTGCGACAAGGTTAGTTCCACAACTCAGGGGTCTGTCCTATGAAGAAAGGTTGAGGGAAATAGGACTAACAACACTGGAGGAAAGAAGGGTCAGAGGAGACATGATAACGACATACAAAATACTGCGGGGAATCGACAAGGTAGACAGTGACAGGATGTTCCAGAGAAGGAACACAGAAACAAGGGGACACAACTGGAAGCTGAAGACTCAGATGAGTCAAAGGGATGTTAGGAAGCCTTTCTTCAGCCACAGAGTAGTCAGGAAGTGGAATAGTCTAGAGAAAGATATAGTGGAGGCAGGAACCATACATAGTTTTAAGACGAGGTATGATAAAGCTCATGGAGCGGGGAGAGCAGAGACCCAGTAGCGGACAGCGAAGAGGCGGGGCCAGGAGCTGAGTCTCGACCCCTGCAACCACAATTAGGTGAGTACACACACACACATACACACACACACACAGACACACACATACACAAACACACACACACACACACACACACACTGGACAGGCTGCAAGCCTGGTCCAGCAATTGGCTCCTGGAGTTCAACCCCACCAAGTGCAAAGTCATGAAGATTGGGGAAGGGCAAAGAAGACCGCAGACGGAGTACAGCCTAGGGGGCCAGAGACTGCAAACCTCCATCAAGGAAAAAGACCTTGGGGTGAGTATAACACCAGGTACATCTCCTGAGGCGCACATCAACCAAATAACTGCTGCAGCATACGGGCGCCTAGCAAACCTAAGAACAGCATTCCGACATCTTAATAAAGAATCGTTCAGGACCCTGTACACTGTGTACGTTAGGCCCATATTGGAGTATGCAGCACCAGTTTGGAACCCACACCTAGCCAAGCACGTGAAGAAGCTCGAGAAAGTGCAAAGGTTTGCAACAAGACTAGTCCCGGAGCTAAGGGGTATGTCCTACGAGGAGAGGTTAAGGGAAATCGACCTGACGACACTGGAGGACAGGAGAGATAGGGGGGACCTGATAACAACATATAAGATACTGAGAGGAATTGACAAAGTGGACAGAGACAGAATGTTCCAGAGATGGGACACAGCAACAAGGGGACACAGTTGGAAGTTGAAGACTCAGATGAATCACAGGGATGTTAGGAAGTATTTCTTCAGTCACAGAGTGGTCGGGAAGTGGAATAGTTTAGGAAGTGATGTAGTGGAGGCAGGCTCCATACATAGCTTTAAGAAGAGGTATGATAAAGCTCATGGCGCAGGGAGAGTGACCCAGTAGCGGCCAGTGAAGAGGCGGGGCCAGGAGCTAACACTCGACCCCTGCAACCACAACTAGGTGAGTACACACTCACACACACACACATAAACACACACACACACACATACACACACACACACACACACACACACACACTCACACACACACACCCTGATGGCATGGTGGCTAGCGCTCTTGCTTCACGCACGACGGGGCCGAAACATTTCGAAGTGTTTCGTTACACACACACACACACACACACACACACACACACACACACATACATACAACAGGCCTAGTGTCTAATCGACATGTGCCTAGGACAAAATGGTAACACACACACACACATAAATACTCACACATACATTCTCACAAAAACACATACGTACACATGGACAAACTCATAAAAAATACAAAAGACTTATACTTAAAAGATAAATTTACTCAAACATTCAGTTATTTTTTTTCCAAAATTGCATACAAATAAAAAAAGTAAATACATACTCACATGCTCTTTCTTACTCTCTCTCCCTTACACACACACACACACACATATGGGCGCCTGGCAAACCTGAGAATAGCGTTCCGATACCTCAGTAAGGAATCGTTCAAAACACTGTACACCGTCTACGTCAGGCCCATACTGGAGTATGCAGCACCAGTTTGGAACCCACACATGGCCAAGCACGTAAAGAAATTAGAGAAAGTGCAAAGGTTAGCAACAAGGCTAGTTTCCGAGCTAAGGATAATGTCCTACGAGGATAGGTTAAGGAAAATCGGCCTGACGACACTGGAGGACAAGAGGGTTAGGGGAGACTTGATAACGACATACAAAATACTGCGAGGAAGAGATAAGGTGGACAGAGACAGAATGTAGCAGAGATGGGACACAGTCACAAGGGGTCACAATTGGAAGTTGAAGACTCAGATGAGTCAAAGGGATGTTAGGAAGTATTTCTTCAGTCACAGAGTTGTAAGGAAGTGGAATAGTCTGGCAAGTGAGGTAGTGGAGGCAGGAACCATACATAGCTTTAAGACGAGGTATGATAAAGCTCACGGAGCAGGTCCAGGAGCTGAGTCTCGACCCCTGCAACCACAAATTGGTGAGTTTAAATAGGTGAGTACACACACACACACACAGATTAGTCGAAGAGCCAGAAACGAGTATGCACAGATAAGGAGGGAGGCCCAGCGACAGTACGAAAACAACATAGCATCGAAAGTCAAGTCTGACCCGAAACTGCTGTATAGCCACATTAGGAAGAAGACAACAGTCAAAGACCAGGTGATCAGGCTGAGGAAAGAAGGTGGGGAACTCACAAGAAACGATCAAGATATATGTGAGGAACTCTACACGAGATTTAAGGAAGTATTTACAGTGGAGACAGGAAGTACTCTGGGAAGACAGAACAGAGCGGGACACCAACAAGGAATATACCAACAAGTGTTGGATGAAATACACAAAACTGAGGAGGAGGTGAAGAAGCTGCTAAGTGACCTTGATACCTAAAAGGCGATGGGACCAGACAACATCTCCCCGTGGGTCCTTAGAGAGGGAGCAGAGACACTGTGTGTGCCACTAACCACAATTTTCAACACATCCCTTAAAACTGGGCAACTACCTGAGGTATGGAAGACGGCAAATGTAGTCCCCATTTTTAAGAAATGAGACAGAAACGAGGCACTAAACTATAGACCAGTGTCACTGACGTGTATAGTATGCAAAGTCATGGAGAAGATTATCAGGAGGAGAGTGGTAGAGCACCTGGAACGGAACAAGATTATAAATGACAACCAGCACGGATTCATGGAAGGTAAATCCTCTGTCAAAAACCTTCTGGAGTTTTATGACAAGGTAACAGAAGTGTGGGTTGATTGCATTTTCTTGGCCTGCAGGAAGGCTTTCGACACAGTTCCTCACAAGAGATTAGTGCAGAAGCTATAGGATCAAGCACGTATAACAGGAAGGGTACTGCAATGGATCAGAGAATACCTGACAGGGAGGCAACAACGAGTCATGGTACGAAATGAGGTATCACAATGGGTGCCTGTGACGTGTGGGGTTCCACAGGGGTCAGTCCTAGGACCAGTGCTGTTTTTGATATATGTGAATGACATGACGTAAGGGATAGACTCAGAAGTGTCCCTGTTTGCAGATGATGTGAAGTTAATGAGGAGAATTACTTCGGATGAGGATCAGGCAGGACTACAAAGAGACCTGGACAGGCTGGACACGTGATCCAGCAACTGGCATCTCGAATTTAACCCCGCCAAATGCACTCATAAAGATCGGGGAAGGGCAAAGATGACCACAGACAGAGTATAGTCTAGGTGGCCAAAGACTGCAAACCTCACTCAAGGAGAAAGATCTTGGGGTGAGTATATAATACCGAGCACATTTCCGGAAGCACACATCAACCAGATAACTGTTGCAGCATTTGGGCGCCTGGCAAACCTGAGAATAGCGTTCCGATACTTCAGTAAGGAATCGTTCACGTACACCGTGTATGTCAGGCCTATAATAGAGTATGCAGCACCAGTTTGGAACCCACACCTGGTCAAGTACGTCAAGAAATTAGAGAAAGTGCAAAGGTTTGCAACAAGGCTAGTTCCAGAGCTACGGGGAATGTCCTACGAAGAAAGGTTAAGGGAAATCGGCCTGACGACACTGGAGGACAGGAGGGTTAGGGGAGACATGATAACGACATACAAAATACTGCGAGGAATAGATAAGGTGGACAGAGACATGATGTTCCAGAGAGGGGACACAGAAACAAGGGGTCACAATTGGAAGTTGAAGACTCAGATGAGTCAAAGGGATGTTAGGAAGTATTTCTTTAGTCACAGAGTTGTCAGGAAGTGGAATAGTCTGGCAAGTGAGGTAGTGGAGGCAGGAAACATACATAACTTTAAGACGAGGTATGATAAAGCTCATGGAGCAGGGAGAGAGAGGACCTAGTAGCGGTCAGTGAAGACTCGGGGCCACGAGCTGAGTCTCGACCCCTGCAACCACAAATAGGTGAGTACAGACACTCCTTTGTGTGAATGTGTGTGTGTATGAGTGTGTGTGTGTGTGTGTGTGTGTGTGTGTGTGAATGTGTGTGTGTGTGAATGTGTGTGTGTGTGAGTGTGTGTGTGTGTGTGTGAATGTGTGTGTATGAGTGTGTGTGTACTCACCTAGTTGTACTCACCTAGTTGTGGTTGCAGGGGTCGAGTCAAAGCTCCTGGCCCCGCCTCTTCACTGGCCGCTACTGGGTCACTCTCCCTGCGCCATAAGCTTTATCATACCTCTGCTTAAAGCTATGTATAGAGCCTGCCTCCACTACATCGCTTCCTAAACTATTCCACTTCCCGACAACTCTGTGACTGAAGAAATACTTCCTAACATCTCTGTGATTCATCTGAGTCTTCAACTTCCATCTGTGTCCCCTTGTTGTTGTGTCCCATCTCTGGAACATTCTGTCTCTGTCCACTTTGTCAATTCCTCTCAGTATCTTATATGTTGTTATCATGTCTCCCCTATCTCTCCTGTCCTCCAGTGTCGTCAGGTCCATTTCCCTTAACCTCCCCTCGTAGGACATACCCTTAGCTCCGGACTAGTCTTGTTGCAAACCTTGCACTTTCTCGAGCTTCTTCACATGCTTGGCTAGGTGTGGGTTCCAAACTGGTGCTGCATACTCCAATATGGGCCTAACGTACACAGTGTACAGGGTCCTGAACGATTCTTTATTAAGATGTCGGAATGCTGTTCTTAGGTTTGCTAGGCGCCCATATGCTGCAGCAGTTATTTGGTTGATGTGCGCCTCAGGAGATGTGTCTGGTGTTATACTCACCCCAAGATCTTTTCCTTGATTGAGGTTTGCAGTCTCTGGCCCCCTAGGCTGTACTCCGTCTGCGGTCTTCTTTGCCCTTCCCAATCTTCATGACTTTGCACTTGGTGGGGTTGAACTCCAGGAGCCAGTTGCTGGACCAGGCTTGCAGGCTGTCCAGATCCCTTGTAGTTCTGCCTGGTCCTCGTCCGATTGAATTCTTCTCATCAACTTCACATCATCTGCAAACAGGGACACTTCGGAGTCTATTCCTTCCGTCATGTCGTTCACAAATACCAGAAACAGCACTGGTCCCAGGACTGACCCCTGTGGAACCCCGCTCGTCACCGGCGCCCACTCTGACACCTCGCCACGTACCATGACTCGCTGCTGTCTCCCTGACAGGTATTCCCTGATCCAATGTAGTGCCTTCCCTGTTACCCCTGCCTGGTCCTCCAGCTTCTGCACTAATCTCTTGTGTGGAACTGTGTCAAACGCCTTCTTACAATCCAAGAATATGCAATCTACCCACCCCTCTCTCTCTTGCCTTATCGCTGTCACCCTGTCGTAGAACTCCAGTAGGTTTGTGACACAGGATTTCCCGTCCCTGAAACCGTGTTGGCCGTCGTTGATAAGCTCATTCCTTTCTAGGTGCTCAACCACCCTTCTCCTGACTATCTTCTCCATGACCTTGCATACAATACATGTCAGTGACACTGGTCTGTAGTTTAGTGCTACGTTCCTGTCTCCTTTTTTAAAAATTGGAACTACATTTGCTGTCTTCCAAACCTCAGGTAGTTGCCCTGTTTCGATAGATGTGTTGAAGATCGTTGTTAGGGGTACACATAGCTCCTCTGCTCCTCTCTCAGGACCCATGGAGAGATGTTATCTGGCCCCATCGCCTTTGAAGTATCTAGCTCGCTTAGTAGCCTCTTCACTTCCTCCTCATTTGTGTGTATTGTGTCCAGCACTTGATGGTGTACCCTACCTCTCCTCCTTTCTGGAGGCCCTTCTATCTCCTCTGTGAACACCTCTTTGAATCTCATGTTGAGCTCCTCACACACTTCCCGGTCATTTCTTGTGACCTCCCCTCCTACCTTCCTCAGCCTGATCACCTGGTCCTTGACTGTTGTTCTCCTCCTGATGTGGCTGTGTGTGTGGCTGAAGTGTGTGTGTGTGTGTGTGTGTGTGTGTGTGTGTGTGTGTGTGTGTGTGTGTGTGTGTGTGTGTGTGTGTGTGTGTGTGTGTGTGTGTGTGTGTGTGTGTGTGTGTGTGTGTGTGTGTGTGTGTGTGTGTGTGTGTGTGTGTGTGTGGTGCCTAATTTGCTGAACTTCCTTAGAAATTAGACTTTTCTAAAAATAATAATAATTACTGATTTTTATTCAGCTAATTTCTGCTGTATGCATTATAATCCAGTTTCACTTTATTTAATACTTCTTAAAATCATTAATATATATTTCTATCGTTATGTTCAAATTTAATTTCGAAGAGTTATAGAGAATTTTTTTTCCCTCTCTGCATATTTGGGATCGGGAAGCATTCAATTTCGATTTAAGGAGAGAGATGATGGTTCTTATTCCTTAGATTAAGAACCTTCACAACCATCGATGCATCTTCCTTGAAGAAACTTCTGACTACTTTGGTGACTAGACATAGTCAAGTCCTATACTGGAGGCAACAACTATCCACGTCCCTCACAACAGGAGCGTTCATGGTTGACTGACCTGTTCAATATAATGGCAGAATCCACCCAAGAAGCTGAAACAAAATCCAGTTCAGCACAGCTCTATCTGTGCTATGTTCCAGAGCAATCTATGACCAACACCATGCATGCAGGAGTTCTATATGCATCAGTGTCCAAAAATTTAAGTGTTTCAAAGATAAATGTAACAGTCTTTAACTCCAGAATAACAAGGTGTGTTTCAGTCGCTGCGCGATCCCAGGAAGGTATTGTAATGCAGCAATATGTAAATATATGTATGTGTTCATATATATGTGAATGTTTGAATGCATATTTGTTAACTTGTGTGGGAATGCTTGTATGTATTCGTATGAGCACTTACATGTACACAAATGTACACTTTGTTGTACGTGTGTGTGTGTGTGTGTACTCACCTATTTGTGGTTGCAGGGGTCGATTCATAGCATGTATATGTATATATATGCATGGTTGTATATTTTCTTGTAAATATTCACGCATATATATATGTAAATGTATGAATATATATTTTTGAGTGTATTTATGCAGTCATATAAGTATATACATGTATACTTATTCACGTCTGTTTGAGTTCATATGGATACATAAGAACATAAGAAAGGAGGAACACTGCAACAGGCCTACTGGCCCATACTTGGCAGGTCCATGTCATATATATGTGAATGTTTGAATGCATATTTGTTAACTTGTGTGGGAATGCTTGTATGTATTCGTATGAGCACTTACATGTACACAAATGTACACTTTGTTGTACGTGTGTGTGTGTGTGTGTACTCACCTATTTGTGGTTGCAGGGGTCGATTCATAGCATGTATATGTATATATATGCATGGTTGTATATTTTCTTGTAAATATTCACGCATATATATATGTAAATGTATGAATATATATTTTTGAGTGTATTTATGCAGTCATATAAGTATATTCATGTATACTTATTCACGTCTGTTTGAGTTCATATGGATACATAAGAACATAAGAAAGGAGGAACACTGCAACAGGCCTACTGGCCCATACTTGGCAGGTCCATGTCAAAACCAACCCACCAACAAAAATATCTGTCCATCCTATCCCCATCCAAGGAACAAACCCCGACAACCCTCCCTTCCCCCCAATAATTGTGCAAATCCCGTTCAAATCCAACCCTTCTCACTCACAAGAAAACAGAAATAGGAGCACTGCTGCAAGCCAACTGGTCCACGCTAGGCAGGTCTCCCTAAAACCCACAAACAAAAACTCCTACCCAACCCACCTACTCCATCCATGGAATATGCTTCGATAATCAGGGCATTATAAAACAGGGTACTGGAAGAGCTGAAGAACCTGGTCCATCACCAGGGCACTGAATAAGCCGAAGCACCTGGTCCATCACCAGGGCACTGAATAAGCCGAAGCACCTGGTCCATCACCAGGGCACTGAATAAGCCGAAGCACCTGGTCCATCACCAGGGCACTGAATAAGCCGAAGCACCTGGTCCATCACCAGGGCACTGAATAAGCCGAAACACCTGGTCCATCACCAGGGCACTGAATAAGCCGAAGCACCTGGCCCATCACCAGGGCACTGAATAAGCCGAAGCACCTGGTCCATTCTTGTGAATATGTATACTGTACATTAAAATTATGTACATTGCATATGTGTATGTATGTATTCAATCCTTGTATTGGGATCGAATATACCCGCGTCTTTCCGCGTGGTGCATTGTTATAAAAATCGCTTGTAAGGTCACAACATACAGGAGGGGATTGACATAGACTGACTCCATGTTTGAGCCTCACCGACCTGCTCTGGCAGGGAAGAAACATGCCTTGGGAACCAGGCTGCTCAACTTATGAGGTAATTGTTGATGAATAGGTAACAGCGTCACTGGGGAACCTCGCCAGTCTCCCTGCAGTTTTACCTATTCGGCAGTGGACCTGAGGCTAGACGGAGTTAGTACAGTGGCTGCACAAGGAAAGAGGGTTGAGAATGTTGTAGTTCAGGTCACATGAACTAGTGTGTGTGTGTGTGTGTGTGTTTGTGTGTGTGTGTGTGTGTGTGTGTGTGTGTGTGTTAGTTAGTTACCATTTTGTCCTAGGCACATGTCGATTAGACACTAGGCCGTGTGTATGTGTGTGTACTCACCTAATTGTACTCACCTAATTGTGGTTGCAGGGGTCGAGACTCAGCTCCTGGCCCCGCCTCTTCGCTGTCCGCTACTGGGTCTCTGCTCTCCCTGCTCCATGAGCTTTATCATACCTTGTCTTAAAACTATGTATGGTTCCTGCCTCCACTATATCTTTCTCTAGACTATTCCACTTCCTGACTACTCTGTGGCTGAAGAAATGCTTCCTAACATCCCTTTGACTCATCTGACTCTTCAGCTTCCAGTTGTGTCCCCTTGTTTCGTGTTTGTGTGTGTGTGTGTGTGTGTGTATGTGTATGTGTGTGTGTGTTATGTCGTGTTGTGTTGTATTGTATGTCCTTATCACAGCATCTTCCACAGCACTACCTGGTATACATTATCAAATCCTCATATTCCTTCATTCTGACAGCATAAGCTGGTATTTCTGCATTTTGTGTCATATACTGCTGCTCATTTTGAGTCCTTCATTAGTTAGCCCTGAACGTGTACCTTTAAGTTACTGATAAATTAGACACATATGCAACACTTGGGTATCTTTATTGATGAAACGTTTCGCCACACAGTGGCTTCATCAGTCCATACAAAGGAGAATCATGAATATCAGGAGAAGATTTGAGGTAATCAGTCCCTCGGCCTTGAGTCGATGTAGTCAGTCCATCAATGTTGAACAGAATACAGCATATGTGCTTGAATTCTTTCTTTTCCTTTTTCTTCTGTCTTCCTCGCGTTGGCTTCAAATTTTCAACGCTGACATTCGGTAACTAAAACAAGATTAATGCATCTATTAGCATGGGCAGATTCCATATAATCAAAGTAATAAATCCCTTTTCACATTTCTTCTAATATGATCAATTGCTTATTCAGTTTGTCATCAATCATTATGAAAAAGTCTCTCCTAATTCGACGAGGTCGAAGAGTAAAATTGAAGTGTGTGGGTGAACTTGTGCCAGTTTAATGTGTAAAATAATAGGAAAAAATTTCCAGGTAAATAAATAAGTGTATGACTCTTTTGAACGACATCATTTTTTTGGGGCTGATTCATCATAGAATTAGTCTACAGAGGTGAAAATTCGAAATGTTACTGGAATTTTTAAAACAACTTAGATTCGCTGGATTACGGGCAATTAACAGAGATCGCTTTTTCTGATAGGCTTCAAACTTTCAGTGTTGCTGAATTAAAATTTGAGCTGCTCAAATTTTAATTCAGCAATTTCATTAAATAAATTGGTATCAATTTAATGACTAGATAATGTCTTTTCTTGTAAGAACATATTTGAGGAACACTGCAGCAGGCCAACTGGACCATCAAAGTCAGGTCCTTCTGAAAACCAACCATTTCCACCCACCTAATTGTCTAACCTTTTCCCAAAACCACTCATGAATTTGCGTTAGTACTTCAGGTACCAATCAGACTCAGGTACTAAGCAGTATCTTACAGCGAATAATTTTCTTAATGAATTTGGGTGGAGTATACCTGGAGAGGGTTTCGGGGGTCAACGCCCCCGCGGTCCGGTCTGTGACCAGGCCTCATGGTGAATCAGGGCTTGATCAACCAGGCTGTTACTGTTGGCCGCACGCAAACTCACGTACGAACCACAGCCCGGCTGGTCAGGTACTAACTTTAGGTGCCTGTCCAGTGCCTGCTTGAAGGCAGCCAGGGGTCTATTAGTAATCCCCCTTATGTATGCTGGGAGGCAGTTGAACAGTCTTGGGCCCCTGACACTTATTGTGTTGTCTCTCATCGTGCTAGTGCACCCCTGCTTTTCAATAGGGGTATGTTGCATCGTCTGCCGAGTCTTTTGCTTTAATAGGGAGTGATTTTGTGTGCAAGTTTGGTACTAATCCCTCTAGGATTTTCCAAGTGAACATAACCATGTATCTCTCCCGCCTGCGTTCTAGGGAGTACAGGTTCAAGAACTTCAAGCGTCTCCAGTAACTGAGGTGTTTTATCCCAGTTATGTGTGCTGTGAAGGTTCTCTGTACATTTTCTAGGTCAGCAATTTCACCTGCCTTGAAAGATGCTGTTAGTGTGCAGCAATATTCCAGACTAGATAGAACAAGCGACCTGAAGAGTGTCATCATAGGTTTGGCATCCCTAATTTTGAAGGTTCTCATTATCCATCCTGTCATTTTTCTAGCAGATGCAATTGATACACTGTTATGGTCTTAGAAGGTGAGATCCTCTGACATGATCACTCCCAGGTCTACTGTGTGGTTGGAATTTGTTTTATACTCCGATATAGTTTTAATTTCCTTACGTTTTCCATATCGGATTAATTTAAATTTCTCATCATAGAACTTCGTATTGTTTTCTGCTGCCCATTTAAAGATTTGGTTGATGTCTGCTTGGAGTCTTGTGGTGTCTTCAATGGAGGACACTGACATGCAAATTCGGGTGTCATCTGTAAAGGAAGACACAGTGATGTGGCTTATATCCCTGTCTATGTCAGATATGAGGATGAGGAACAGGATGGGAGCGAGTACTGTGCCTTGTGGAACAGAGCTTTTCACCGTAGCCGCCTCAGACTTTACTCTGTTGACTACTACTCTTTGCGTTCTATTTGTTAGGAAATTATAGATCCATCTACCAACTTTTCCTGTTATTCCTTTATCACGCATTTTGTGTGCTATTACACCATGGTCACACTTGTCAAAGGCTTTTGCGTAGTCTGTGTATACTACATCTGCGCTTTGTTTGTCTTCTAGAGCGTCCAGGACTTTGTGAAAGTGGTCCAGTAGTTGGGACAGACAGGATCGACCTGCTCTAAACCCATGTTGCCCTGGGTTGTGTAACTGATGGGTATCTACATGGGTGGCGATCTTGCTTCTTAGAACCCTTTCAATTTTTTTTATGTGGGACGTTAGCGCAATCGGTCTGTAGTTCTTTGTTATTGCTTTACTGCCCCCTTTGTGGAGTGGGGCTATGTCTGTTGTTTTTAGCAGGTGTGGGTCGACCCCTGTGTTCATGCTCCCTCTCCTTAGGATGTTCTTGATGAACACGGAGTTCCATGAGTCTGTGCCTGGGGCAGCGTGCATGGGCAAGTCATTTATCGCCTTTTCGAAGTCATTTGGCGTCAGGATAATATGAAATAGACTCGAGTCTACCAAATTCTGTCTCTCATAAAAAAAATCATTTAGTCTGGTTAGAGGCTCGCTGAAAACCGAGTCTTACTGGGACTTGAGTAGCTCACTCATTTCCTTGCTGTCATCTGTGTAGGACCCATCCCGTTTAAGTAGGGGCCCAATACTGGATGTTGTTCTCGACTTTGTTTTGGCATAAGAAAATAAATATTTTGGGTTTCTTTCAATTTCATTTATGGCTTTTAGTTCTTCCAGCGTTTCTTGGCTCCTGTAAGATTCCTTTAGCTTTCGCTCGATGTTTGCTATTTCTCTGCCCATTATCTCCCTACGTATTACGGATATATTGGCCTCTTTTAGCCACTCTGTTATTCTTTGCCTTCACCTGTATAGGGAGCGCCTTTCTCTTTTTAGTTTACATCTTCTCCTCCTTTTCCTTAAAGGAGGAGCCTTGAGCATACCTCGAGTGCCACAGAGTTAATTTGTTCTAGACATAGGTTTGGATCTGAGTTGCATAGGCTTTCTTTAAAGTTTATATCACTTAAGACCTGGTTTACTTGGTCCCACCTTATGTTTTTGTTATTGAAATTGAATTTGGTGAAGGCTCCCTCGTGACTGATCACATTTTGTGGGTCTGGGGCCCCCGCTTACATGTCTGTACCTCTATTATGTTGTAATCTGTGTATATTGTTGTTGATATGGTAATATTTCGTATCAGATCATCATTGTTAGTGAAAATTCGGTCCAGTGTATTCTTCAATCTTGTAAGCTCTATTATTTGCTGGTTTAAGGTGAAATTGGTGCAGAGATTTTAAAGCTCGTGTGTGTGAGAGTTTTCATCTGAGCTGCTGCTTCCTCCTGGTGTTATCTCTGTAACAACATTATTTGCTTCATTCCTCCATTTTAGGTGCGTTAGGTTGAAATCCCCCAGGAGCAAGATGTTTGGGGCAGAAGCTGGGAGATTTTCCAGACAGTGGTCAATTTTCAAAAGCTGTTCCTGGAATTGTTGGGACATTGCATCCGGGGGCTTGTGTACAACCACGATGACCAGGTTTTGGTTCTCGATCTTTACTGCTAAAACTTCAACTACATCATTTGAGACATTTAGTAGTTCCGAGCACATAAGTGACTCTGTGATATACAGGCCACCCCCCTCTCTTTTGCCTGTTCACTCTGTCACATCTGTATAGGTTGTAACCCGGGATCCATATTTAATTGAGAAATTGATCCTTCAGGTTCTTCACTTCACCACACTAAGTACCATTTTTTTACTGTTATTAGCTACGGCAACACTGGTGAAAACATTTCTGCGTGGTAAGATCCTGGCGACTGCTGGCAACTGTTTACAACATGAGTTATCTATCAATTTAGGCCTAACAATTCCTCTTAATTTTCCACCATAGCAGGAGCTAACTTGCCAATTTTACTTAAACAAAAATGACTTCAAACTGAAATCTCTTGAAAAAAAAAATATATTTTCATATAGAGTTTTAGAGATTTTTAAATATCATAGAAATTATAAAAAAAAAAAACTGAGAAATATTGGAAACTCATTTGTTTTTGCGTTTTGAAAATTTTACGAATTTATTCTAGAGTTGATCACATTGTAATGTACAGTGTCCGCGTCATCCAATAACGTCCCTTAGAACGCCTTATTGCCTTCAAATTTTTAACCATGATAAACTATAACTAGGGAAAGGTTCTTGAAATACATGGTTTGTATAGGTACCTTTTGGTCAATTTATTGAAGAAATTGGCAAAATTGAAATACTGATTTTTCATGCAAAATTTTTGGAATAGTACCTGATATTGGCTTAAAAATTTGAACTCCGATAATTTAATAATGCAACTTCTGAGCGGCTTCAAACTTAGTGGTAGTTATTGGAAGAATGTTTCTTAAGTGGAAGATTAAGTCCTAATTTACCATAAATTTTGAACATCTGTTTTGATTCACATCGAAACGTCATAGCCGATATTTAATGGAACTGGAAATTTATGCCGCACTCTACACTATTCTCAACACAAGCAAGAGCTGGTTTGTCTTTCTAATTTATAGCACCAGTCACTGCACCAGCCACAGCATCAGTCACTGCACCAGCCACAGCACCAGTCACTGCACCAGCCACAGCACCAGTCACACTATCAGTCGCAGAATCGGTAATAGCATTAGTCGTAGCATCAGACACGGCACCAGTCCCAATACTACTCGTTGCACCTTAGCACCAGTCACAGCTTCTGTCGTAGTACTAGTCACAGCACCAGTCACATCATCAGTCGTAGCACCAGCAGCAGCACCAATCACTGCAACGTGACAGCTCCAGTTGCAGCACAAGTCATAACACCATTCATAGCATCAGTAGTAGCATCAATCACAGTACAAGTTACGGTTCCAATTCAGAACCAGACAGAGCACCATTCACAGCTCCAGACAGAGCACCAATGACAGCTCCAGACAGAGCACCATTGACAGCTCCAGACAGAGTACCATTCACAGCACCAGTCAGACCAGCAACAGCAGCAACTCAAATCACAACAGCAGTCACAGCACCACTCCATCCCCGCTAAGACTGCCCTCAGCCCACCGTTCATGTCTTTCATCAACACACCTGCGTCTTCATAATCTACGTACTCAGTACCTGCGTGTTGATTACACAGATTATGACGAACAATTTCTTGAATAAATGAGAATGAGTGAAACTTTTTACATCTTATTTTTTTGGTTCATTTTGCTCTAACACACTGAAAATAATAACTGGAGGCCTGATGTCATGTTAATAATATAATGATAATCACTTATCATGAATAATCTCATGACAATCATTTGTGTCATGAATAGTCACAGACTATTCCCTTGTTAATCACTGTTTCATAAATATGAACTACGACTGAAGAAATAGCAATCCACGTCTTTCTATTGTCCTTAAGTCATATTATGTTTTCAAAAGATCTACTGGACCTTTTGGCCAAATTTGATTTCATCTTGTTTTATGATACACATCAATGTCAAAAATGCTTTAACACGGAGTTTCCGGATACGTGAGGGAGAAAAAAATGCGCATCCGTACCGTCATATAGCCATAGGCGACGGCGTTGTGGGTTTAAAAAACGAGTCCAACGTCGTCTGGCGGTGGGAATATACACTCTGGACTCGAATAACAGCCTCCCGGATTTCACGGACCACAGGACTATAACTTTTCAAATGGGCTGTGGACAGTGGATGCCCCAAATACTCCAAAAGTGTTTCAACACTTGCCCTTGCTGCTGAAGTTTTCTGGTCTTGGAGGCATTGGGTCGTCGTCGTCACTTTCGGAATGTTCCGGGTGCAACACTGATTCTGCAATCTCTGCATCCGTCAGAGATTGCGCACCAGGGTCGTCTTCGTCACACTCTAGCCAGTCCTGCAGTTCAGACACGTGGAGATGTGCAAGAGCACTGTCAAAGAGCAAGAGGGACTTAACACGGTCTCGGCTTATTTTCCGGGTCTCGGTCTGGTAGCAGGTGATCTCAGGCACAGCCAAGTTGAAAAACCAATCCTTGAAAATTCTTGCTGTGAACCAAGCCTTCATGGAGTGGTCGTAATTCACTGGCAGGGCATCCATACAACCCCGTAAACAACTAGGCTGTTTTGCTTTGCCATCCGAACGGTTGTTCGGATGTTTCGGTAATAATTTTCGAATTTTGCCCTTTCCCAGTGCCAAACTCATCCACCAACCTCTGCAACTTCTCTTCAGAATCTCCCAAAAGCACAGTGTCACCAGCAAAGGGCAACTGTGACAACTCCCACTTTGTGTTAGATTCTTTATCTTTTAACGCCACACCTCTTGCCAACACCCGAGCATTCACTTCTCTTACAACTCCATCTATAAATATATTGAACACCATGGTGACCTCACACATCCCTGTCAAATGCCTGCTTTTACTGGGAAATAATCTCCCTCTCTCCTACACACTCTAATCTGAGCCTCACTATCCTCGTAAAAACTCTTCACTGCTTTCAATAACCTACCTCCTATTCCATACATTTGCAACATCTATCACATTACTCTCCTATCCACCCTATCATATCCTCTTTCCAAATCCATAAATGCCACAAACACCTCTTTACCCATATTCAAATACTGTTCACCTATATGTTTCACTGTAAATACTTGGTCTACACACCCCCTACCCTTCCTAAAGCCTCCTTGTTCATCTGTTATCATGTTCTCTGTCTTACTCTTAATTCTTTCAATAATAACTCAATTATACACTTTACCAGGTATTCTCAACAGACTTATTCCCCCATAATTTTTACACTCTCTTTTGTCCCCTTTGCCTTTCTACAGAGGAACAATACACGCTCTTTGCCAATCCCTAGGTACTTTACCCTCTTCCATACATTTATTAAATAAAAACACCAACCACTCCAAAACTATATCCCCACCTGCTTTAACATTTCTATCGTTAATTTATCAATCCCAGCAGCTTTTCCGCCTTTCATTCTACCCAATGCCCCACACACTTTCCCCACACTCACAACTGGTTCTTCCTCACTCCTACAAGATGTTATTCCTCCTTGCCCTATACACAAAATCACAGCTTCCCTTTCTTCATCAACATTTAACAATTCCTCAAAATATTCCTTCCATCTTCCATATACCTCTAACTTTCCATTTAATAAATCTCCTCTCATTTTTTTAACTATCAAATCCATTTGTACCATAGGCTTTCTCAATTTATTAATCTCACTTCAAAACTATTTATTTTCAACAAAATTTGTTGATAACTTCTCAACCATTATATCATTTGCTCTCTTTTTACATTGCTTCACCACTCTCTTAACCTCTCTTTTTCTCTCCATATACTCCTCCCTTCTTTTATCACTTCAGCTTTGTTTTGCTTAGAGCCAGGACATCAAACTTCTTTTCACTCATAACATTATCAATCATTTCTTTCTTATCGTCCACACTACATCCACGCACATTCAAACATCCCAGTTTTATAAAGTTTTTCTCTTTCTAGTTTTTAGTAGTTTCTACAGGAGAAGGGGTTACTAGCCCATTGCCCCCAGCATTTTAGTCGCCTCCTACGACACGCATGGCTTACCGGGGAAAGGTTCTTTTCCACTTCTCTATGGAAAATAAAGAAAATAAAGAAGAACAAGAACTATTAAGAAAAAAGAAGAAAAGCCTAGATATGTTCATGTATATATATGCATGTACTTGCCTGTGTGAAGTGACCTAAGTGCTGTTATCCAGCGTGTTTATGAGACAGAAAAAAGACACCAGCAATCCTACCATCATGTAAAACACTTAAAAGTTTCTGTTTAACACTCACTTGGCAGGATGGTAGTACCTCCCTGGGTGGTTGCTGTCTACCAGCCTACTACCACAGGACGGTAGTACCTCCCTGGGTGGTTGCTGTCTACCAGCCTACTACCACAGGATGGTAGTACCTCCCTGGGTGGTTGCTGTCTACCAGCCTACTACCACAGGATGGTAGTACCTCCTTGGGTGGTTGCTGTCTACCAGCCTACTACCACAGGATGGTAGTACCTCCCTGGGTGGTTGCTGTCTACCAGCCTACTACCACAGGATGGTAGTACCTCCTTGGGTGGTTGCTGTCTACCAGCCTACTACCACAGGATGGTAGTACCTCCCTGGGTGGTTGCTGTCTACCAGCCTACTACCACAGGATGGTAGTACCTCCCTGGGTGGTTGCTGTCTACCAACCTACTACCTTACATCAATCTGTAAAAAAAATAGTTTTTGGAAAAGTCCAATTTTTAAAGGAGTTCAGCCTATTCGGCAAGTTTGGCAAGTGATGTGCCATCGTACCGGTATCGGCGGGTATCGACTATTTTTTCGGTATTGGTATCGCTTAAAATGCAGCCAATACATACCGATACTTTCCATACAATAATATTACATATTTTCTTAAAAATGTCAATGTTAACAATTTACCTCACGATTGTGAGAGTTACTATCTCTCTCTCTCGTTCTCTCTCCCTCTCTTACACACACACATATATATATCTTTAAACGTACAAGAATTTTTTTTATAAAGGATTTAATTTCAAATGAGTTCTTGCTAATTGACCTGCAGAAGCTTAGGGCATTGTAGTCTCAGGTGGTAAGATTAGTAGACGGATGGTGTAGAGTAGTGATGGTGTAATGTAGCGTGGTGATAGTGAAATGAAGTCATAGTGTATTGATAGTGTGCAGTAATGAAGTGATGTATAGAATGGTGATAGTGATAGTGTCCTGATGTCATAATAATAATAATAATAATAATAGTTTATTTAAACATGGTACAATGATACATAGTTAGGTAGACATGATACAATTATACATAGGTATAAATGAGGTGTACATGGCAAAAGCCCCTAATATGCTGTGCATTGCGGGCATAGTTTAGTGTAAATTGGTTTTGGTGTATTGAAGTAATTTAGTGTAGAGATAGATGGCAGACTTGCGAACATACGTGTACTCACCTAGTTGTGGTTGCAGGGGTCGATTCATAGCTCCTGGCCCGTGTGTGTGTGTGTGTGCGAGAGAGAGAGAGAGAGAGAGAGAGAGAGAGAGAGAGAGAGAGAGAGAGAGAGAGAGAGAGAGAGAGAGAGAGAGAGAGAGAGAGAGAGAGAGAGAGAGAGAGAGAGAGAGAGAGAGAGAGAGAGAGAGAGAGAGAGATAGGAAGCATTAGCAAACACAGTTGTGTTTGTAATGGATGGCAGTTGTGTATGTTAGGGTTAGCAGACTCTATTGAACATCGTCATGGGAGTGAGGGATAGTAAGCTCTACTACACAGAGTTGAGTGTGTAAAGATTGGCAGGCTTTAGGAAGCACTCATGTGTGTGTGTGTGTGTGTGTGTGTGTGTGTGTGTGTGTGTGTGTGTGTGTGTGTGTGTGTGTGTGTGTGTGTGTGTAAGGGATGGCAGGTTCTAACAAACATAGTCTTGTGAAAGCTTGATAACAGACTCAATCAAACAACTAATGTGTGTGAGGAATAGCAGGTTACAGTAAAAATAAATTGTGTATGAAGGGATGACAAGTTCTATCATAGACAGTTGTGTGTGAGAGAGATGGCAGACTCTAGTAAAGACATCTATTTGTTAGATATGGCAAGTTCTAGCAAAATCAGTTGTTTGCGTGAGGGATAGCAGGCTTCGGCAAAGACAGTATGTGTATGAGGAATAACAAGCTCTAGCAAATACATAGATGTGTGTGCGAAGGATGGTAGGCTCTAGTTACGTGCATTTGTGTGTATGAGATATAATAGGTTCTAACAAACACGAAGCTTTGTGGGTGAAAGATAAGAACAGGCTCTAGCAAACACTGTAGTGTGTTTCAGAGATGTCAGGCTATAGCAAACACTGTAGTGTGTTTCAGAGATGTCAGGCTATAGCAAACACTGTAGTGTGTTTCAGAGATGTCAGGCTATAGCAAACACTGTAGTGTGTTTCAGAGATGTCAGGCTCTAGCAAACACTGTAGTGTGTTTCAGAGATGTCAGGCTCTAGCAAACACCGTTGCATGTGGGCTGGCAGGATCTAGCAAACATACAGTTATGAGTGTTGTGGATTGCAGGATCTAGCAAACATACAGTTATGAGTGTTGTGGATTGCAGGCTCTATGAAGTATAACTGTGTGTGAGAGAGAGATGGAAAGCTCCAGCAAACATTGTTTTGTGTTTGGGAGATGACAGCTAGCAAACATTCGGTAAAAAAAAAGCGGTAACACTCGGTAAGAAACGGTAATCAATTGAAGAAATCTTAATTGAAACCATTCCGATCTTTAACCTTTCACAAGTAAATTTTAAATTGAGTATGGTAACCAAATACGAACTTAAGAAACAACCTAGCACCAAGTATATTAGGCACCACTCAGCACAATACAATGCTTCTCATAAACTCCAATGTTAGTAAACATGGAGAAGCTAATAATAGAAGTCACGTCCTCATAAAAATGTCACTGCGAAATGTTATCTACGCACCTTAACGTCCCCGAGGAATGTCAGCCATTAAGAGATATCATAAAGCAGCCTGTTGACCCAAGAAGCTCCGCTTGTACTCAGCTACCAGCATAAATACTTGTGCGTTCTCATTGTTTTCTATTCTGCTGAAGAGGACCTCAGCTAGACGTCGAAATATAGACTTCCATTATTCTCGATTTTGTTTCCAATGGGATCTCCACAAATCGTCTCATCGATCGCTGTTCATTGTAGTTTGATGCGCACACACACACACACACATTATATATATATATATATATATATATATATATATATATATAATATATATATATATATATATATATATATATATATATATAATATGTAAAACTGGTCAATTAGCAAGAACTCATCTAAAATTAAGTCCTTTCCAAAATTTTCTCTTATACGTTTGAAGATATATTTTGTTATTTATGTTAATGTAAAAATTTATAATTTTGCACCAAAAGAATCTTAGAAAACTTACCTAACCTTGTTATAACAAGCGCAATTAAATTTAGCCTAATCCAACTAAATATATTTTTGATAAGTTTACAATAATTTAATAATAAACAAACACAATGAAATATATTTTTTTTCGTTATGTTCAGAATGATTTTTGCTAAACTATTGCATACACAAATTTTCGCTTGTCTTATATGGCAAGAAGAGCGTTGCTATTTAAGCCAAAATCGCAAGTTTTACCTAACCGGCACGACATATATATATATATATGTCGTGCGATTTTGGCTTAAATAGCAACGCTCACCTTGCCATAAAAGACAAGTGAAAATTTGTGTATGCAATAATTTCGCCAAAATCATTCTGAACATAACGAAAAAATATATTTCATTGTGTTTCTTTATCATTAAATTAATGTTAACGTATCTAAAATATATTTAGTTGTCGTGCCGATTAGGTAAAACTGGTCAATTAGCAAGAACTCATCTAAAATTAAATCCTTTCCAAAATTTTCGCTTATACGTTTAAAGATATATTTTTTTCATTTATGTTAATGTAAGAATTTATAATTTTAGTACCAAGAGAAACTTTGAAAACCTACCTAACCTTATTACAACAAGCGCAATTTAATTTAGCCTAACCCAACTAAATATATTTTAGATACGTTAACATTAATTTAATAATAAACAAACACAATGAAATATATTTTTTTCGTTATGTTGAGAATGATTTTGGCGAAATTATTGCATACACAAATTTTCACTTGGAACATGAGTGAGTATTTCCCTATTAATAAGTAACATGAATGTGAACATGAGAGGTCGTGCAAGTGATGATGTGGGTGGTTCGTCTTCATACTCCTTTCAGCATTCTTTATATTCCACCCGTCAGGGTTTATACATCAGCCAGCAGGCTTTATCCTCCATGTTTAATAATCTTGCGAGTAAGTTTCAGTTAAATTACCTACACTTGTATTGCTTCCTTCCTCCTGCTGCGGTATACTACGACCAACGATGAGGCCCCATATACCTTTTACTGCTAGTCGAATAAGGAAAGTTGGTGTCAGGAGGCAGATTCTTTGGCCACTGAGCGTGATAACTAAAGATCACCAGTGACCTGAAAATTCTGTCATCAAGCCCATTTTCTGTCTATTATTTGCTATAATACCGAACTGTCCGTGTGAAAGACCTTGTGAATTTAAAGACAGACGGGGGTGTTTTAAATATATTCCCTGGCTTCTGACCTAGCTGGTGTGTAGTTGAGAAAACAGGGAAAGGATGTACTGCGACTGATACACTCAGGTGTTCTGTGGTACACTGAGCCTGGCACTATGGTTTGTGGCTGGTATCTGGAGCTCTGTAGAGTCTGATCTTCATCTCCTTATGGTCTGTTTGAAATGTGTGTGGTATTATGTGTATGAATACCTGATAATGTTAGTAATGTTCATTCTAGGTGTTAAATTTATCCAACAGATTATAATGTGACTAATTACCCCCGATGTTTGTAATTGTAAAGAGTGGGAGACTATTGAGCGAGTCAATATTATTTTATTCTTTTTGATAGATGTTTAAAAGGAGGATATCGGTTGACTTGTGGTCGGGGACAAAGATTTGAGATATTGTTTTTAATCTGTGTGGCTGACTGATTCTTAAGTAATCACCTTCCTCTATTATTTGGTACAAAAGCAGTGTACTGAAAGGGTCCTGCACATCCCCCACCTCTATTAACCAATTATCTATTATTCCCTGTGCCTGTCCAGTCCAATTATCCTTCTCTCCCCTCTACACGCACCGCCATTGCTGATGTGGGCGCACACAATTTATTCACCATCAAGCTTTAAGTTCCTTTTTTCTCTGGTCCATCCGTCGTCGGGTTGGAGCATACACTATTCTCCCTCACGTGCACGACCTCGGGTTGGAGCATACACTATTCCCCCTCACGTGTACGACCTCGGGTTGGAGCATACACTATTCTCCCTCACGTGCACGACCTCGGGTTGGAGCATACACTATTCCCCCTCACGTGTACGACCTCGGGTTGGAGCATACACTATTCTCCCTTACGTGCACGACCTCGGGTTGCAGCATACACTATTCTCCCTCACGTGCACGACCTCGGGTTGGAGCATACACTATTCTCCCTCACGTGCACGACCTCGGGTTGGAGCATACACTATTCTCCCTCACATGCACGACCTCGGGTTGAGCATACACTATTCTCCCTCACGTGCACGACCTCGGGTGGAGCATACACTATTCTCCCTCACGTGCACGACCTCGGGTGGAGCATACACTATTCTCCCTCACGTGCACGACCTCGGGTTGGAGCATACACTATTCTCCCTCACGTGCACGACCTCGGGTTGGAGCATACACTATTCTCCCTCACGTGCACGACCTGAGTGGAGCATACACTATTCTCCCTCACGTGCACGACCTTGGAGTTGGAGCATACACTATTCTCCCTCACGTGCACGACCTCGGGTTGCAGCATACACTATTCTCCCTCACGTGCACGACCTCGGGTTGGAGCATACACTATTCTCCCTCACGTGCACGACCTCGGGTTGGAGCATACACTATTCTCCCTCACGTGCACGACCTCGGGTTGGAGCATACACTATTCTCCCTCACGTGCACGACCTCGGGTTGGAGCATACACTATTCTCCTCACGTGCACGACCTCGGGTTGGAGCATACACTATTCTCCCTCACTCACGACCTCGTGGGCATACACATTCTCCTCGCACGACCTCGGGTTGGAGCATACACTATTCTCCCTCACGTGCACGACCTGTATGTTTCATGTTCCTCACGTTGTGTAACTTTCTTTTTTTATACTGATAAAATTACAGGCTAAAAGCTGTTATTCTGTCTTAGCTCATTTCAACGCCTGACCCAGTCTAAAGTACAATACCACACCACTTCATGAGACCCACAACAGTTACCTAACACTCATGTGCCTATTTACTGCTAGCTAAACACAGGCAAAAACTGAAAGGTGACATATGTCTGTGTTCTTTTGTTGTGTGCTTAAGCTCTACCACTGTGATATATCGAATAAATAATGGTTATAAAACGATCAATAAAATATGCTCAATATGTTACAGGCAAGAAATTATCATCAGAAAAGGTCTCAGTTTGCCATCTCTTTATTACATTCTGGTATGTGGTTGGACGTCCTAGTGCGTGTTTGCCTTGTTGTTGTTACAAGGGTCGAATTTTAGTTCTTAATTCCTTCTCTTAGCAACTAACGACCAGTTTTACTGACTCATAACATCTTGAGCCTTATCATACCTACTTGTGAAACTACCTGCAGAGTCTGCCTCCAAAATAAAAAAAATCAGCCAGAACGCTCAACTTCCTAACCACTTTCAGACTAAAGAATTATATCCGGGCATCTCTATGGCACATTCTCGTCGTCAGTGTCTGTCTACAACTGTCTCTGGTCTTTATCAACTCACAACCATCCACACCCACTCATGTACCTGTCAAAGTTTTTGTTTCATTTTGCTTTTGTTAAGCTACACAAAGTTCTCGTTTCTGTGTCGGAACTTGGAAGTTCGTTCCACTCATCTACAACTCTACTGCTTCAAGTGATTTAAAAATATACCACATAAACCCTGTGGCTTCCATAGCACTGTTTTCTATGTCGGTACTAAATACTCACCAGTCCAACTGTCTAGGTGTTCCATATATCCTCCTCGAAAAAAAAAAATAAAAAAACGTTGATAGAATTTCCCAACAACTGATAGAACCCAGAAACTCTGTACTTAATTTGTCAGCAGAAATAAGAAAATCTCTTTAGACAGTTTTTACGCCTAAGATGAACGGGTCGCTGGAGCTTTTGCTCATAACACCCGATACCTCAAGCATGTTTACCTGGCAAGCGTGTTTACCTGTCAAGTGTGTTTACCTGTCAAGTGTGTTTACCTGTCAAGTGTGTTTACCTGTCAAGTGTGTTTACCTGTCAAGAGTGTTTACCTCTCAAGTGTGTTTACCTGTCAAGTGTGTTTACCTGTCAAGCGTGTTTACCTGTCAAGAGTGTTTACCTGTCAAGTGTGTTTACGTGTCAAGTGTGTTTACCTGTCAAGTGTGTTTACCTGTGAAGCATGTTTACCTGTGAAGCGCGTTTACCTGTCAAGTGTGTTTACCTGTCAAGAGTGTTTACCTGTCAAGTGTGTTTACGTGTCAAGCATGTTTACCTGTCAAGTGTGTTTACCTGTCAAGTGTGTTTACCTGTGAAGCGTGTTTACCTGTCAAGCGTGTTTACCTGTCAAGTGTGTTTACCTGTCAAGTGTGTTTACCTGTCAAGTGTGTTTACCTGTCAAGCGTGTTTAACTGTCAAGTGTGCTTACCTGTCAAATGTATTTACCTGTCAAGTGTGTTTACCTGTCATGTGTGTTTACCTGTCAAACGTATTTACCTGTCAAGTGTGTTTACCTGTCAAGTGTGTTTATCTGTCAACCGTGTTTACCTGTCAAGTATGTTTACCTGTCAAGTATGTTTACCTGTCAAGCGTGTTTACCTGTCAAGTGTGTTTATCTGTCAAGCGTGTTTACCTGTCAAGTGTGTTTACCTCTGTTGAGTTGTTTACCTCTGGTGTGTTTTGATCAAGGGCTCTTGATCAAAACAATTATAGCTACCCCACTCTTTCTTTGCACAGGATCTATTTACTTCCCAATTTTTTTATGGAAGTTCTCTAGAATATGGTGTTTTAACATTTCTCCTTTCTGCTAATATACTCTTTTTATCCAATTAAGACCTCTTAGACTATTTTATTAAGTTCTTGCTTCTCAATCATTTTTTTTTTGTTTTTTTTTTGAGATTGCACCCTTATTTTTAATGTAGTTATTGTTGTTTTCTTCTTGGGTGACAGAGTATTAGTTACAGTTTCGTTTATGACTTTCACAGGGACCACTAGAACAAGTTAAATTAATATTGACTACCACTGTTAAACTATGTCTAGATACCCGCAAACATTTCTTGATAATTCACTACATGTTCTCTCGTATTCATTACACAATATTACAGGCTGGACCTTCTCAATCTCGGAAATTCCATATTACAAACGGGACCTCCTCTTCTCGAAACACTCACATTACAAGGAGGGACTTTTTCATCTCGGATGATATGCAGTTTCATATCTGCCGCCATTGACCTATGCGACTGAGACACCATCTAGCGGCAGCACTTGGCATGTATGTCGCCTACTCTCTCATTTAGCCTTCGTGCTGTGAACACTTTCCCTCTGAAGGTTGTGTCGTTGACCCAGTACTCGGCACTGACCCCCTAGACATTCTTAGCCATAAACTAACATCCATCCACGATTGTTTATCTGCAACTTGTTCTGTTACATTCACCGCTGCACCAGATAACGGTAGAGGACATTGTCTCGGGATATCCACATCACAGGTTGTTACCTCATCATCTTGCAACATCTATGTAAAACCAAAATGAAAAAAATAACGACATCTATCACAGTATTATTATTATTATTATTATTTATTTTTTATTAACACATCAAGGCACCAAGGCAGGGTGGCCCGACAAAGAAAAACCTTCATCATCATTCACTCCATCACTGTCTTGCCAGAGGAGTGCTTACACTACAGCTACAAAACTGCAACATTAACACCCCTCCTTCAGAGTGCCGGCACTGTACTTCCCATCTCCAGGAATCAAGTCCGGCTTGCCGGTTTCCCTGAAACCCTTCATAAATATTATCTTGCTTACACTCCAACAGCACGTCAAGTCCTAAAAACCATTTGTCTCCATTAGCTCCTATCTAACACGCTTGCTGGAAGTCCAAGCCCCTCGCACACAAAACCTCCTTTTCCCCTTCCCTCCAACCTTTTCTAAGCCGACCCCTACCCCGCCTGCCTTCCACTACAGATTTTTACACTCTCGAAGTCATTCTATTTTGTTCCATCCTCTCAATATGTCCAAACCATCTCAACAACCCCTCCTCAGCTCTCTGGATAATAGTTTTGGTAATCCCACACCTCCTCCTAATCTCCAAACTACGGATTCTCTGCATTATATTCACACCACACATTGCCCTCAGACATGACATCTCCACTGCATCCAGCCTTCTCCTTGTTGCAACATTCACAACCCATGTCTCACACCCATACAAGAGTGTTGGTATAACTATACTCTCACACATTCCCATCTTTGCTTTCATGGATAAAGTTCTCTGTCTCCACAAGCTCCTCAGTGCACCACTCACCTTTTTCCTCTCGTTAATTCTATGATTCACCTCATCCTTCATATACCCATCTGCTGACACATCCACGCCCAAATATCTGAACACATTCACCTCCTCCATACTCTCTCCCTCCAATCTGATATCCAATCTTCCGTTATCTAATCTTTTTGTTATCCTTATCACCTTACTCTTTCCTATATTCACTTTTAATTTCCTACTTTTACATTCCCTACCAAACTCATCCACAAACCTCTGCAATTTCTCTTCAGAATCCCCCAAAAGCACAGTGTCATCAGCAAAGAGCAACTGTGACAACTCCCACTTTGTGTTAGATTCTTTATCTCTTAACCCCACACCTCTTGCCAACACCCGAGCATTCATATCTCTTACAACTCCATCTATAAATATATTGAACAACCACGGTGACATCACACATCCCTGTCTAAGGCCTACTTTTACTGGGAAATGATCTCGCTCTCTCCAACACACTCTAACCTGAGCCTCACTATCCTCATAAAAACTTTTCACCACTTTCAAATAACCTACCTCCTATTCCATACATTTGCAACATCCGCCACATTGCCCCCTATCCACCCTATCATACGCCTTTTCCAAATTCATAAATTCCACAAACACCTCTTTACCCTTATCCAAATATTGTTCACCTATATGTTTTACTTCAAATACTTGGTCTACACACCCCCTACCCTTCCTAAAGCCTCCTTGTTCATCTGCTATAGTGTTCTCCGTCTTACTCCTAATTCTTTCAATAATAACTCTACCATACACTTTACCAGGTATACCTAACAGACTTATTCCCCTATAATTTTTACACTCTCTTTTGTCCCCTTTGCCTTTATACAAAGGAACTATGCACGCTCTCTGCCAATCCCTAGGTACCTTACCCTCTTCCATACATTTATTAAATAAAAACACTAACCACTTTAATACTATATCCTCACCTGTCTTTAACATTTCCATCTTTATCCCATCAATCTCAACTGTTTTACTCCCTTTCATTCTACTCACTGCCTCACGAACTTCCCCCACACTCACAACTGGTTCTTCCTCACTCATATAAGATGTTATTCCTCCTTGCCCTATACACGAAATCACAGCTTCCCTATCTTAATAAACATTTAACAATTCCTCAAAATATTCCCTCAATCTTCCCGATACCTCTAACTCTCCATTTAGTAACTCTCCTCTCCTATTTTTAACTGACAAATCCATTCTTTCCCTAGGCTTTCTCAACTTATTAATCTCACTCCAAAACTTTTTCTTATTTTCAACAAAATTTGTTGATAACATCTCACCCACCCTCTCATTTGCTCTCTTTTTACATTGCTTCACCACTTTCTTAACCTCTCTTTTTCTCTCCATATACTCCTCTCTCCTTACATCACTTCTACTTTGTTAAAACCTCTCAAATGCTAACTTTTTCTCTCTTACTACTCTCTTCTTCCCTCCCGCACCCACTTTCCTATAACCACAAACTTCTGCTGAACACTCTAACACTATATTCTTAAACTTACCCCATACCTCTTCTACCCCACCGATTATACTCTCACTAGCCCATCTGTCCTCCAACAGTTGTTTATGTCTTTCCCTAACCGCCTCCTCCTTTAGTTTATTATTATTATTATTATTATTATTATTATTATTATTATTATTATTGTATTATTTATTATTATTATTATTATTATTATTATTATTATTATTATTATTATTATTATTATTATTATTATTATTATTATTATTATTATTATTATTATTATTATTATTATTATTATTATTATTATTATTATTATTATTATTATTATTATTATTATTATTATTATTATTATGTAGAAATAGTAGTAGTATCCCCGAAGGAAGACCTTTAAGGGTTGGCCTGAATTATTTTTTTCGTTATTGCTTCCAACTTTTCAATTTTGTCCTTGTCATAACTTGAGAACGCCTTATCCAATCGGCTTCAAATTTTCAACATTAGTATAAGGTAACGTTCAAGTGCCCTAAAATCAAAGATGTTGAATTCATGCCCAGCATCCTGAAATGGCTCGGATAACTTCCAAAAGCTTTTGGGACTTAGCCTCAAAGGTTCAAAAAAAGTGCCTAGAAATCAACTTAGACGGAGAGAAAAATTCAGATGTGTAAGAGTAGATTTGACCATTGTACGTCTGAAATTTTGATTCCCGTTAAATCTCGTTCAACAAACTTCAGTTTGCCTCTTCTGAACGGGTTCTGTGTTTAATGCTGATACATCTTAGGACTAGGATAATACCTATTAAGTTTTGGTTACATGTTGGCAAATTTTTTGATGTAGTACAATAGAACAAAAATAGAATTGTTGGAATATGTTCCGTAACTGGAGAATGACTCTTCTGATCGGCTTCAAATTGTCATCTCTTTTGTGGTTCCCTGAACGCAAGGCTCACGGTTCTATTTTGCGGCATAAACCCCAGTTTGCCAATATTATTGAATTAATAGTGAAATTCATTTTTGTTCAATAGCTGAAGAATGCTTCTCCGGAAAGACTTCAGAATATTATTGATCTATAAGAAAGATGATATCTCATAAGTTTAGTCTGAGTGGGTATAAATTGAAATTTAACTGAAATTGTTGCAAAACTTGAAATAGTTGCAATGAGATCAATTACTGAATAATGCCTTTACCGATCTACTTCAAACTTTCATTGATGGTGGGCATTATTTCCGCACAGTTTGTCACTCTATTTGATCTGTGTATATATAAATTTACCATGTTTCTCATGGAATAACTATGTTTAGTTGATTGCAGGAGCGCTTGACTGGATCGTCCACCACGTAATACTGTAGGAATGACTAGCTTAGTACTTAGTCATTCCTACAACACCAACTGCAGGATGTTTATTTGCTAAGGGAAAACATCAGGCAGAGTGTGTAGAGGAAGCCAGGTCCAGATCATGGAGAGGGAAGCTGTGAACGGAGCGAAGGTCAGCCGAGGAATGAGAGGGGGACAGTGTGGGGTGTCCTGGGCAGCCGGGCAACCCTGGATGCCTCACCAAGAGAGGGAGTTGTGAATTGGCAAGAACATGCAAGGAACATGCTTACAACTAGAGAAGGCCTCTTTTGATCGGCTTTAAACCCTAAAGGTTGGTGTATTTTAATTGAAAGTATTTTTGTATTGATTTTTGGCTTTTTGGCGAACAATTTTCCATTTTTCGCCAATTTTATGAAACTGGATTTTAATAAAAAAATACAGGAATGTAGGGGATTTTAAGCAAAATATAAATAATAAAATTAATTATAAAATAATCAAAATTCACATTTTTATGGCGTTTTAAAGTGTAACGAAAAGTGACTTACAAATATTCCAATATTTTTTTCTTATAAATTTCTTATATTATTCTCTAATGCTTTATTCGATCGGGTTGTAAGTGATAACTGGAGTAAGTTCCTGATTGGCTTCAGAATTTCAACACTCGCGTAACCTACCTAGAAAAATGTTGGTATATTTAACGAAGTGAGCAGATGCCATTTTTGCTCTTTTAATCTAGAAATGATAAAGTATTATTGCAATATTTTGTCTTAATGGTGAGGGGCTCTAGATCCAAGAAAACAGACTTATTTTCCCCTTGCTAGGATCTGGTATGACTGCCTCACTTTCTAGAGGCTCCATATAACCCCTGAATTAGTGCTTTCTTCTTATTAAATTATAGCAATATGTGAAGGGCATCAATCTTCAATGGCTGAGGCATCGTAAGAAATTAATTAAACGTTTCATGGATTTAGGCTGTGTAGGAATAAATTCAGTTGGATTCTGTGCAATAACTGGAAAATGCATCTTCCGGTCAGCTTTAAATTTTTAGTACTGATGTGTTTTCCTCAGAGGAAACAACTTTTACCATGTTAGGTTGTGTAAGTTATCATGTATCAGTTATATTAACCAAACTAGTTTCTGTGAAATAACTGAAGAGTGTCGTCTCTTTGGATCAGAAATAAGTCACAATATTTGTCTTTATTTGGTTATCCAATTTTGATCTACATAATGTACTTTTATGTTCGTATACTATTTGTGTGTCCTCAAGATCATTGCTAAAAATTTCTGCTATGAGTACTAAGCACAGCTATAAATTAATTCACTACTACTTGCTGTATTTTAGTTCTTAAAACCTGGTCAATTTTACATACACACAAAAAAAGTTTGGATTGATTTTAGCCAGTGTAGGTCCAGGTTTGCTTTTTTTTTTTAAGAAATTGGAAAAAAATAAAATACTGCTTTTCATGCGATTATTTCTGAGTGTTGAATCCAATTAGTTTCAGTCCTTCTGTACTGATTAGTTCATAGCACTACATCTGAGCGGCTACAAACTTACTTTCTATATGATGACTTGTGAATGACTTCTGATTCCCATCAGATCTTCAACACTAATATTTAATTGCATTATCAACTTATGCCGCACTTAGCACTATTGCAATCGCGTGCACAGGGAACTGGGAGTATGGAATATGTGGATACCTTTCATGGACCACGCAGTGACAGAAATACATCTAGCTGTCATTATTATTATTGTTATTATTATTATTATGATTATTATTATTATTATTATTGGGAAGCTCAGAACATATTGGGGTTACAAGGCGCCCGGAATATAGAACGTAATCACGTTCAAAAACTTCAACATTCATGTTGGTTACGTAGTTCTCTCACAGGAGGCGCCTTGATACTTACGACGGCCTCTTGATCCATAGCAAAACAGTAACTGTAGTTACGTTTTAATTATTTACGTATCGTAATTCAGTTGAAAGTTTTTGCATCTTTAATTATTACTATAATATTTGAGGTTATTCTTAGCCATCAAAAAAGAAAAAATAATTGGTTTAAACTTCTACGAAATTTTTTCTCGCATTTTTTATTAACTTTAATTACAAGTTGTAATACTAATCACTATTTTTTACTTTTACTAAATTTGTGTTGATGTGATCCAGATTCTAGACAATACTGAATAAGGCAGTAAGTCGTATATTAGAGACCTCTATTATTACACGGTATTCACATATCAGTGGAGGCTATAATGAAGGCACCAGCCTCGCTGCAGGTGAAGACACGTGACCACACCCGGGAACACTCTCCTCTGTGATCCCCGTCATGACAGCTGCCTCACCCGGGGACACTCTCCTCTGTGATCCCCGTCATGACAGCTGCCTCACCCGGGGACACTCTCCTCTGTGATCCCCGTCATGACAGCTGCCTCACCCGGGGACACTCTCCTCTGTGATCCCCGTCATGACAGCTGCCTCACCCGGGGACACTCTCCTCTGTGATCCCCGTCATGACAGCTGCCACACCCGGGGACACTCTCCTCTGTGATCCCCGTCATGACAGCTGCCTCACCCGGGGGACACTCTCCTCTGTGATCCCCGTCATGACAGCTGCCTCACCCGGGGGACACTCTCCTCTGTGATCCCCGTCATGACAGCTGCCTCACCCGGGACGCTCTCCTCTGTGATCCCCGTCATGACAGCTGCCTCACCCGGGGACACTCTCCTCTGTGATCCCGTCATGACAGCTGCCACACCCGGGACACTCTCCTCTGTGATCCCCGTCATGACAGCTGCCTCACCCGGGGACACTCTCCTCTGTGATCCCCGTCATGACAGCTGCCTCACCCGGGGGACACTCTCCTCTGTGATCCCCGTCATGACAGCTGCCTCACCCGGGGACGCTCTCCTCTGTGATCCCCGTCATGGCACCTGCCTTCTATTAATGAATGAATCTTGAGCAAAGGAATTGGAGCTGACTCTTGAGCCCCCAAAAAATGGAGTTACATTCATCTTCCTTTGATCATATATGATTACTTCCTGTTCACTGTGTCACACGGATTAGCGTTATTTCATGTATGAATAATAATAATAATTAAATGTATTTCGGTCGTTTCTCCATCCGAGAACGATTCCCGTATTGCATAACACTAGGCCTCATCTGCCTCAATGCACGAGACTGCAATATAACAGTGCGGTGGTATAAGCTGATAATACACTTAAATATTAATTAGTACTTATGATTTGAAGGGATTCAGAAGAGTCAGTCATTCACAAGTTATTATTTGATAATTAATAACCAAATTTCTTAAACTGGTAAATCAGGATATACACCGACCAAATCTGGGAGGCCAAAGAGACAAATATTCTAAAATACACAAGCACACTAAGCTTGAAGCCGCTTAGATGTTACGCTATCAAGTAGTCAGCGAGAAAGGGTTGAAACTAATAAGATACGATACTCACAAATTATCGCATTTCAAATTTAACATTTTTTGCCTTAAAAAGAAGCAAATTGGAACCTACACAGGCCGAAATCAACCCAAACATTTCTCTAAAAAAATTAACCAGCATTATGAAAGTAAGTACACATATATGTGTTATGTAACCTTAGTGTACATAATATGCAAATGTTTAACAATGGTCTTAAGGACACACATTCTTCAATTATTTCACAGAAACTGATTTGTTTATTAAAATTGGCACATGATAACCTACACAACCTAACATCAAGAAATTGTTTCCATTGATTTAAACACATCAGCACTAAATGTTTAATGTTGACAAGAAGATGCATTTTCCAGTTATTGCACAGAATCTAACCAAATTTGTGGCAACTCAGCCTAAACCTCTACAACTTTCCATCCATTCATACGATGTATCAGCCATGACTATGGGTCAGGTAGGTGGTTTTGGTTGCCAATATGACGTTTTCCAGAGCGTAGTTCTAGCTCCCCAGACAACTTTTGTTCCAAGTAGGGAAATTAGATCTAACAAAAATGATCCTAAATGGATGAACAATAGATTAAAACATCTCATTGGTCAAAAGAGAGGCATATATAGGCGTATCAAAAGAGGGGATGGACAGATAAAAAATCAATATTTTCAATTAAAGAGAGAAATAAAAAAAAGGAATAAGAAAAGCAAAAAGGGATTATGAGGCTAAGGTCGCAAGGGGTTCGAAGACTAACCCAAAAGGGTTCTTTCAGGTCGACAGTATGAGGCCAAAATTTTCTTTTGTTTTTGGTTCAATTTCAATGAACATTGAGATTGTGATTTAACCAGCATTTTAAAGCTTCACCAATTTTTGTGAATTGACTTTATGTTGCAAACCTGCAAGATATTGCAAAATTTTATAAAGAGGTTGTTGGGTATAAAACCCTCCCTTCAGGTAAGACATACAATGTTCTAGTCGACATCAGATGAAAGATAAAGAGTTAGATAATATTTACTCCAGAGGCTTTTGATAGAAATCTCAATAGATTGTATAAAAAAAAATTCTTGAAATTTGTGTTTATTTTTTAAGGAAATTTTTGGAGGAAAAAAATCAATAAAAACAAAACAGTAGGACATATCTAAAATCAATATTGGAGTTGTAATAGAACCATCATTCCTCAATAACATCCGAAAAAATCATGACACTCCTATAAATACTCTTCTCAAAGAAGTGTAAATAATGTCAATAACTTATTTCTGTTTTATTCACAATTTTGTTATATGTAAAACTCTATGGAAATGGCGCACCAAATTTGACCGTGTTGCACACTCAACATTTGTTGATAGCTCTCTGCCTACTGAGGCACCATCTCTCACTCTGCTCACTCTAGTTCTCACAGGAGTTACCATCTTGACTATTTTGAATGAAACAATCATCAAAATCGTTATTTTTAGAGTAAAAACAAACACCAAAAAAATCACTAATTATCAACAGGCCTTGATTACAGGAAAAACAAAAGAAAATTACATCAGTGGAAAAACATACTTAGAAATAAGATACAGAGAAGCTGATTACATCAACATGTAGGCAGAATTATGCACTATTTTTTGGTAATAAAATATTATATTAAATAATTTTTCAGGTAAAAATTTTTACCCTCATATAAGTACTGTCGACCCCTTAAGATTAGGGACAAGATAGGCCCACTTAAGAGTAACTCAGGACAGATCACGGACAGTGATAAGGATATGTGTGAAATTTTCAATACTTACTTCCTCTCAGTTTTTACTCAGGAAGATACTAGCAGAATTCCAGAAATAATAAATTATGTTGAACAGGAAGATAATAGACTATGCTCGATTGGGGTAACTAGTGACATGGTTCTCAGACAAATAGAGAAATTAAAACCTAACAAATCCCCAGGCCCTGATGAACTGTTTGCAAGAGTTTTAAAGGAATGTAAAGAGGAACTTAGCAAACCTCCTGCATATCTTTTCAATATATTACTACAAACTGGCATAGTGCCAGACAAGTGGAAAAGGGCAAATGTAATACCTATTTACAAGGCAGGTGACAGGTCCTTAGCTTCGAACTATAGACCAATAAGCCTTACCTCCACAGTTGGTAAATTTATGGAACCAATAATTGCCGAGGCAATTCGTAGCCATCTTGAAAGTCATAAATTGATTAATGAATCTCAACACGGTTTTACTAAGGGGCGTTCCTGTCTTACGAATTTACTAACTTTTTCACTAAGGTGTTTGAGGAGGTAGATCATGGTAATGAATATATTGTGTATATGGACTTCAGTAAGGCTTTCGATAAAGTTCCACATCAGAGGCTATTGATGAAACTTAAGGCACACGGAATAGGATTAGAAATTTTTTCCTGGGTAGAGGCATGGTTGACAAATAGGCGGCAGAGAGTTTGCATAAATGGGGAGAAATCAGAATGGGGGCACGTCTCAAGCGGTGTCCCACACGGGTCAGTTTTGGGCCCCCTGTTGTTTACAATTTACATAAACAACATAGATGAGGGAATAAATAGCAACATAAGCAAATTTCCTGATGACACCAAAATAGGCCGTCCAATTCATTCTAATGAGGACATTAGAGCACTCCAGGATGATTTGAATAGACTGATGCAGTGGTCGGAGAAGTGGCAGATGCAGTTTAATGTAGACAAATGCAAAGTTCTAAATGTTGGGCAGGACAATAACCATGCCACATATAAACTGAATAATGTAGATCTTAATACTTGTGATTGCGAGAAGGATTTAGGAGTTCTGATTAGCAGTAATCTGAAACCAAGACAACAGTGCATAAGTGTTCGCAATAAAGCTAACAGAATCCTTAGCTTCATATCAAGAAGTATAAATAATAGAAGTCCTCAGGTTATTGTTCAACTCTATATATCTTTGGTTAGGCCTCATTTAGATTATGTTGCACAGTTCTGGTCACCGTATTACAGAATGGATATAAATGCACTGGAAAACGTACAGAGGAGGATGACAAAGTTTATCCCATGTATCAGAAATCTTCCCTATGAGGATAGACTGAGGGCCTTGAATCTGCACTCTCTAGAAAGGCGTAGAATTAGGGGGGGATATGATTGATTCAGGAAGGATATAGGAAAGCACTGGTTTGGTAATAGAGTTGTGGATGAGTGGAACAAACTCCCGAGTTCCGTCATAGGGGCTGGGTCGTTGTGTAGTTTTAAAAATAGGTTAGATAAACGCATGAGTGGGTGTGGGTGGGTGTGATTTGGACCTGACTAGCTTGTGCTACTAGGTCAGATGCCGTACTAATTCCTTAAGTGGAAGTGACCTGACTACCTCTAGGTGGTCAGGTCTAAGCCGGTTAGTGATGGCCCTGCCTCGCATGGGTCAGTAGGCCTGCTGCAGTGTTCCTTTTTTCTTAATTTCTTATGTTCTTATTGAAGATTAATGCCGTTCACAGCTGAAATATTTTAATCAGAGGAAATTGCTAAACCCGTTGGGCTCATACAGCGCAACAACAAGTGTAAGATAAGTCTAGCTCCTTGGATCAAGAGCCCCTTACCAGCATCCAGGAAAAAACACTGAAATAATAATACTATAGTGTATTATTACTAGTCTGATAGTGGCAAAATGGTCGATCATAGGAGCATTTCTCCAGTAATGACACGAAAACAAACAATATGGGAATGTCCTATGAAGCATCGTGCAGAGTGCAGCCACGCATGTAAATACTCCCATGAATCTTGCCCAAGATACATTACACAAGCGTTGAAATTTTGACGCCTCTCGAATAATGCGTTTTCGAGTAATAATAAAAAAAAAATTGTGATAAAAAAACGAAAATGCTTCTAAATTAGTAAAGTCTTCTCCTTAAACTTAAGGGATGGGGGGGAGGGTTGAGGAAGGAATTCCTGGAAAGAAAAAAAATCGAAAATTAGTTACTGAATAAGAAAATTAAAATCACTATTTATTCAATAATATTGCCTAACTGGGAATTATGCCACCCAATGGCAGCGTGAGCCTTGTGTACATGGGAAACAATTTGTTTTCTAAAATTGACAAACTGAAATTTTCACATCTCGAGAGTGACAAGCTGTGTTTTAATAAAGCCCACCAATAGTAAAAATTCGAAGCCGATCAGATAAATCATTCTCCAGTTATGAGACGGATTCAACGATTCGAAGCTTTATTACTATTTTACTACTTCAACAAATTTGCCTGCATGCAAACCTAACTTACCAGGTACTATCTGAGAACAAAGATACATCAGTAATTAAACACTGAAGCTGTTCATAAGAAGTAAATTAAACATTATTTAATTTTACTTAATGGTTATATATATGCATCTACACGCTTGCATTTCATTCTCCACCATTGTCTTTTTCTTTCATTGTTTTTGAACGTCTGAAGCTCCACTCCTGAGGATTTTGAAAATTATCTGAGTCATTCCAGGAAGACGGGAATGGGTTTATGACAACTGTTCCAAGAATTAGGTCCTCGTTACCATACACAAGTGAAGAAATTTTTTAGACAATTGGTAAGGGAAGGGTTGCCTTCCATCACTCAGTAAATTCATAATAAGACTATTATAAACAACTCAATGAACGTAGAGGGTTCGAACCCATGGCAAGCCAGTAGTCTCACCACTGGTACACGAGGGATTCATACCATTTATCCATCTATGTATACAAATATTATTCAATAGAATGATTAACATGGGCTCCACGTTGGGATGACTGAAGGAACTTAACGACGTGATGACAAAAAGAAATACTGCTGCTTCTTTGTATATAGCAACAAAAAATTCTACCGTATATCAATATTTTCACAATTATGTAGAGCGCTAAACCAAAATTGGGTATTCAGCACATTGCATGGTGGAGGCTCAATCCTGCATCCACGCTTCTCTTGCCGCCAGATTGGTAAATTTCGTGTGTGGTCAGACTTACAGAAAATAACCCAGGACGGAACCAATCGCCTTCCGGTTCATTTCCTACTTGGCGGGTTGTTGTGTCAATAAATACTTGTGCCTGGCAGCGAGCTGAGACGCACCACCACCACCTATACTTTCTTGCTAATTTTCCTCCACTGAGGATGAGATGAGTCTGGAGCACCGCAGTGTTCCCTGACTGTCTTCAACAACACAACATCTGATACAGCAATAGCTTTGAAGAAACAGGAGGTAACTTTGAAGAAACAGCAGGTAACTTTGAAGAAACAGCAGGTAACTTTGAAGAAACAGCAGGTAACTTTGAAGAAACAGCAGGTGCTTTTGAAGAAACAGAAATGGTTTTGAAGAAACAGCAGGTGGTTTTGAAGAAACAGCAGGTGGTTTTGAAGAAACAGCAGGTGGTTTTGAAGAAACAGCAGGTGGTCGTGAAGAAACAACAGGTGGTTTTGAAGAAACAGCAGGTGGTTTAGAAGAAACAGCAGGTGGTTTTGAAGAAACAGCAAGTGGTCGTGAAGAAACAGCTGGTGGCTTTGAAGAAACAGCAGGTGGTTTTGAAGAAGCAGCAGGTGGTCGTGAAGAAACAGCAGGTGGTTTTGAAGAAACAACAGGTGGTTTTGAAGAAGCAGTAGGTGGTTTTGAAGAAACAGCAGGTGGTTTTAAAGAAACAGCAGGTGGTTTTGAAGAAACAGCAGGTGGTTTTGAAGAAACAGCAGGTGGTTTTGAAGAAACAGCAGGTGGTCGTGAAGAAACAGCAGGTGGCTTTGAAGAAACAGCAGGTGGTTTTGAAGAAACAGCAGGTGTTTTTGAAGAAACAGAAGGTGGTCGTGAAGAAACAGCTGGTGGCTTTGAAGAAACAGCAGGTGGTTTTGAAGAAGCAGCAGGTGGTTTTGAAGAAACAGCAGGTGGTTTTGAAGAAACAACAGGTGGTTTTGAAGAAGCAGCAGGTGGTTTTAAAGAAACAGCAGGTGGTTTTAAAGAAACAGCAGGTGGTTTTGAAGAAACAGCAGGTGGTTTTGAAGAAACAGCAGGTGGTTTTGAAGAAACAGCAGGTGGTTTTGAAGAAACAGCAGGTGGTTTTGAAGAAACAGCAGGTGGTTTTGAAGACGCAGCAGGTGGTTTTGAAGAAACAGCAGGTGGTTTTTAAGAAACAGCAGGTTGTTTTGAAGACGCAGCAGGTGGTTTTGAAGAAACAGCAGGTGGTTTGAAGAAACATCAGGTGTTTTTAAGAAAAAGCAGGAGGTTTTGAAAAAAAAACAGCAGGTGGTTTTGAAGAAACAGCAGGTGGTCGTGAAGAAACAGCAGGTGATTTTGAAGAAACATCAGGTGGTTTTGAAGAAACAGCAGGTGGGTGGTTTTGAAGAAACAACAGGTGGTTTTGAAGAAACAACAGGTAAATGGGGGTAATTACAATTGTTCACTAATCTCAAAAAAAAAACAGTAGCAGTTGATGCAGTATTTCTTTCTAATAAAATAATATTATTACCTGGAGTCTACCTGGAGGGTATTCCTGGGATCAACGCCATCGCGGCCCTGTCCACGACCAGGCTTCCCGGTGGATCAGGGCCTGATCAACCAGGCTGTTACTGCTGGCCGCACGTAGTCCAACGTACGAACCACAGCCCGGCTGATATTATTTTTTAAAATTCTTTAAAGTATTGACAGTATAATGATGTTACAAAATATATGCTAAATAATGATCCCAGTGGCATTTACGAATTAATGTAAACTGTAATGTCCACTTTCATTTAACTTCATGAATGTTATAAGCATGTTTGATTGTTGGCCACTGTAATGTACTGTATGTAATGCAGATACGTCAAGACATGCGGCAGGAAGAACAGGCTGCTGTGAGGGGAGGTTGTAAGCTGTGAAGTAGTGAAATATTGTCATGGGAAAATTTTAATTTTGGCTGGAAAATGTCAGGAAAATTTGAAAAATGGTCTTCTTTGGCAACCTTGTTATTAGACACTTTTCTTATAGATCTAAAGCAGTTCCATCCGTCACTGGGTCACCTTAAAATGCTGGAGAGATCTGAGCGGCTTACCCTTATTATGAACTCTCCATTGTTTTCGGCATAAATAGTGGGGGATATTTTCCGTTTCGTCTAAATTTGCTGACACGGCCGATCACACGGAACGATTTATGGATATGGGTTGTTGAATGAGAAAAAAATATTTAAAATGTTTCGTTACCTTTGTGACTATGAATTATGTGCTATAAAACTAAACTGGTCAGGGAGTAGCACCTTGTTAATGATAGTGTAAATTTTATGTTAAAAACTGAGTATGTTTAAACTGCTGAATAGCCAAACGTTTCTAGTGTTTAATAAATAAAATAAAAACATAGTTAATATGTACTAACAATGTTGCTGAGGTAAACATTTATTTACAAAGTTACTAAGTTATACATTTACTTACCACATCACTGAGCTAAACATTAATTTACTACGTCATTGAGGTAAACATTAACTTACTACGTCATTGAGCTAAACATTAAGTTACTACGTCATTGAGGTAAACAGTAGTAAGTTGATAACTCAGCGCCCGCTGCTCACTTCAACTTACTGATACAGAAAATAAAATTCCTTTTCTCCCGCTGTCTCCTGCCCTCCACACAACACCTCCCGTCTTCGCTTAAGCATATTTCTCTCAGGTGTGAAACACGGTCTTTGAAATTCGTTTTATATAGTTGTGAAATCATTCTGCACTCTGCCAGATTATTCTTTCACCACTGTTTAAATCTCTAATAACTTGGAGACTTAAACAGTGGTTGTTACTGAAAGTTAGTTAAATTTAAAAACTGATAAAGTGAGTTATTTTTAATCACCCAGTTTTTCCAGAAACATCAAACACTTTCTAATTCATCAGACTCCCCTAGCAAAGAAACACTCAGACCAACAACGATTCCAACATTGTGTTACATAATGAAAAGAAATCAGGAGGTTCTGAGGAGTAACCTGAAACACTTTTCATATCAAATTCCAGTGCAGCAGAGATGTCCGAAAATGACAGCTGCGGACGATGATAAATACATTGATATTGTGCATTCCACAGGTATTGTCTATTTTAACGAGTATGTCATCAAAACTACCGTAGGTGGCTAACTCAGAAGCCAGCTTGTCTAGTATCAAAACTACAGTTGGTGGGTATTACAAATAAAAGAAGCATTTGTAATAAACGACTGTTTGGGATACTAAGTAAAATCTCATTTTTCAGATTTTTATTATATTAAATATATATTATTAATATAAAAGCATATTATCTGAATAAAAACATATAATCTAATAATCTGTGTAAAAACATATTTACACAAAACCACAGTACAAGATAAAAGTCACAAGTAAAATCAAGTATTCGGTGTAGTGTCAAGTCGCTGCCATCTTCTAGTGTCACGCAGGACACTACCACACCTTGTCATGATACTCCTTCTCCACCGTGTCCTCAGACACCCTTGTCTCTGTCTTATGGCACCTACGGGGTTCCACGACACCCGTACCATAAAGACTCAATCGCTGTGTCACACGACACCTTCTCTGTGCCACATGGCACGCCCCCTGTATCATGAACTCTTTCTCATAAAGCCTTTACACCGCGTTATGACACACCCCAAATACACGACTCAACCTGTGTCGTGCCACCGTCACAAACTCTCTGGATGCATCACTAAAACCCTGACACTCCGGTTAACAATCTCCGGGTAAACAATCTCAGGTACATCGTCGCAGGTACATCGTCGCAGGTACATCGTCGCAGGTACATCGCCGCAGGTACATCGTCGCAGGTACATCGTAGATTCTGGTGACCTTGCCGCTCTCCTTGTATGCTATCACCAGCACCACACTGCATGAGTCTGCAACTCTCACGCAGGTCTGACTGGCGAACTCCAGTAGTATGTCAGGGAGCTTGTCACCAGAACCACACTGCAACTCTCATGCAGGTCTGACTGACGAACTCCAGTAGTATATCAGTGAGCTGGTGGACTCTCCAGTGTTGAATAGGGGAGAGTCTCGATGACACTGTCAGTCAAGCCGGCCCGGCAGTCAAACATCAGGTCTGATGACGTAACCCCTTGACTGCCGGCCGGTGAGGTAATTACCTAACTACCATTGTTAGGTAAGGGGCCGTAACAGTGGGTAAGTCTGAAGCCAGCTTGCCTAGTATCAAAACTACCGTAGGTGGGTAAGTCTGAAGCCAGCTTGCCTAGTATCAAAACTACCGTAGGTGGGTAAGTCTGAAGCCAGCTTGTCTAGTATCAAAACTACCGTTGGTGGGTAAGTCTGAAGCCAGCTTGTCTAGTATCAAAACTACCGTAGGTGGGTAAGTCTGAAGCCAGCTTGTCTAGTATCAAAACTACCGTTGGTGGGTAAGTCTGAAGCCAACTCTTCTAGTATGAAAACTACCGTAGGTGGGTAAGTCTGAAGCCAGCTTGTCTGGTATCAAAACTACCGTTGGTGGGTAAGTCTGAAGCCAACTCTTCTAGTATGAAAACTACCGTAGGTGGGTAAGTCTGAAGCCAGCTTCTCTAGTATCAAAACTACCGTTGGTGGGTAAGTCTGAAGCCAGCTTGTCTGGCATCAAAATTACAGCAAGTGGATAATTCTAAAGCTATCAAGTCTTAAAAAAAAAAAAAATCATTAATGTTAGTAAGTTTTTATTTATGCCTCATACACCAGTTTTTAAAAGGTTTTTATTGGTGCTAGTAGGTGTTTATATTTTGTTAATCATACCTTGAATGTTCTTAAATGTGCTCAATACATTTGCTTTAATGTTAAGAGCCCTGAATAATTCCCCAGAACAAAATGCTCTACAAATCTGAAAACTACTTCCGTACAGGATGGCCAACTTCCTGAGTCATATACTTGACACTTCTGAGTGTAAGGTATCGTATGCATGCCACTTATGTACGTTTATTATTAAATTTTAATGGTTTTAAGGTGAGAAGGTAAACAACGGAAACACTACATTCTCTAAAGAGCAGAAACCCTGTGAGGAATTAAATTTTAATGGTTTTAAGGTGAGAAGGTAAACAACGGCAACACTACATTCTCTAAAGAGCAGAAACCCTTGGAGGAATTAAATTTTAATGGTTTTAAGGTGAGAAGGTAAACAACGGCAACACTACATTCTCTAAAGAGCAGAAACCCTGGGAGGAATTAAGAAAGAAATGAAGTGTTCAGCTACAACAGGTTGGGGATGCAAGAGCATGGTGTAGAGATCTTCTATTATAAATGTGACGCTTGAAAGACTTCGTGGAATATGACGATACTGTATTAATTGTGCCTCTCATTTTTCTTAACTATTTCGATAAAGATTTTTTCGTTTAGGAGTTTCCTTTAATTGGAAAGGTTCACTAATCAATTAAAATAATTACTCATGAAATATATTAGAGCAGTGTTTATCAGGACTCTCACAATTCAGTTAAGGTCAAACACTGAGTGTGTTTCTGTCATAAAATTTGTTAAAAATTATTAACGATTGAATTTGCTTTTTGTTTCTTTCAACATGTTATCATCGACTTTAGCTTAATATATTAAGCAATGTTATTCTGTTAGAGCGTGAAGGCATTTGTAAGTAAACTTTGACTAAGGTCTGGAGTCACTACCGCTGACCAAGAGATATAGGAAGAAATATATCCCTTATTTGACGGAATGTAAATTAAGTGAGCTTTTAAGAAAAGTCTGTGTCATGTAGCTGTCCACCTGGAAGTAGCTTATATGAATTATTCGTAACATTGGAAAGACTAAGACACAATACTCAGGGAAAAATTTTTAATGTACAAAGTTCACCCATTAAAGAGGTCTATCAGGTACTTGATAAATCCCTGTTCGTGGATGAAACAGTACAATAATGGTGGGCTCATTGCCCACACCAATTTGTAAATACCACTGCTCACCTTGCGAAATAATACTCAGAACATCTGATTAGCTCACTATGACAAAATACTTTACCACTATACTTAAATTTGTGATTAACGTTTAGCAGACACTGAGTCCTTTGTAACTTGTGGGTAAAAAACTTTTGTGTTGATGTTTCTAGATGAATGTTTGACCTACAGTTAGAAAGCTGTGGGAGACAGAAGGAAGAGACTATATACGCAGTAAAACTTTCAGACAGGTAAGAGACGAGGAACAAGGTATAAAAAGAATGGCAAATGTCTTGTGTGTGTGGCCTTAGCAAGTTAAACACAGGCCCCGGTGGCCTAGTGGTAAAGCTCTTGCTTCGCGTACGGAGGGCCCGGGTTCTATTCCCGACGGGGCGGAAACATTTCGATGTGTTTCCTTACACACACACACACTCACACACATACATACAACAGGCCTAGTGTCAAATCGACATGTGCCTAGGACAAAATGGTAACTAACAGGAGGTAGATGATCATGTATACCAACAATGAAGAGCGACTGGGAACAGTGTTGAGAATACTTATCTTTATATTATCAGTACAATTGAATGAATAATACTATATATCGTACATAGAAGAAAACAGAATCTCAAGCAAGTATCAAGACTGGCAGTAGCAAGCCAAGCCACTATCTTCACAGAAGACAGCAAGCCAAGCCAGTATCAAGACTGAAAGTAACAAGCCAAGCCAGTATCATGGCAGGAGACAGCAAGCCAAACCAGTATCATGGCAAGAGCATTAAGTTAAGAACGCATTGCAGCGCCTCAGAGAGAGACGCCACTATATATATATATATATATATATATATTTTATTATTAATAACACATCGGCCGCTTCCCACCTAGACAGGATGGCCTGAAAAAGAAAAACTTTCATAATCATTCATTCCATCACTGGCTAGCCAGAGGCGCGCTTACATTACAGTTATAAAACTGCAACATTAACTCCCCCTCCTTCAGAGTGCTGGCACTGTACTTTCCATCTCCAGGACTCAAGTCCGGCCTGCTGGTTTCCCTGAATCCCTTCATAAATGTTACCTTGCTCACACTCCAACAGCACGTCAAATCCTAAAATACATTTGTCTCCATTCGGTACGCATGCTTGCTGGAAGTACAAGCCCCTCGCACACAAAGCCTCCTTTACCCTACCCATTCTAAAACCTCATGGTTCATCTGCAATCCTGCTCTCTGCCTTAATGTAATTCTATCAACTTGTCGGTTCTCTGAACCATTCATTTACATTCCTGTCTGACACAGCAACATCTTGGGATCTTAATACAGGGAATTCTTTACTTGCCTAACCTTTAGGCATGATCTACTTCCACATTTGTCAAATGTGACACCACCTACGACTGCTGCGCTTCACCTGTCTACAGTATATAAGTCACTTCTTCGCACATATGCTGTATTTTTTCAAGATTGATGGACTGATTACATCGATTCAAGGCTGAGGGACTGATTACCTCAAACTCCTCCTGTCCTTCATCATTCTCCTTTGTATGGACTGATGAAGCCACTGTGTGGCAAAACGTTTCCTCATTAAAGATACCCAAGTGTTGCACATGTGTCTAATTTATCAATAATAACATTACCATACACTTTACCTGGTATACTCAGTAAACTTATTCCCCTATTATATTTACAATATCTTTTATCCCCCTTCCCTTTATATAAAGGAACTATACTTGCTCTCTGCCAATCCCTAGGTACCTTCCCCTCTTTCATACATTTATTAAACAAAAACACCAACCATTCTAACACTATATCCCCCCCTGCTTTCAACATTTCTGACATGATCCCGCCAGTTCCAGCTACTTTACCCTCATTCATTCTATGTAATGCCTCACGCACCTCCTTCACACTCACATTCTGCTCTTCTTCACTCCTAAAGGATGTTGTACCTCCCTGGCCAGTGCATGAAATTACTGCCTGCCTTTCTTCATCAGCATTTAAAAGTTCCTCAAAATATTCCCGCCATCTACAAAATACCTCCAGCTCCCCATCTACTAACTCCACTACTGTTTTTAACTGACAAATTCATTCGTTCCCTAGGCTTTCTTAACCTGTTCATCTTACTCCAAAAAAATTCTTATTCTCAGCAAAATTTCTTGACAGTGCCTCTCCCACTCAATCATTTGCTTCACCTTTGTTTTACTCTCCATATACTCTGCTCTTCTTATATCATTTCTGTTTTGTAAAAACCTCTCAGAAGCTTCCTTTTTCTCTTTTATCGCACTCTTTACCTCATTCCTACAATCACTCCCCTTTCCTCTTCCATCCACCCTCCTATAGCCACAAACTTCTGCCCCCAACATTTTAATACGGCATTTTTTAAAACTATCCCATCCCTCTTCAACCCCCCCCCACTACCCATACTTGCACTAACCCACCTTTCTTCCAATAGTTTCTTATATCTCACCCTAATTTTCTCCTCCCTGAATTTGTAAACTTTCATCTCTCTCTTACTTGCTGTTGCCATTTGCCTTTTGTCCCATCTACCTTTTACTCTAACTGTAGCTTCAACTAAATAATGATCCGATATATCCGTTACCCCTCTATAAACATACACATTCTGAAGCCTACCCATCAACCTATTATCCACCAATACATAATCTAAAGTGCTATATCATACCTTGTATACTTATTTATCCTCTTTTTCATAAAAATGTGTATTACATATTACTAAACCTCTTTCTACACCTAGTTCAATTAAAGGCTCCCATTTTCATTTACCCCTGGCACCCCAAGGAAAAATGGTTATAAATGACCATAATTTTTAAAGGGGTGGACCGGTAAGCCAGCGGAAGGCCTCGGTCAGATGACCAAAAGCTCCAATGGCTGGTCATCATCTGACTAAGTCCCGCGTCAGGAAACACTTGTCCTGTTTCCTGACGAACCTTACCTAACCTAACCTGGCACCCCAAATTTACCTACTACTCCCTCCACAACATTTTTACCCACTTTAGCATTGAGATCCCCAACCACAAGTACTCTTTCTCTTGGTTCAAAACTCCCCACGCACTCACTCAACATTTTTTCCAAAATCTCTCTCTCTCCTCTACACTTCTCTCTTCTCCAGGTGCATAAACACTTACTATAACCCACTTTTTACATTCAACCCTTATTTTAGTCAACAAAATCATTAAATTGATACATTTATATTCCCTGTTTTCCTGCCATAATTTATCCTTCAACATTATTGTTACTCCTTCCTTAGCACTAATTCTATTAGAAACACCTGACCTAATTCCATTTCTTTCACTTAGAACCAGGACATCCAGCTTTTTTTCATTCATAACATTCACAATCATCTCTTTCTTATCATTCGCACTACATCTACGCACATCCCACTTTGATGGTTTTCTTCTTTTTATTTTTAGTAAGGTATATGGGAAAAGGGGGTTACTAGCCCATTGCTCCCGGCATTTTGATTGACTTTTACAACACGCACGGCTTACGGAGGAAATATTCTTATTCCACTTCCCCATGGATATGAAGGGAAAAGTAATATGAACAAGAACCATTAAGATGAAATCAAAGAAAACTCATGAGTGTGTATACATAAACATGTACATGAATGTGTAGTGTGACCTAAGTGTAAGTAGAAGTAGCAAGACGTACCTGAAATCTTGCATGCTTATGAGACAGAAAAAAGACACCAGCAATCCTACCATCATGTAAAACAAATACAGGCTTTTGTTCTACACTCACTTGGCAGGACGGTAGTACCTCCCTGGGTGGTTGCTGTCTCCCAATCTACTACCTCAGAACTATTCCCCTATAATTTTTACACTCTCTTTTGTTCCCTTTGCCTTTATACAAGTAACTATGCACGCTTTCTGCCATTCCCTAGGTATCTTACCTTCTTCCATACATTTATTAAATAAAAGCACTAACCACTCCAAAACTATATCCCCACCTACTTTTAACATTTCTATCTTAATCCCATATATACCAGCTGCTTTACTGCCTTTCATTCTACTCACTGCCTTACGAACTTCCCCCACACTCACAACTGGTTCTTCCTCATTCCTACAAGATGTTATTCCTAGTTGCCCTATACACGAAATCACAGCTTCCCTATCTTCATCTATATTTGACAATTCCTCAAGATATTCCCTCAATCTTCCCGATACCTTTAACTCTCCATTCAGTAACTCTCCTCTCATATTTTTAACTATCAAATCCAATCGTTCTCTAGGTTTTCTCAACTTGTTAATCTCACTCCAATTTTTTTCTTATTTTCAACAAATTTTTTTTATAACATCTCATCCACTCTTTTTTGCTCTCTTTTTAAATTGCATATACTCCTCCCTCCTTGCATCACTACTTTGTAAAAAAGCTCTCATATGCCAATTTTTTCTCTACATCCACGCACATCCACGCTCTCTTTACATCATTTCACCAATCGCTCTTCTTCCCTCCCACACCCACTTTCTTGTAACCACACACTTCTGGTGAACACTCTAACACTACATTCTTAAACTTACCCCATACATCTACCGCATTGCTTATTCTCTCGCTAGCTCATCTATCCTCCAATAGTTGTTTATATCTTAGTCTAACTGCCTCCTCCTTTAGTTTATAAACCTTCACCTCTCTCTTACTTGCTGCGTCCATTTTCCTTGTATCCCATCTACCTTTTACTCTCTCTGTAGCTACAACTAAAAAGTGATCTGATATATCTGTTGACCCTCTATAAACATGTACATCCTGAAGTCTACCGAAGTCTTTTATCTACCAATACGTAGTCCAACACACCACTGTCATTACGCCCTATATCATATCTTGTATCCTCTTTTTTCTTAAAATATGTTATACCTATAACCAATTCCCTTTCTATACAAAGTTCAATCAGAGGCTCCCCAATGCCATTTACACTTGGCCCCCGAAACTTACCTACCACATCCTCTCTAAACGTTTCTCTTACTTTAGCATTTATGTCCCCTACCACAATTACTCTCTCGGTTCAAAAGTTCCTATACATTCGCTTAACATCTCCCAAAATTTCTCTCTCCTCTAGAACCTCTCTTATTTTGAACCACTTTTCGCATTCGACCCTTATTTTAATCTACATAATCATTGAATTTATACATTTATATTCCCTTTTCTTTTTCCATTACTGATCCTTCAACATTGGAAATAAGTGGTATAAAATACCGACACAATGGAAAAATAAACACATAAGCAGTATAATGTGATCCTTTATTGACAACGTTTCGCCCACGCAGTGGGCTTTATCGAGTCACAGACAGATCTACCTGGAAAATGAGTAACATGAATATATATAGGGTATAGTCAGGTGGAGAATGCTGGGTCAGGTGGAGAAAGCTGCATGTGACAGTCTTAAAAGTAGTGTGATAGTTAAAAACATTGTGTAACTTAAAGGACCTGCAGTGTTCCATTCTTGAGTTCTAGGTGGGATAGCGTTGAAGAAGTTTCTTGGCAATAGGTTCAGTATATCCAACAACTTCAACCAGAACAACGGCTTCTACAACATAGCTGAACCTATTGCCTGTGTAGTGTGACCTTAGTGTAAGTAGAAGTAGCAAGATATACCTGTTATCCAGCGTGTTTATGAGACAGGAAAAGGACACCAGCAATCCTACCATCATGCAAAACATTTACAGGTTTCCTTTACACATTCACTTGGCAAGACGGTGGTACCTCCCTGGGTGGTTTCTGTCTACCAACCTACTACCTATTCTCTCTCTCTCTCTCTCTCTCTTCTCTCTCTCTCTCTCTCTCTCTCTCTCTCTCTCTCTCTCTCTATATATATATATATATATATATATATATATATATATATATATATATATATATATATATATATATATATATATTATTGTAACCACCAATAAGTGGCATTTAATCACAACGTGCGGCTAGCCGGTGGATCAAACCCGTGCTGTTTTAGCCCGCCTCGTGGGAAGAGAGCGAAAATTCACGACTCTCTAAATCACAGGACCATACAATCTTACAAACAACATGAGCCTAGCGAACTAGGCTTGCTTCATATTGCGAGGACATACGATGGTGTGGTTGCCTCAAAGCTAATTTCATTCTACTCTCCGTTTGGTGTCGTGCCTAATAAGCCGAACTTGCCGAATAGGCCGAACGCACTTACAAATTTTAGTTTTCCAGTATGATGACGGGATTGGAAAGCCAAGGAAATATCATGACGGAAGACAGCAAGCAAACCAGTATCAACTGGAGGCAACAAATCATGACTGTAAAACTTGGCCAAACTACAATCCAAGTGGCGGGAGAGAGCAAGGAAAACCAATATTATAATTAATGCCGGAAGGCCACAGGCCATGCCAGTATCATGAAGGCAGCAAGCCAAGCCAGTATCATGAAGGCAGCAAGCAAAGCAAGTATTATGAAGGAAGGCAGCAAGCCAAGCAAGTATTATGAAGGAAGGCAGCAAGCCATGCCAGTATCATGAAGGCAGCAAGCAAAGCAAGTATTATGAAGGAAGGCAGCAAGCCAAGCCAGTATCATGAAGGCAGCAAGCAAAGCAAGTATTATGAAGGAAGGCAGCAAGCCAAGCCAGTATCATGAAGGCAGCAAGCAAAGCAAGTATTATGAAGGAAGGCAGCAAGCCAAGCCAGTATAATGAAGGCAGCAAGCAAAGCAAGTATTATGAAGGAAGGCAGCAAGCCAAGCCAGTATCATGAAGGCAGCAAGCAAAGCAAGTATTATGAAGGAAGGCAGCAAGCCAAGCCAGTATCATGAAGGCAGCAAGCAAAGCAAGTATTATGAAGGAAGGCAGCAAGCCAAGCAAGTATTATGAAGGAAGGCAGCAAGCCAAGCCAGTATCATGAAGGCAGCAAGCAAAGCAAGTATTATGAAGGAAGGCAGCAAGCCAAGCCAGTATCATGAAGGCAGCAAGCAAAGCAAGTATTATGAAGGAAGGCAGCAAGCCAAGCCAGTATCATGAAGGCAGCAAGCAAAGCAAGTATTATGAAGGAAGGCAGCAAGCCAAGCCAGTATCATGAAGGCAGCAAGCAAAGCAAGCATTATGAAGGAAGGCAGCAAGCCATGCAAGTATCATGAAGGCAGCAAGCAAAGCAAGTATTATGAAGGAAGGCAGCAAGCCAAGCCAGTATCATGAAGGCAGCAAGCAAAGCAAGTATTATGAAGGAAGGCAGCAAGCCAAGCCAGTATCATGAAGGCAGCAAGCAAAGCAAGTATTATGAAGGAAGGCAGCAAGCCAAGCCAGTATCATGAAGGCAGCAAGCAAAGCAAGTATTATGAAGGAAGGCAGCAAGCCAAGCCAGTATCATGAAGGCAGCAAGCAAAGCAAGTATTATGAAGGAAGGCAGCAAGCCAAGCCAGTATCATGAAGGCAGCAAGCAAAGCAAGTATTATGAAGGAAGGCAGCAAGCCAAGCCAGTATCATGAAGGCAGCAAGCAAAGCAAGTATTATGAAGGAAGGCAGCAAGCCAAGCCAGTATCATGAAGGCAGCAAGCAAAGCAAGTATTATGAAGGAAGGCAGCAAGCCAAGCCAGTATCATGAAGGCAGCAAGCAAAGCAAGTATTATGAAGGAAGGCAGCAAGCCAAGCCAGTATCATGAAGGCAGCAAGCAAAGCAAGTATTATGAGAACCAGTTCTGGAAGACTTTTGAGGAAGCAAGCCAAGCCAGATAACTCTGAAAGTGAGAACAATGAAGTAATGAACGTGAGTGCAGAGCCAGAGAGACATGAAGGAGCAAGAAAGAAGTATTATGAAGAAGGAGAAGCAAGAATACGCACGGCTGAGGAGAGAGAGAGAGAGAGAGAGAGAGAGAGAGAGAGAGAGAGAGAGAGAGAGAGAGAGAGAGAGAGAGAGAGAGAGAGAGAGAGAGAGAGAGAGAGAGAGAGAGAGAGAGAGAGAGAGAGAGAGAGAGAGAGAGAGAGAGAGAGAGAGAGAGAGAGAGTAAGGATGGAGGGAATAAGGAAGGACGGAAGGAAGAAAAAAGCGAGTTGTGAAGAAAATGCAATAATGAGGTTTATTTTAGCGTGTTATAAGCTGTAAAGATTCGAAGTGAGATTGAGTGTCTATAATGATGATGCCGGAAAAAACGTTGTTGAATGAAATAAACAACTGAAATTTGCCTTATTTTTTTTTAAATATTGTTGGTGCTGGGTTCATGAAACAGTTAAATAATATTTAATTAGCGTTTTCCCCACACCTGATTAGAACGATCAAAGTTAATATAAGAATTAATGTTTGATTGTTTTGGCTGGAAACACGATGGGCAGAGTACCAGGAGAGATTATCGTGAAGAGTGAGACATTCTTAATCAGAGTGCTTTGAGTAACGCTTTTAAACACACACAATGTATAATCTCTGGAATGGAGAGAAGAGAAAGACTCTCCCCCCTCCTCGTCTCTCTCCTTTTAAATCTATTCATCAAGGATGTCTTAGGAAGGTTGTCCAGTGAGGTCAACATCTGGTTGTCGGATGATGATGCTCTGGTTGGCACGGCAGAATCCTTCCTAGACAGCATCAGGAAAATATAAGATCTTGGAGAGTATCAAGGACGGCCTATTCGCGGTGCTTCCAAGCTATCACCAGTCCCTGATTAATGGAATATGACACTCATCCAAAATCCGCTTTAAAAATCGTTCTGAAAGTTTCCCTTGATAAACAATGGATGCAGACCTCACTTCCAGTCACATTAGAGTCAGATTAAGAATACGTTCAGCCTTTTCTTTTCTCCTCCATAGCATCAGAGGAGGTTAAGGGAACAAGATCCTACCATCACTAGAGTCGTTACTGACTGTAAGACTCTCGTTGCTGTGGCACCATAACTAGCTTGGATGTTGATCAATAAACTTTCCAAATGGGAGAGCCCAGTTGCAGAAAAGGGGTATAAAATATATGCTATCTGACACAAAGTTCATCAGGAAGACTCGCGTCTCAAAGCTGCATCTTAACAGTTCTTATTTTGACAATGAGCGCACCTCTGGACCCACCGACCCTCCATATTACTTTAAGGCCCAAATTCACACTGAATATTAGTGTACTACTATTCCAATCATGAAACAACAGTAAAAAAAGAGTGTCTTTCACAGTTTCTGTCCTGCCGAATGCCCTAAAAAGATTCAACATACAAGTAGTTTTTAAGAATTCACGGACTGTTAAAAGCATTTTGATAAAGAATTCTCCTCAACACTGTATTGGTGGTGTCTACAGAATCGATTGCAATTGCTGCAACTTATCATACGTTGGACAGACTGATAAACCTCTAGATGTCAGGATATCACAACACCGATATTTGATGAGAACTGCCATTTTCAGATACATTAGGGTCTACAATAACTGCAAATAGGTCAGAAGCCAGAGTTGTTGTTCCTTGTTCCTCTTGCCTTGAATGAAATAATGTAGAATCGGCAATTATTAAACATGATAAACGTTCATTATACAATAACAGTGGCGGCTTATTCATACTCAACAACTTTATAACTGAAGGCAATGTACACTATCTGAAGCCAGATTCCTGCCAGAATTCATTGGATTGTCATAAATGCAGCTCTACACTGACGAATCTGACGAATTGAGTACCATTTGCTGCTCCCATTCATATACAGTGGTACCCCGGTTTACGATGGTCCCCAAACTCACCCTTTTATGTAAGTTTATTTTTTTAAATGCTTTTGTAAGTGTAATTTTGGGGTCTAAAGGACTAGTCTATTTTACAACATTTCTTAAGGAGATAAATTCGTTTGGTAATGGCACTTGAACAGCATTCTGGAATGAAAAAATATCGTAAACCGGGGTACCACTGTATTAATATATATATATATATATATATATATATATATATATATATATATATATATATATATATATATATATATATATATATATAGACATATGTCGTGCCGATTAGGTAAAACTTGTTATTTTGGCTTAAATAGCAACGCTCTTCTTGCCATATAAGACAAGCGAAAATTTGTGTATGCAATAATTTCGCCAAAATCATTCTGAACCTAACGAAAAAAATATATTTCATTGTGTTTGTTCATTATTAAATTATTGTAAAAGTATCTAAAATATATTTAGTTGGGTTAGGCTAAATTAAATTGCGCTTGTTATAATAAGGTTAGGTAGGTTTTCTAAGATTCTTTTAGTTCAAAATAAAATTTTTTACATCAAAATAAATAAAAAAATATGTCTTTAAACGTATAAAAGAAAATTTTAGAAAGGATTTAATTTTAGATGAGTTCTTGCTAATTGACCAGTTTTACCTATTAGGCACGACATATATATATATATATATATATATATATATATATATATATATATATATATATATATATATATATATATATACATACATATATATATATATATATACAGTGGTACACCGACTTACGATATTTTTCATTCCAGAATGCTGTTCAAGTGCCATTACCAAACGAATTTATCTCCATAAGAAATGATGTAAAATAGACTAGTCCTTTTTAGACCCCAAAATTACACTTACAAAGCATTTAAAAATCAACTTACATAAAAGGGTGTTTTGGGGACCATCGTAAGTCGGAGTACTATATATATATATATATATATATATATATATATATATATATATATATATATATATATATATAATATATATATGATAGCTGGATGCAATGCACGAGGGCAGAAATGCTACCTGCGTTGCCTTGTGCACCCCAATTCCTCTCAGTCGCACTGGAAGTGCTGTTTGATCCCGTTCTTGATCTTCCAATGATAGATTCATTGCGTCATATTCACGTATAAAACCATCTGAAATACACTAAGAGAAGAGTTGAGAGCAAAACTGACAGGTTATTTTATGGGCTCTGCTCTATACCGTGTTACAGATTTTAGGCAGTAAAACCCCTGATGGGTGGTGCCTGGTGAGGGGCTCTTGATCCAGGGAATTATACCTGTTTTCTCCTTATTGGGATCAAATTTGAATACCTCCTACTGTTACAGCGTTTCTCAATGACTAATAATAACAATGTAGCAATGGAAAGCAAAGATTTTTTTCTCCAGAGATTTGGAGACCAAGTTCTGTGATACGAGAGAGAGAAAGAATAGTAATTTTATATTTATGTTAACCGCTAGACTTGTGTGAGCCATTTAGCACAAGGCGTGTTGGAGATTCGATACTCCGTACGTTAACAACGAAACAGAAACGACTCTAGCAGTCAAGCTCCGTGTCACAAGAGAGAGGTGGTCTGTGGTAGATGGTTGTGGACAGAATCCAAACTGTGCCAACAAGAAATGTGTTATCTTTATTCATGTAAATGTTATATTTCTTTACAGTTTTCAGACCAATGGATATGATGAAAGTTACGTTTGTGTTGAGAGATGAGCATGTGATCTAGTGATGAGCATGTGATCTAGTGATGAGCATGTGATCTAGTGATGAGCATGTGATCTAGTGATGAGCATGTGATCTAGTGATGAGCATGTGATCTAGTGATGAGCATGTGATCTAGTGATGAGCATGTGATCTAGTGATGAGCATGTGATCTAGTGATGAGCATGTGATCTAGTGATGAGCATGTGATCTAGTGATGAGCATGTGATCTAGAGATGAGCATGTGATCTAGAGATGAGCATGTGATCTAGAGATGAGCATGTGATCTAGTGATGAGCATGTGATCTACAGATGAGAATGCTCTCGGTTAACACGTGAGTCTCTGGGCCCAGAGATGGTGTGGGTTATAGTGCCTTGGATATTTTCCCAAGGAATATTACATAGCTGTTTGTTTAAGCTGTTCCAGTCAATTCTCTTGTTGAAGTTTAATTTATTACACCTTCCCTCAACTTGACTATTGCTTAAGTTCTCTGTTTTCAAGTTTGGCTTCACTTCAGTAACGTTGTAATCTGGGATTGTGAATTGGAAATTATGCTCCTGATAAGTTACTCATTATTTGTGAAGATCAAACCAACCATATTCTCATTTCAAGTGTTTTTTTTATTTGTAGGTTCAATGCCAACTTTCCGCAAAGTCTTACGATTTCTCTGATATGAATCTTCCAATCTCATTCTTGTGAGAATACCAATGAAAATAATTCCGACGAGAGTCCATGGAGCTGTACCGATTACCTCACACACACTATGGACAAGTCTTCCCCTCCTGAAACGACAAACAGTGAGGATGTGAACAAGGGTTATAAGTCCCTGGGGAAGGAGGGAGAGTACGGTATTTCAGAAACAGTTATTTTCTAATTAAAGGAAGAGGACAAAGACAAAAGCTACATCACCCAGACAGTGAACTGAGATAAGCAAATATTATTATCGCCTCTACTAGATAGAGTATGCAAATTATTGTAGTTTGACTCAGTCTCTCGTATTCTCACTCTTCTCTTTTACACGGAATTTTCTCTCAACTCACGTAACCTCAGCACCGCTTTGAAATAACGTTTAAAGCTGCTGTTGTTATTAAATAGTAGAATAATTAACTAATTTGTGTATTAATAACGAGAATGAAGAGAGACAAATTGTTGATGAAGCTGTTAGTTAGACAATGTGTCGCTGTGTGTTGAGTATTACACAGCTCTACAACAGCGATATACCTTGTCCCAATAAAGTCTGTTCTTATACTGGTGTCTGTTTTCATGCAATAAAATGCCAGACAATAATCACCGTCCTACAGAAGTTCTCAGTTTATACGGAATGATTTCATTACTTCTGTATGAAACTCATTCTGTTTGGATCATTATGTCAATAAAAATAGTTAGCTTTCGTTCCGGCAAAACATTATTATCATATCGAAGAGGACGGAACTGCTCAGTTAATATATCCAATATTGTTAAATAATTTGTTTCCCTGGGCACACTGGGCACTCTGGCCCATTACACAGCCTGGCATCACTGACTCTTACTACAGTATTCTCTTGCAACACACACAAGTGTAATAAATCTTATTTACGTTTGCAAGCAAAACCATATGTCTAAAATAAAGTAGAAGATTAGTGACGTGTTTGTTGAAGAGGGTCTATGTAGTTGGCAGAAAAAATAAATTACTCTTCCTACCTACCCTTTTATTTTTTTTTCTCTCTTCATCTCTCTCTCCTCTCTCTCTCTCTCTCTCTCTCTCTCTCTCTCTCTCTCTCTCTCTCTCTCTCTCTCTCTCTCTCTCTTTTCTCTCTCTCTCTCTGGCTGTCAGATTTGCAAGACTTCCTCTATGTAGAAACGTTTAACAATTTTCAACAGATGTAGAGAGGACATAAAGAGCCGTAATTCTCCAGAGTCCAAGTCGCCTTTAAAAGGTTTCTTTACAGAGTACTTGAGTGACATCCTCACACCACTCATAATACTGGAGCAGGTTTGAGGGTTGCTGAGATTAATCCATTCCTCGCGTTGCATGGCTTTTCATAGTCTCTTTATTTAATTTGCTTGTTATTGGTAATTTTTCATTTTTATAGCTGCATGTAACCTTATTTAATTTACCCTATTTTAACTTTACCTAATCTAGCCTAAGCGAGCCTAATTTAACCTAAAACAAAGATAGAAAATATTCTAATTGCAGGGAACGTTCACAAATTGACGTTGTAAGTCTCTTAAGTAAACGAACGGTGTAAATAAAGATATGAGGCGTTCAGTCAGTGCTTTCTGTTAATAACACTTGTTATTTCCCATGGCAGTTATAACAGCTTTTAACACTGTGTTCTACTGAAAGAATAGAGGATCAACATTTTCTGTCTTGCTCTTTTCTTTATTCTCCACTAAAAGAGATTTTACTTTTCTTCAGAGATCAATCATAATCTTACAAACTGCCTTCACAAATGCGACAGCCTAATTTAGCCATTGTAATTAATCTTAATAAGGTATACCCCGAGAGAGGATACCTAATATTTTCTTTTTCTATGGTTTCGATGCGATACTTTGAGAGCGTCTCCTGATTGGCTATTTAGTAGTAAGATGTAAATTTGCCAATTTTATACAAGTAAACAGCACACTGGTTTCTGCAATAGCTTTTTGACACCTCTTCTGATCGCCTTCAGACTTCTTACATTCCTTCAGAAACATCATGCACCACAGCCCTACATCACTTCAATGTTCCACACACCACACTGCACACCACACACTACTGCACACCACACACTATTATACAACACACAACACTGCACACCACACACTATTACACAACACACACCACTGCACACCACACACTATTATACAACACACAACACTGCACACCACACACTATTACACAACACACACCACTGCACACCACACACTATTGCACAACACATACTATTATACAACACATAGCACTGCACACCACACACTACTACACAACACACAACACTACACACCACACACTACTGCACAACACACACCACTGCACACCACATACTATTATACAACACATAACACTGCACACCACACACTATTACACCACACACCACTGCACACCACATACTATTATACAACACATAACACTGCACACCACACACTATTACACCACACACCACTGCACACCACACACTATTATACAACACATAACACTGCACACCACACACTATTACACCACACACCACTGCACACCACACACTACTGCACAACACATACTATTATACAACACATAGCACTGCACACCACACACTATTACACCACACACCACTGCACACCACACACTATTATACAACACATAACACTGCACACCACACATTATTACACCACACACCACTGCACACCACACACTATTATACAACACATAACACTGCACACCACACACTACTACACAACACACATCACTGCACACCACACACTACTGCACAACACACACCACTGCACACCACACACTACTGCACAACACACACCACTGCACACCACACACTATTACACAACACACATCACTGCACACCACACACTATTACACAACACACACCACTGCACACCACACACTATTGCACGCAACACACCACTGTGATATATCATTTATACTGATAGCTAATTATTGCACCGAAATTCAGTAAATACACATGCAGGTATATTCGACGAATGCAGATCACGTCAGTTCAGAGCAAAGGAAAGTCATGTGATCTTAGTTATCAACTTGCTTTAGGGCATTTGGGATGTGTAGTCATGAGGTGGTCACATATTAGACCTGGGATTAGTCATAAAAATATAAAACTGGAAGATCGACTCTCATACACCGGGTCAATGGACAAAAGAGATGCCACCCATTTGTTAGGCAGTTGAAATAAAAGCTCATTCTCACATTCTCTCTCTCTCTCTCTCTCTCAATATAGGAAAATGCTCCCATCCCTTACTGCAAGCCGTAAAGGTTCCATCGACTGCCATAGGTTTATGTTCCTGGAAAATTAAAAGTGGAAAATGAGATATATCAAACGTTTATTACCCTCCTCCTCACTCATTCCATGATTTCTGTGTTTGTAAGGCACATTCTCATAATTTGTGAGTGTTGAGTATACGCTCGCTCTCTCAGGCGGCCAGTAGGACTTAGGAGAGTGCCCAGCCTTGTTTAAATTGTTGGCTATTTTTATAGGCAATGATTACCGGTAAGTATGATTACCCTGAGATTGTGTTAATAATCTGATGGAATACATGAAATGACTACGTACGTACGTACGTACGTGTGTGTGTGTGTGTGTGTGCGTGTGCGCGTGCGTGTGTATGTGTGTGTGTACTCACCTAGTTGTACTCACCTAGTTGTGGTTGCAGGGGTCTATCATAGCTCCTGGCCCCGCCTCTGGGGCCAGGAGCTACTGTGTCACTCTCCTTGGTCCATGAGCTTTATCATACCTCTTCTTAAAGCTATGAATGGATCCTGCCTCCACTACATCGCTTAACAAACTATTCCACTTCCCGACAACTCTATGACTGAAGAAATACTTCCTAACATCCCTCTCATTCATCTGAGTCTTCAACTTCCAACTGTGTCCCCTTGTTGCTGTGTCTATCTCTGGAACATTCTGTCACTGTCCACCTTGTCAATTCCTCTCAGTATTTTATATGTCGTTATCATGTACTCCCTATCTCTCCTGTCCTCCAGTGTCGTCAGGTCGATTTCCCTTAACCTCTCTTCTTAGGACATACCCCTTAGCTCCGGTACAAGTCTTGTTGCAAACCTTTGCACTTTCTCTAGCCTCTTTACGTGCTTGGCTACGTGTGGGTTCCAAACTGGTGCTGCATACTCCAATATGGGCCTAACGTACACAGTGTACAGGGTCCTGAACGATTCCTTATTAAGATGTCGGAATGCTGTTCTTAGGTTTGCTAAGCGCCCGTATGCTGCAGCAGTTATTTGGTTGATGTGCGCCTCAGGAGATGTGCCTGGTGTTATACTCACCCCAAGATCTTTTTCCTTGATTGAGGTTTGTAGTCTCTGGCCCCCTAGAGTGTACTCCGTCTGCGGTCTTCTTTGCCCTGCCCCAATCTTCATGACTTTGCACTTGGTAGGGTTGAACTCCAGGAGCCAATTGCTGGACCAGGCTTCCAGCCTGTCCAGATCCATTTGTAGTGTGTGTGTGTGTGTACTCACCTAGTTGTACTCACCTAGTTGTGGTTGCAGGGGTCGATTCAGAGCTCCTGTCCCCGCCTCTTCACTGGCCGCTACTGGGTCACTCTCCCTGCGCCATGAGCTTTGTCATACCTCTTCTTAAAGCTATGTATGGAACCTGCCTAAACTACATCGCTTCCCAAACTATTCCACTTCCCGACCACTCTGTGACTGAAGAAATATTTCCTAACATCTCTGTGATTCATCTGAATCTTCAATATCCAACTGTGTCCCCTTGTTGCTGTGTCCCATCTCTGGAACATTCTGGCTTTGTCCAGCTTGTCAATTCCTCTCAGTATCTTATATGTCGTTATCATGTCCCCCCTATCTCTCCTGTCCTCCAGTGTCGTCAGGTCGATTTCCCTTAACCTCTCCTCGTAGGACATACCCCTTAGCTCCGGGACTAGTCTTGCTGCAAACCTTTGCACTTTCTCTAGCTTCTTTATGTGCTTGTCTAAGTGTGAGTTCCAAACTGATGCTGCATACTCCAGTATGGGCCTAACGTACACAGTGTACAGGGTCCTGAACGATTCTTTATTAAGATGTCCGAATGCTGTTCTTAGGTTTGCTAGGCGCCCGTATGCTGCAGCAGTTATTTGGTTGATATGGGCTCAGGAGATGTCCCTGGTGTTATACTCAGCCCGAGATATTTTTCCTTGATTGAGGTTTGTAGTCTCTGGCCCCCTAGACTGTACTCCGTCTGCGGTCTTCTTTGCCCTTCCCTAATCTTCATGACTTTGCACTTCGTGGGGTTGAACTCCAGGAGCCAATTGCTGGACCAGGCTTGCAGCCTGTCCAGATCTCTCTGTAGTTCTGCCTGGTCCTCGTCCGATTGAATTCTTCTCATCAACTTCACATCATCTGCAAACAGGGACACTTCGGAGTCTATTCCTTCCGTCATGTCGTTCACAAATACCAGAAACTGCACCGGTCCTAGGATTGACCCCTGTGGAACCCCACTCGTCACCGGCGCCCACTCTGACACCTCGCCACGTACCATGAATCGCTGCTGTCTTCCTGACAGGTATTCCCTGATCTATTGTAGTGCCTTCCCTGTTACCCCTGCCTTGTCCTCCAGCTTCTGCACTAATCTCTTGTGTGGAACTGTGTCAAACGCCTTCTTACATTCCAAGAATATGCAATCTACCCACCCCTCTCTCTCTCTTGTCTTACTGCTGTCACCCTGTCGTAGAACTCCAGTAGGTTTGTGACACAGGATTACCTGTCCCTGAAACCGTGTTGGCCGTCGTTGATAAGCTCATTCCTTTCTAGGTGCTCCACCACTCTTCTCCTGATTATTTTCTCCATGACCTTGCATACTATACATGTCAGTGACACTGGTCTGTAGTTTAGTGCTACGTTCTTGTCTCCGTTTTTAAAAATTGGAACTACATTTGCTGTCTTCCATACCTCAGGTAGTTGCCCTGTTTCGATAGATGTGTTGAAGATTGTTTTTAGGGGTACACATAGCTCCTCTGCTTCCTCTCTCAGGACCCATGGAGGGATGTTAAACGGCCCCATCGCCTTTGAGGTATCTAGCTCGCTTAGTAGCCTCTTCACTTCTTCTTCAGTTGTGTGTATTGTGTCCAGCACCTGATGGTGTACCCTACCTTTCCGCCTTTCTGGAGGCCCTTCTATCTCCTCTGTGAACACCTCTTTGAATTTCATGTTGAGCTCCTCACACACTTCGCGGTCATTTTTTGTGACCTCCCCTCCTTCCTTCCTCAGCCTGATGACCTGGTCCTTGACTGTTGTTCTCCTCCTGACGTGGCTGTACAGCAGCTTTGGGTCAGATTTGGCTTTCGCTGCTATGTCATTCTCGTACTGTCTTTGGGCCTCCTCCCTCCTTACCTGTGCATATTCATTTCTGGCTCTACGACTGCTCTCCTTATTCTCCTGGGTCCTTTGCCTTCTGTACCTCTTCCATTCCCTGGCACACTTGGTTTTGGCTTCCCTGCACCTTTGGGTGAACCATGGGCTCATCCTGGCTTTTTCGCTTCTCCTGTTACCCTTGGGTATAAACCTCTCCTCAGCTTCCTTGCAAATTGTTGTCATATATTCTATCATCTCGTCTACTGATTTCCCTGCCAGCTCTCTGTCTCACTGAACTCCGTGCTGGAAGTTCTTCATGCCCACGTAGTCACGTTTCTTGTAGTTTGGCTTCATTCATGCAGCCCTTCCTGCTTCCCCCTCCACTTGTAACTCTACTATGTATTCGAAGCTTAGAACCATATGATCAATGGCCCCAAGGGGCCTTTCATGTGTGATGTCCTCAATATCTGCACTACTCTGGGTGAATACTAGGTCCAGTCTCGCTGGTTCGTCCTCTCCTCTCTCTCTGGTAGTGTTCCTTACGTGTTGGTACATGAGATTTTCCAGTACCACCTCCATCATCTTATCCCTCCACGTTTCTTAGCCCCCATGTGGCTCTAAGTTCTTCCAAGCGATTTCCTTATGGTTGAAGTCACCCATGATCAGTAGCTTCGCCCTGCTCGCACGAGCCTTCTGGCCACTTCGGCCAGTGTGTCAATCATCGCTCTATTACTCTCATCATACTCTTGCCTTGGCCTCCTGCTGTTCTGTGGTGGGTTATACATCACTGCAATTACCACCTTGGGACCTCCAGACTGTAGCATTCCTACTATGTAATCCCCAGCTTCTCCTCTGTCTCCCCTCTCCAGCTCGTCAAAATCCCATTGGTTTTTGATCAGCAGTGCCACTCCTCCAGCCCCTCTGTTTCCTCTGTCTTTCCTCAGGATCTGGTATCCCATTGGAAAGATGGCATCTGTTATCATACCTGTGAGCTTAGTTTCTGTGAGAGATATTATGTCCGGTGATGCCTCTTTGACTCTTTCGTGCCACCCTCCCACTTATTTGTTATTCCATCAACATTGGTGTACCATACCTTCAGTTTCCTCTCTAACACTGTGTATTGAGGGGTCTGTGAGGGTGGGGGACCTGGCGGTGTACTGTGGGATTCTATAGTGGAGTGTTGGGTGGGGGCTGCGAGTGTGGGTTATAGTTTTTGTTGGGATTGTGTGCTTGGTTGTTGGGTGTTGGGGATGGTTCTATGTGTTGCTCTGCCCTGCTCTGGTTGTCCTCTACTGATTCTGTCCTTGTCTCTCCTCCTAGCTCCTTTCGCCTTTGTGCCCTCTCCCTCAGCTGCTGTCATTCTGTTTTTGTTCGGTCCCGGTCTAGGAACACCCTCTTGTATTCTTCCGTTTCCTTCAATCGTGGTTTCTCTTGGAGGATTCTGTCCCTCACTGTTTCTGTCCTGAGAATCAGCTTGAGTGGTCAATTTCTCCCCTTCGAGTACCTCCCTATTCTCTGAAAATTTACAATCTCCGACATGTCTTCTTCGCCTATTTCTTTGAGTATGTTCTCAATCTCCTTTCTTTCTGCCTGCCGTCTTTCATTGTGTGTCCTTCCCTCTCTCTTCTGCTCCCCTTGAATAAACACTGCCTTTGCCCTCTCCTGTGGTTGCAGGGGTCGAGTCACAGCTCCTGGCCCCGCCTCTTCACTGGCCGCTACTGGGTCACTCTCCCTGCGCCATGAGCTTTATCATACCTCTTCTTAAAGCTATGTATGGAGCCTGCCTCCACTACATCACTTCATAAACTATTCAACTTCCCCAATCTTCATGACTTTGCACTTGGTGGGGTTGAACTCCAGGAGCCAATTGCTGGACCAGGCTTGCAGCCTGTCCAGATCCCTTTGTAGTTCTGCCTGGTCCTCGTCCGACTGAATTCTTCTCATGAACTTCACATCATCTGCAAACAGGGACACTTCGGAGTCTATTCCTTCCATCATGTCGTTCACAAATACCAGAAACAGCACTAGTCCCAGGACTGACCCCTGTGGAACCCCGCTCGTCACCGGCGCCCACTCTGACACTTCACCACGTACCATGACTCGCTGCTGTCTTCCTGACAGGTATTCCCTGATCCATTGTAGTGCCTTCCCTGTTACCCCTGCCTGGTTCTCCAACTTTTGCACTAATTCTTGTGTGGAACTGTGTCAAACGCCTTCTTACAGTCCAAGAATATGCAATCTACCCACCCCTCTCTCTGTTGTCTTATTGCTGTCACCCTGTCGTAGAACTCCCATAGGTTTGTGACACAGGATTTCCCGTCCCTAAAACCATGTTGGCCGTCGTTGATAAGCTCATTCCTTTCTAGGTGCTCCACCACTCTTTTCCTGACTATCTTCTCCATGACCTTGCATGCTATAAATGTCAGTGACACTGGTCTGTAGTTTAGTGCTACGTTCCTGTCTCCTTTTTTAAAAATTAGAACTACATATGCTGTCTTCCATACCTCAGGTAGTTCCCCCGCCTGGATAGATGTGTTGAAGATCATTGTTAGGGGTATGCATAGCTCCTCTGCTCCCTCTCTCAGGACCCATGATGTTATCCGGCCTTAGTGCTCTCTCCCTCAGCTGCTGTCGTTCTGTTTTTGTTCTGTCTCGGTCTAGGAACACCCTCTTGTAGTCTTCCGTTCCCTTCAATCTTGGTTTTTCTTGGAGGATTCTGTCCCACACTGTTTCTGCCCTGAGAATCAGCTTGAGCGGTCGATTTCTTCCCTTCAGGTACCCCCCTATTCCCTGAAAATTTACAACCTCAGACATGTCTTCTTCGCATATTGCTTTGAGGATGTTCTCAATCTCCTTTATTTCTGCCTGCCATCTTTCTGTGTGTGTCCTTTCCTCCCTCTCCATCAGCCCATGAATAAACACTCCCTTTGCCCTCTCCTCCTCCCATTGCCTTACCCTCTGCAGCTCAGGTTCCTGTCTGTATATGGCCATTTCCCTCTCCACCTCCTCCCAGCTGCCCTGCTTGGTAAGCAGATATAGC
>WNWK01002458.1:10000-208901 GCA_009830355.1 Cherax destructor | reverse complement strand
AAACAAAAACCCAGAACCTCAGCCAGATTTTTTTTTAAAAAACTGATTTTTCCCAGTATTAAATTTTAATACAAGTTTTTTAAAGATATAATTATTCTACTTTATGTTTTAAAATTTTTAGATAAAAAAAAATAAAATTAAATATTATGGGATAAAATTAAGGCATGATAACCACCCAACATTTATCTTCTATAGCACTTACTGGAACTGGGGTGGACCCCCGGGAAATTATTAAAATGCGCCACAAAAATCATGATGGATTTTTCATCAGGTTTATAAACACCCACATCTTCAGAACCCAACAGGTAAATGCCCAGCCCCTTTTCAGTCGGAAGGCACCCTTTAAGCGAGCTTTGTTTGTCATCTGATTCATTGCCTGTGAAAAAATTTTAAGTTTAAATATTACCCTGTGAAAACCTTGATTAGAGGAAGTATGATCTTATTTATAAATATGATCTAATTAGAATCGTGATCAGCAACTTGTACAGTCGTATCCAAAATTTTAAATGACAAATGAAATTTTATAAAAAAAAACTTAGAAATGTAAACAAATCATGATTAAATCATAAAAGAAAATAGTATTTCCTTAAAAGTAAAAATTATATAAATGTAAAAATGGATTCTTACCTGTAAATTAATTAATCGTGGGTTGATGCATTGTATGAGTGCAACAAATGCTGTGCCATCACGCCAACTACATCCAAAATCATTTACTATTATGCCATATTTCCTGCAAGAAAACCACATTTATCGATTCAATGAGATTTTAACTAATTCATCATTGTCTAAAGAAGGGCAGTGTTATGATCTTAAAATACAATACTGTCTTAAATTTAATGTGATATATAAAGCAGTACTACAGATGACTGAAAAAAAGAACCATACACCTGTACAAAAATATCTATATACAGTGGACCCCGGTGTTGTCCTGCTCAAAACACTCCCTTTTATGTAAGTGTATTTTTTAAATGCTTTTATAAGTGTAGTTTTGGGGGTCTAAAAGGACTAGTCTACTTTACATTATTTCTTAAGGGAATAAATTCGGTTGGTAATGGTACTTGAACAGCATTCTGTTACGAAAAATGGACGAACACCGGGGGTCCACTGTATATTATTCTATGTTATTAAAACTAGATGGGACTCAATAATACAGGTGTTAACACCAACACTGAAAAATCTTGCAGCAAGCAGCAAGAACCTTGTCCTCTACTTTTCCTTCCATCTGAGGTGCCCAGCAGCCCTGTGATGGCCTAATCAAGACCCACATAACACTAACATGTGTGGATACCCAGAATGATATAAATCAACTACAGTAACAACCTAAAAATACACAAATCACCAACTAATAGGACTCGTGTTACCACCACTTGCCCCGCTGCCACTGAAGTGATACTCCACAACATTCACCCATTCCACATCGCCTACTATTCATCTGAAGCCAAGGTCAATGGCCAAGGGTCATAGCAACAACAGAAGATCCAGTAAGCAGCCAAGAACTCCTAACATCCCAGGTGAGAGCAGCATTTCTACAAGGAAAACTTCTCGTACTGCCAGCCAGGCCTCAACCCCCAAACACCTCCACCATCACAACACCCGCCAGACAACAACAATAATGGCCGCCGCCACAGTCCAAGATAACTCTTTCCATGGATTTGATGTTAAGAAGATTAATGACCCAGAAATAGCTAAACTCCTTATGATCCAGAATCAAACAATCACCAAGCTTACCCAGGAAATGCAGGAGCTTAAAACCTCCAACGCACAGTATTTCATCAAGATCACAACTCTTGAAGACAAACTAACCACTCTAGAACAACTAAGCAACACCCACACCCAGTCTGTGGACACCATCAACACTCTAAAAGATCAAGTCACCCAAATGAACAAGAACATCATAGAAGAAAGAGCACGAGTGGACCTACAACTTACAGTGGTACCCCGGTTTACGATGGTCCCCAAACTCACCCTTTTATGTAAGTTTATTTTTTTAAATGCTTTTGTAAGTGTAATTTTGGGGGTCTAAAAGGACTAGTCTATTTTACAACTTTTCTTAAGGAGATAAATTCGTTTGGTAATGGCACTTGAACAGCATTCTGGAATGAAAAAATATCGTAAACCGGGGTACCACTGTACTGATGTCATCAACAACTTTCAAGACCATAATGATCAACAACAGCTAAGTGACGCTGTTGTAGTTAATAGCAAACATCTTCCACCCACAGTCACCCAAGAGACATGCATGGAGGCCACCCTACAACTCTTCAAGGACCACCTTAACCTAAACATACGTAGTGATGAACTAAAAGATTGCAAACTAATGGGCTACCAAGCAGGGAAAAAAACAGTGCTATTAAAATTCAATACCAGCTTGCAACGAAACAACCTACTAAAAACATCCATAACTATGAAATCTGATGTGTATGTTAACGAGTGCCTTACCAAAACAAGGCAAAACCTCCTTTATCGATTAAGAAAATTACGCAATGCCCAAAAAATTCATCAGTGCTTTGTGAGGGATGGTAAAATCGCAGTTAGGAAACAGCCCACTGGGAAGAGGTATTTCATTGCAACAGAACACAAACTTAAAAGATTCCTGAGTGAGGCTGGGTTAACAGAATTAGAATAATATGTAGTAAACCCACTGTCCACGATTAGTGTTATGAACCATCTTTAAATTTTGTTCCCCAAAATTCCAATACCCTCTTACCATTAAATTTTTACTTTATATCCAACTACCATTCTACCTCATAGTCTTAATTCTACCTCATAGTCTTAATTTGTATTTGATAACTACAAAATCCCCTTATTATTCAAGTTTTATTGCACAATTTTTATTTTATAATTATTATTGCCCCATTTTTTTATACTTCATTGCTCAATCTTATTTTATACCTTTATTTTTATTAACCTACCATTGCCAAAGATCCAAGCTTCCATACACAGCTACAACATCATTGCCCTATCTTAACCAATTATACTTTTTAATAACCTGTGGCAAAAAATCCCATTTTACTTATTTTAATATCTACTGTATACCATTCTTTGCCCCTCTTTATTTTTTATTATACTTTTATATAAACCTGTATTATACCTTTATTTCTATTGCAACTATTCTCTAGTGCAATTGCAAGTAACAGTCTGGTGCTACTTTACTCTATAAATATCTTATAACTACAGTGGTACCCCGGTTTACGATATTTTTTCATTCCAGAATGCTGTTCAAGTGCCATTACCAAACGAATTTATCTCCTTAAGAAATGTTGTAAAATAGACTAGTCCTTTTAGACCCCCAAAATTACACTTACAAAAGCATTTAAAAAAATAAACTTACATAAAAGGGTGAGTTTGGGGACCATCGTAAACCGGGGTACCACTGTACCTTATTATCTATTAATATCATAGGTAATATCTAGTTTACCTAATTACATTCTAGCTTATTAAATAACCAACACCAAACTCATTGGTGCTACCCAATTTTGTAATTTAAACTTAATAGTTTATCTAAATTTGTAATTTTTACTGTACTTTATTTCATTCTAGCTTAATACATAACCAATACCAAACTCATTGGTGCTACATTGTTATTAGTAATTTTATCTTATTAGTTTATATCTAAATTTTTCTTTAATTTTACTGTACTATATTTCATTCTAGCTTAATACATAACCAATACCAAACTCATTGGTGCTACCTTGTTTTTAGAAATTGTATCTTATTAGTTTATATCAAATTTTTTTATTTCATACTAGCTTAATACATACTCAATACCAAGTCCACTATGTTTATATGTTACTATACTCTATTTGACCAATGTGCATTAATTATATACTTATCAAAACATCCCCTTACTACAGATATCAGTACTATAACTCACCACACTATACATGATATACCAAAATCACTATTTAACCTAAATGATGAATGATCACGTCGACCCTGATCTAAACCTATATAATCAAACACCCATTCAAAATTTACTGGAAAATAACTGCCTCTACTACACAGCATCACAAGCCCACACTGTCCTAAACACTACTAAAAGTATAACAGTTCTTAACTACAATGTCCGATCCTTAAGCAAACACTATGATGACCTCCTTGCCCTCCTTGGTTCCCTAAAAACAGCCTTCACATGTATTGTCCTTACTGAAACCTGGCTTAAGCAGGATACAATAGATATCTACTCGCTGCCAGGATACACAGCAATACACAACTGCAGACCACATCAAGTTGGGGGAGGTATTGCAATCTATTACTCTAATGAAATATCCTGTTGTGACACCACTTGCTATAATGATGAATATGGAGAATATATTTTTGCTAAATTTACTGCACAAAACCTTAAGACTCCCATAATCATCGGGGCCATTTACCGGATGCCTCATACAAACATCCCAAATTTTAGCGATCAACTAAAAACGCTAATAACAAACAACCAATTGAACAAACACCACCTTATCTTAGCTGGAGACTTCAACATCAACCTTGGCCAACCAGATGACCAGCCAGTAACCGATTTCATCAACAATATGAACAACACACTTCTCATACCAACAATAACCAAACCAACTAGGCTTACTGATACGAGTGCAACCATAATCGACCATATATGGACCAATATCCTAGCCCCCCTTAAATTGGGGATAATAACAGACAGCACCACAGACCACTACCCAACTTTCCTCTTAACAAACATTAGTAAACCGCCCCTAGAATACACCAAAGTTTCATTCCGACTCCATGACCAAGCTTCAATAAATAACTTGACAACAGAGCTAGAGACGGTTGACTGAGCTATAGAATTCCCAAATGCCAAGGGTATCGATGAGTGGACAGACAACTTTCTTAATAAATTACATAGACTATACAACAAACATTGTCCTATAAAAATGAAACAGATTATGAATAAACGGTTAGGCTGCCCATGGCTAACTAACAACTTACTAAAATCCATTAACAAGAAACATCAATATGAGAAGCAATATAGACGGGGATTCATACATAAGGAGTTTGTAAAACATTATTCATCAGTTCTCACCAAACTAATAAAAAAAGCCAAACAATTGTACTACTCCAGCAGATTCACTGAAACAAGAGGAGATATAAAAAAGACCTGGAAAACACTCTCACAGATTATGGGCACCCACAAACTAAAAAAAATAGGGATATTGTCCTAACTAAACCAAACGAAACACCACTACAGCCTATTGATACAGCAAACAAGATAAATGACTTCTTCTAAACTATAGGATCAAATCTTGCCAGTAAAATCCCAGATACCAATGCCCAAGCAAGTGATTACCTAGATGGGAGTTTCCCATCCTCCTTATATCTTGCACCTACTGAACCCACTGAAGTCTCCATGATAATCAAGTCACTTAAAAATAAATCAGGGCATCTGTCTCAAGTTCCACCCTTAATATACAAACGAGCCGCTCATGTCCTTTCATATCCTATTTCTTTACTTTTTAACAAATCATTAGAAACTAGCACTTTTCCAACACTACTCAAAACAGCAAGGGTTACACCAATACACAAAGGTGGTGACCCTACAGACGTAAATAACTATAGGCCTATATCAAATCTACCATTGCTATCCAAAATATGTATTCGAGAAACTTGTGCACAAGAGATTATACTCGTTTATAACGACACAAAGCATACTCAACCCCTGCCAATTTGGCTTCAGGAAAAATAAAAGCACTAACGATGCAATAGTAAAAATGATAGACCTGCTTTACACAGCACTCGAAAATAAGGAATATCCACTAGGACTTTTTATTGACCTAAGGAAAGCTTTTGACACAGTAAACCACGGCATCCTACTCCACAAACTTGACCACTATGGAATAAGAGGTCATGCACTAGCATACCTCAAATCCTACCTCACTAATAGGTACCAGTATGTCACTATTAAAGACACATCCTCCACGACACTACCACTAGACACCGGAGTACCGCAGGGAAGTGTCCTTGGTCACCTGCTCTTCCTCTTATACATCAATGATCTTCCCAATGTATCACAACACCTGAAACCAATACTCTTTGCTGACGACACAACTTATGTCATCTCCACACAAACCTTGCCACGCTTAATACCATTGTTAACGCGAATTAATAAAAATATCAACATGGATGACAGCCAATAAACTTACACTCAACACTGATAAGACCTTCTATATTATGTTTGGCAACAAAACAGATGATCCACAATTAAACATTAAGATCAACACTACACCTATTGCTAAACATAACGAGGGCAAGTTCCTGGGCCTTCACCTTGACAGCAGCCTGAAATTCAGCACCCATATCCAACACATAACAAAGAAAGTGTCCAAAACTGTGGGGATCCTCTCTAAGATACGGTATTATGTACCACAATGAGCCCTACTCACACTATACTACTCACTCATCTATCCCTACCTCACATATGCCATTTGTGCATGGGGATCAACAGCAATTACCCACCTAAAGCCAATAATAACCCAACAAAAAGCCGCAGTAAGAATTATCATGCAATCCAACGCTAGGCAGCACACCCCCCCACTCTTCAAAGACCTAAACCTACTCACTGTTCAGAACATCCATACTTACTACTCTGCTATCTACATTTATAGAACCATTAATTCCAACTTTAACCCTGAGCTAAAACACTTTCTTGACAGTTGTGACAGGACCCATAGACATAATACCAGACATAAACATCTCTTTGACATTCCCCGTGTCCGACTAAATCTATACAAAAATTCAATGCTCATAAAAGGGCCTAAAATCTGGAACTCCCTGCCTGAAAACTCTAGAACTGCAGACACAACCTCCATTTTCAAAAGCACCGTTAAAAAACATCTTATCTCACTTACGCACCCAACCGGTAGCTAACCACATGAAAACTACTTTATCTTGCACGTATCCACAGCAAAATACACTTATTGATATCTGTGATTCCCCTTAATTTGCACAGTACTAACCACAGCAAAATACACTTATCGATATCTGTGATTCCCCTTAATTTGCACAGTACTAACCAAAATTCTAATACAACTATTGCTTCATAATACTTAAGTTAGTCATAAATTTGCCTAAGACACTCCAATATAGAAACTATATTATGCCAATACATCACCTTTATCATTAATATATAAACTAATTGCTAACTTCTTATACTAATTGTTAAATTCTTAAATGTTTAAATTCCAGTACCTAAATTTTGTAAACCTAGTTAATCACTACAATTACCTAACCTTACTATCTGTATAATCATTGTGTAGCTATTGAGTAAGACTTATCATAAGACTGCCTGAAAAGCCTAGGCATACCTAGGCATATTATTGGCCATCTTGTAATATCTACTTTAATGTATAATTATAAGTACACCCCACCTTGTATATTACATGAAATAAAGAATTTGAATAATAACATTAAAATACACAAATGAAAATAAAAAAAAACAAATAGAGTATTGTGTACTTGGATACAAGAGGACTGCTTTAATTCAAGTTAATTAAAGCAAGAGTTCACTAATAGTCAGAATAAGTTACTGTCAAGACTTATCTTACTTTATTTTAGTAAAAATTTCTCTCATTTTCACAATATTTTCAAATATCAAAATGTTCATTTTACCTGAAGCTAAATGACTACATAGTATTTTATTTTGTTTTAAATTTTCTTGTTAGGAATAGAACAAGACTGATATTATGTTGACTACTGATTATTAAATAGTTACATATATACCAGTATAGCACAGAGTGTGAAAAATGAGTCAACTAATTATGAGACATACAGAAATCAAGTAAAAACTTTGATGCTGAAACTTACTTGAGACATATAAACAGAAATGCAGTAGCTACATTGAGAAAGACATTTAGAAAATGAATGCACAGATAAATGAGATACATAGACAGACAGATAGATTCATGAAGATTTACGGCAATAAATCTAGAGGCACATCCCATCTCAGGAGCCACATGCCTGCAGCAAAGAAGGCTAAGTGTTTTATCACACACACTAAGTCTGTCTTGAGTGACATTATGTTTTCAAGGCAGGGTGGATCCTGAAGGGAAGGGGACTTAGGGGTGACAGTCTAGCTGGAAGAGGAGGCTAAGGGATTTGTCTAGAAGAATTATTATTATTAATATTATTATTATTATTATTATTATTATTTGTGGCTTTTTTGCTGATGAAATTATGGGGGTTTTGGTCCCCTTTGGCACTGACCCTGTTTCAAATCTTTGGGGCCCAGTCCCTGGACCCATAATGTGCCTCTGACCTTTTGACTCCCACCCACAAGATGGGTATAGGGTGCATAATAAAGATATTAAACTAACTATACTAACTACATTCAGGTGATTTTCAATGACAAATAAATTACATTACAGCAACAATAAGGAGTTTCTCACTTGGTGATGGTCTGTCGGACCCACTCGAGGAGTGCTTTCTTGGCACCCAGCTTCCACTTCTCAGCAGCAGCTGAGCGTCGGGTTACAGAAGGGGGCCTGTCGCGAGATATTGTGCACCCTTCTGATGCTGAGCCCACTGAGAAGGGTGAATCACTTCTTAATCCGCCCTCCTGCTCCATCAGCTGACTTAGGCGCTCTAGCTGACGGGTATTCTCCTCGATCTGGCAGAAGGCATTGATTGGTGTACTGTATTTGGAAGTGAGTCACATAATGTTGAGGGAGAAGAGGTGATATGATGAATGTGTATGTGCATGAGTCTGACTGGAAGGTAAAATGGAAGATAGCAGGTGTGTCCTCACCAAGTTATGACCGGGAAGAAAAGTTAAAGATCCACCTCTTGGACTCATCTTTTAACCTTCAACTGGCTGATGTAGTTCCTAGACTCCTGGGCACTCAACATAAGTATCTACTTTTGAATCTTTGTATAGAATTTGCTTCTGTTATCTCATCACCTGACATATTAATTTTGTCTGACACTGATACATTAAAAAAGTACTCCCTAACTTCCACTGTGGCTCATCCATATTCTATTTTATCTACATCAAATTTGCTTAGGGTGAATACTAGGTCCAACCTTGCTGGTTCATCCTCTCCTCTCTCTCTCTCTCTCTCTCTGGTTGCCACTGACAAGTTAGCATATAGTTTCTCATTACAACCTCCATCATTTTAGCACTCCATGTTTCTGGTCCCATGTGGTTAAAGTCTCCCATTCCTGTCTTAGTTTCATGTTGTTTATTGGAGAGTTGTACATCACTGCTATCATTACCCTGGGTCCCCCACTCCTCAGTATGTCTACTACACAGTCATATGACTCCCCTCTGTTTATTCCTCTTAACTCCTCAAAACTGGTTTCTGATTAGAAGTGCTACTCTCTTCCCTTAACTGTCTCCTCTATCCTTCCTAAGACTTTAATATCCATCTGCAAACATCTATTACAATCTACATGTTTTGTCTCTGTGAGCACCACGATGTGAGGGGATACCTCTGCTATTTGCTAGTTACATTTGTCACTCTTGTTTATTATCCCTTCTGCATTTGTTATCACACATTCAATTTCCTTTCTCTTACTGTGCTCCAGTTTTCAATGTCCTGATCTTTCTAAAGAGTCAGTGGAGCTAGGAGAGGAAACTGGGGTTAGGGGTTAGAATAAGGGGTGATTATTGGAAGGTTCTTGTACTAGAGAGGGTCACGATTGTGGGAGTAGGTGAAGGAGGATGGGGAGCAGAGAAGAGGTGGGTTTTAGGGGGTTAGGGTGAAGAATGGTGTGTGGTCACAGTATGTGCTTGTGTGAGTTGGATCCTTTATCTCAACCTTCAGTCAACTGGTGTAACTGTGAACCTAAGCATTCTCAGCATATTATGTCCATTTAAGGGAATAGTCATATAAATGTGACATAAATTAATATTAAATACAAAAATCAGAGCATTTTTTGTATGCACACAGTGTATCCCGGTTGCAAATAACAAACAAGTCTGGGAGTTAAAATGAGTCAATAAGATTTTCATGAACATTAGTACAGTGGTACCTCGACTTACGATGGTCCCCAAACTCACCCTTTTATGTAAGTTTATTTTTTTAAATGCTTTTGTAAGTGTAATTTTGGGGGTCTAAAAGGACTAGTCTATTTTACATCATTCCTTATGGGGATAAATTCGTTTGGTAATGGCACTTGAACAGCATTCTGGAATGAAAAAATATCGTAAGTTGAGGTACCACTGTATAAGTGTATTAGAGAATAAATGGGTGAGAAAGTTTTAGAAAGGTATTTAAGATCTATGGGAGAATTGTAAAGATATGTGGGCATAAGAGAATAACCTTTAGAAAACACACAAAAATATTATAATAAATTTTAAGTTACGATATTAAGTAAAATAAATAAGTTTAGTAGTAATTTTAAATAGTTTGTATAATTAATTATATATCATGAGTTGATAGCAATTAAATGAGAAATAGTTTTTCAAGTCATGCAGTGTCCACAAAGAAAAAAAAATATTTTAGACTACAACGAAAATGTGATTTAAATATTTTATTTATAAAAAGATAAATACAAATCATTACTTAACTTGTAGCATATGATTAATAGAAATTACTGTATAACTTAGCAATACTGCATGAAAACTGCAAAAAAAATACATGTCTTAAATAAAGAAAAGTGCAAAATAGCATAAAACTAACATTTTATGATATAACATTGCAGGCTACAAATTCTAATCATGTTAAGAGGCTTGCATGGAACATACTGGAGGCTAGCACTAACCTGTCATCATATACACCATCAACTGACTCATGCTGTATGACTCACTTATCACTGTATGTGCATTTTTTAGGCCTAACTCTATTGCTCACTTAATATAAAATAGTGTAAACATGTTATCAGGCATTTACATGCTTTTGAATGTGAAAAAAGACTATGATTCACTTTACAGTGACTTTCACTTTACAGCAGGAACCCCGAACCTAACCTGCTGTATAAGCGGGGCCCTCCTTTTGTATATTTTTAACACATACACACACACTGGGCCAGGAGCTGTGAATCGACCCCTGCAACCACATATAGGTGAGTACACACATACTCAAGCTTCCTACGTACATATCCGGGGCGTTCTATACTTGGCTTCCCCCATAATCCGATTGCCTAGAATTTTATTCCACTCCACTAACAGTGTTTCCTGGCATTGGTCTTGATCAGATGGCATCCCTTCACTGGCTTAGTACACATACCAACCATATCGAAGCCATGAAAGTCTTCTTTCATCTTATTTGACTGGGAGTAAGACTCAAATTGAAAATGAACCATATTATTATTTTTTTCAAAAGAGGATCATTGAATTTCCCACACCAATCGCTTTTCATGCTGTCTTTTTTATGGATGTTAATATAAATCAGTTTAAAGTGATATTTGAAGAAATGCAGTATACTGTAAAAATAATGTCAAGCCAGAGTCCATTTTCTTTGGAAATGATGTAAAACACTACTTGAAAATAAACCATGGGATTTCGTCCTGTTTAGAGTGATATGACATTGTTAAAAAATGATCCAATGTTTGTTAGCCATTAACTGATTGCATCCACTCTCTCCCCCAATATACAGAACGTCAAAATGTATATATTTTTTATGCCCGAAATGCACAGCATACTAGTGGCTTTCTTGTTTGCCTAAGAATATTTTATCACATGTAAACTACATTTCCTATACTACTATACTTCAGAAAAGAAATACATAAATTATTTGTATTATTTGCATCCAATGAATTATTATTGTGGAAAATTTTGGATTTTCATAAGTTCAGCATGTGTGAGTTTCATTAAAACAATAATTGTGTAATAAAATATGATGCTGGTTTGACCCTTTCGAGAAGTTTCGAGTGAGGGGGGAGTGTAGAACAGCTGCTGATTGACGCAGGAAGAGACGCCATATTGAATTTAATGTGTGAACACTGGACTGAATTGTGCAATGTAATCAGGCATTCTCGGAGGTAAATTGGGTTTTTTCGGCCTGAATTTGTAATAGGAACCTGTGCTAATGTCCCCTGCTGAAGAATTGGGATAAATAGTGTGGAAAACACTTACAATTCGGCAACCAGGATGAAAAAATAGAGGACACCAATTCTCCCAGGAGCACACCTCAGCTAAGTGATGCTTGCCCATAATGTACAGTAGTGTTTGAATTGGCCATAGTAAATTCTAGCTGCTAGGGTAAGGTTAGGGTGTGTTCCATCAGCATTAAGTGTCTTCCTGTGATAAATGGTAAGTGGAAATACATATTTCTTTTGTGTATCTTACAAGCCTAATCATATACAGTCCACAACTTTAGTTTACCAGAGTAGCTGGTTTTAGTATTGTAATTATTAATTTAATGTCAGATCTAGATTTTTGTAAGTGGTAGGGAGTGGTCATACAGGGAGTTACAGTTCAGCGACCTGCTGTGACTTAAGTCCCACTTACCTCACCCAAATTACTTGCAGGTAATATTTCAGGTAATGCCTTGAAAGCCTCCTGCAGGTGATTTGCTCACATAATAATAATAATTCATAATTATTATTATTATTATTATCCATCGTTTAGGAAATCCAGCTCCCCCTCCTTTAGTCAGATAATTAATTTCAAGTGACGCATACCATATATGTTCATGCCAAGGTAGGAAATAAAAATACATATAATATTCTCATGAAAACTACATTAAAAAAAGCAAATTACGAAACAAACTAACATAACGAACTTCATAGGTGCATCTGGAGTATTATTTTGGCTCACAGATCCATGGCGTAAAAAAAAAGCAAATGATACATTCCTCAAGGCAAAATATAGACTACCAGCATTTGATCTAACAAAAATAAATGCATCTTGTCATGTTCCCCATTTTTTTTCTTTTCCATGAGTGGGTGATGGTAACCAGGTGATGATAACCAGGTGATGATGAATAAAAGGGAGCAATACCATGACTAGATGCAAAGGTCCAACTTGGACCATTAACTAGTTAATGGTTTCAGTCTGACTTGGACCATTAACTAGTTATGTGGGACTGAAACGTCGTCATAAGTTTCATTCTCCTGTGTACGGGTTATTTGTGAAACACTAGGTAGTGATGGTTGTAGTGGTAGTGACAATGTTTGTAGTGGTGATGATGGTTGTAGTGGTGGTGATGGTTGTAGTGGTGGTGACAATGGTTGTAGTGGTAATGATGGTTGTAGTGGTGGTGACGGTTGTAGTGGTGGTGATAATTGTAGTGGTAGTGACAATGGTTGTAGTGGTGGTGATGGTTGTAGTGGTAGTGACAATGGTTGTAGTGGTGGTGATGGTTGTAGTGGTGGTGATGGTTGTAGTGGTGGTGATGGTTGTAGTGGTGGTGATGGTTGTAGTGGTGGTGATGGTTGTAGTGGTGGTGATGGTTGTAGTGGTGGTGATGGTTGTAGTGGTAGTGACAATGGTTGTAGTGGTGATGATGGTTGTAGTGGTGGTGATGGTTGTCGTGGTGGTGACAATGGTTGTAGTGGTGGTGATGGTTGTAGTGGTGGTGATGGTTGTAGTGGTGGTGATGGTTGTAGTGGTAGTGACAATGGTTGTAGTGGTGATGATGGTTGTAGTGGTGATGATGGTTGTAGTGGTGGTGATGGTTGTCGTGGTGGTGACAATGGTTGTAGTGGTGGTGATGGTTGTAGTGGTGGTGATGGTTGTAGTGGTGGTGATGGTTGTAGTGGTAGTGACAATGGTTGTAGTGGTGATGATGGTTGTAGTGGTGGTGATGGTTGTTGTGGTGGTGACAATGGTTGTAGTGGTGATGATAGTTGTAGTGGTGGTGACGGTTGTAGTGGTGGTGATGATGGTTGTAGTGGTGGTGATGATGGTTGTAGTGGTGGTGATGGTTGTAGTGGTGGTGATGATGGTTGTAGTGGTGGTGATGGTTGTAGTGGTGGTGATGATGGTTGTAGTGGTGGTGATGGTTGTAGTGGTGGTTGTTGTAGTGGTGATGGTTGTAGTGATGGTTGTAGTGGTGATGGTTGTAGTGATGGTGACGATGGTTGTAGTGGGGATGGTTGTAGTGATGGTGACGATGGTTGTAGTGATAGTGACGATGGTTGTAGTGGTGGTGGCGCTATTACTACTACTGTTACTACCAGCAGTGGTGGTGGTGGTAGCGCTACTGGTGGAAGTATAGTGGTGCTGGTACAAGGTGGATGATGGTTCATCCTCCACCTAACAATGGAGGGGTCAACTTGACCAAGTAACTCACCAGGTAGATAGCGTCCTCCTCCATCTCCCATTCCTCCCATTCCACCTCCTCCTCCTCCCATTCCCACTCCATATCCTCCGGTATCTGGATCTATGCATTAAGCATGTGTGGTTGAGAAGTGTGCACAGATTTTTAATATACTGCATTAGAACATGTGCGCAGCACCTTCATTCAAATATGTTAAATTACATTTGTTTATCGATATCAATATATCACTACAGATCCCGTTAAAAATTTCGAAATAAGAGAATAGCACTTTGAATGCCACCAAAATAGTGAATGCCTAGTTTCTTTAAAATAATAATTGCTGCAATAAAAATATATTTTAATAGTTCATGAAGTTAGCTAAGATTTATACATGTAATTATTGTGTTTGTACTGAAGCATATATATTCTTCCTCCGTAAGCCATGCGTGTCGTAAGAGGCGACTAAAATGCCGGGAGCAAGGGGCTAGTAACCCCTTCTCCTGTATGTATATTACTAAATGTAAAAGGAGAAACTTTCGTTTTTCCTTTTGGGCCACCCCGCTTCGGTGGGAAACTGCCGACGTGTTGAAAGAAAGAAAGATATATATAAAGTGGTCCCTCGGTTTTCGCCGAAAATTCGTTCCAGAAAATTGTAACTACAAATAACTATGTATACTTGTAACTTGCAACAAAATAAAAATATTATATTATTATTATTATTATTATTATTATTATTATCATAATGCTGCTCAAGTGCCATTACCGAACGAATTTACTTCCTAAGAAATAATGTCACATAGGTTAGTCTATTTCAGACCCCCAAAAATACACTTGCAACAGCACTTACGAAAATACACTTACATAAATGTTCGAGTTTGGAGATGCGACGAAAGACCAAGGGACCACTGTGTAAATATATATATATTTTTTTTTTTTTTTTTTTTTCAACAAGTCGGCCGTCTCCCACCGAGGCAGGGTGACCCAAAAGAAAGAAAATCCCCAAAAAGAAAAAACTTTCATCATCATTCAACACTTTCACCACACTCATACATAATCACTGTCTTTGCAGAGGAGCTCAGATACTACAGCTGAGAAAAGTCCCTCCCAGCTGTCACTATCTCAGACCCCTCCTTTAAAGTGCAGGCATTGTACTTCCCATTTCCAGGACTCAAGTCCAACTAAATCAATTAACTGGTTTCCCTGAATCCCTTCACACAATGTTACCCTGCTCACACTCCAACAGATCGTCATGTCCCAAAACCATTCGTCTCCATTCACTCCTATCTAACACGCTCACACATGCTTGCTGGAAGTCCAAGCCCTCGCCCACAAAACCTTCTTTACCCCTTCCCTCCAACCTTTTCTAGGACGACCCCTACCCCGCCTTCCTTCCCCTACAGATTTATACGCTCTCCAAGTCATTCTACTTTGATCCATTCTCTCTAAATGACCAAACCACCTCAACAACCCCTCTTCAGCCCTCTGATAAATACTTTTAGTAACTCCACACCTTCTCCTAATTTCCACATTCCGAATTTTCTGCATAATATTTACACCACACATTGCCCTTAGACAGGACATCTCCACTGCCTCCAGCCTCCTCCTCGCTGCAGCATTTGCAACCCATGCTTCACACCCATATAAGAGTGTTGGTACCACTATACTTTCGTACATTCCCTTCTTTGCCTCCATGGATAACGTTTTTGTCTCCACAGATACCTCAATGCACCACTCACCTTTTTTCCTTCATCAATTCTATGGTTAACCTCATCCTTCATAAACCCATCTGCTGACACATCAACTCCCAAATATCTGAAAACATTTACTTCTTCCATAATCCCTCTCTCCAATGTGATATCCAATTTTTCTTTATTTAAATCGTTTGATACCCTCATCACCTTACTCTTATCTATGTTCACTTTTAACTTTCTACCTTTACACACTCTCCCAAACTCGTCCACTAACCTTTGCAACTTTTCTTTAGAATCTCCCATAAGCACAGTATCATCAGCAAAAAGTAACTGTGTCAACTCCCATTTTGCATTTAATTCTCCATAATTTAATCCCACCCCTCTCCCCAACACCCTAGCATTTACTTCTTTACAACCCTATCTATAAATATATTAAACAACCATGGTGACATTACACAACCCTGTCTAAGACCTACTTTTACCGGGAAGTAATCTCCCTCTCTCCTACACACCCTAACCTGAGCCTCACTATCCTCATAAAAACTCTTTACAGCCTTCAGTAACTTACTACCTATTCCATACACTTGCAACATTTGCCACATTGCTCCCCTATCCACTCTATCATATGCCTTTTCTAAATCCATAAATGCAATAAAAACTTCTCTACCTTTATCTAAATACTGTTCACATATATGCTTCACTGTAAACACTTGATCTACACATCCCCTACCCACTCTAAAGCCTCCTTGCTCATCTGCAATCCTACTCTCTGTCTTACCTCTAATTCTTTCAATAATAACCCTGCCATACACTTTACCTGGTATACTCAGTAAACTTATTCCCTATAATTTTTACACTCTCTTTTATCCCCTTCCTTTATATAAAGGAACTATACATGCTACGCTGCCAATCCTAGGTACCTTCCCTCTTTCATACATTTATTAAACAAAAATACCAACCACTCCAGCACTATATCCCCCTGCTTTTAACATTTCTGTCATGATTCCGTCAATTCCAGCTGCTTTACCCCTTTCATTCTACGTAATGCCTCACGCACCTCCCCACACTCACATCCTGCTCTTCTTCACTCCTAAACGATGTTGTACCTCCCTGGCCAGTACATGAAATTATCGCCTCCCTCTTTTCATCGACATTTAAAAGTTCCTCAAAATATTCCCGCCATCTACCCAATACCTCCAGCTCCCCATCTACTAACTCCCTACTCTGTTTTTAACTGACAAATCCATTCGTTCCCTAGGCTTTCTTACCTTGTTTATCTCACTCCAAAATTTTTTCTTGTTTTCAGCAAAATTTCTTGACAGATCCTCTCCCATTCTTTCATCCGCTCTTCTTTTGCACTCTCTCTTATATATATTTTTTTTTTATTAACACATCGGCCGATTCCCACCAAGGCAGGGTGGCCCGAAAAAGAAAAACTTTCATCATCATTCACTCCATCACTGTCTTGCCAGAAGGGTGCTTTACACTACAGTTATAAAACTGCAACATTTACACCCCTCCTTCAGAGTGCCGGCACTGTACTTCCCCTCTCCAGAACTCAAGTCCGGCCTGCCGGTTTCCTGAATCCTTCATAAATGTTACTTTGCTCACACTCCAACAGCACGTCAAGTATTAAAAACCATATGCCTCCATTCACTCCTATCAAATACGCTCACACATGCTTGCTGGAAATCCAAGCCCTCGCACACAAAACTTCCTTTACCCCCTCCCTCCAACCTTTCCTAGGCCGACCCCTACCCCGCCTTCCCTCCACTACAGATTTATACACTCTCGAAGTCACTCTGTCTCGTTCCATTCTCTCTACATGTCCAAACCACCTCAACAACCCCTCCTCAGCTCTCTGGACAATCGTTTTGGTAATCCTGCACCTCCTCCTAATTTCCAAACTCCGAATTCTCTGCATTATATTCACACCACACATTGACCTCAGACATGACATCTCCACTGCTTCCAGCCTTCTCCTCGTTGCAACATTCATCACCCATGCTTCACACCCATATAAGAGCGTTGGTATAACTATACTCTCATACATTCCCCTCTTTACTTCCATGGACAAGGTTCTTTGTCTCCACAGACTCCGAAGTGCTCCACTCACCCTTTTCCCCTCATCAATTCTATGATTCACCTCATCCTTCATAGACCCATCCGCCGACATGTCCACTCCCAAATATCTGAATACATTCACCACCTCCATACTCTCCCTCCAATCTGATATCCAATCTTTCGTCACCTATTCTTTTGTTATTCTCATCACCTTACTCTTTCCTATATTCACTTTCAATTTTCTTCTTTTACACACCCTACCAAATTCATCCACCAACCTCTGCAGCTTCTCTTCAGAATCTCCCAAAAGCACAGTGTCATCAGCAAAAGCAACTGTGACAACTCCCACTTTGTATTTGCTTCTTTATCTTTTAGCCCAACACCTCTTGCCAAGACCCTCGCATTCACTTCTCTTACAACCCCATCTATAAATATATTGAACAACCACGGTGACATCACACATCCTTGTCTAAGGCCCACTTTTACTGGGAAATAGTCCCTTCCTCCTACACACTCTAACCTGAGCCTCACTATCCTCATAAAAACTCTTCACTGCTTTCAGTAACCTTCCTCCTATTCCATACACCTGCAACATCTGCCACATTGCCCCCCTATCTACCCTATCATACGCCTTTTCCAAATCCATAAATGCCACAAAAACATCTTTACCCTTATCCAAATACTGTTCACCTATATGTTTCACTGTAAACACTTGGTCTACACACCCCCTACCTTTCCTAAAGCCCCCTTGTTCATCTGCTATCCTGCTTTCTGTTTTACTCTTAATTCTTTCAATAATAACTCTACCATACACTTTACCAGGTACACTCAACAGACTTATTCCCCTATAATTTTTGCACTCTCTTTTGTCCCCTTTGCCTTTATACAAATGAACAATACACGCTCTCTGCCAATACCTAGGTACCTTACCCTCTTCCATACATTTATTAAATAATAGCACCAACCACTCCAAAATTATATCCCCACCTGCTTTTAAAATTTCTATCTTTATCCCATCAATCCCAGCTGCCTTACCCCCTTTCATTCTACCCACTGCCTCACGAACTTCCCCTACACCCACAACTGGCTCTTCCACACTCCTACAAGATGTTATTCCTCCTTGCCCTACACACGAAATCACAGCTTCCTGTCTTCATCAACATTTAACAAATCCTCAAAATATTCTCTCCATCTTCCCGATACCTCTAACTCTCCATTTAATAACTCTCCTCTCCTATTTTTAACTGTCAAATCCATTTGTTCTCTAGGCTTCCTCAACTTATTAATCTCATTCCAAAACTTTTTCTTATTTTCAACAAAATTTGCTGATAACATCTCACCCACTCTCTCATCTGCTCTCTTTTACATTGCTTCACCACTCTTTTAACCTCTCTTTTTCTCTCCATATACTCTTCCCTCCTTGCATCACTTCTACTTTGTAAAAACCTCTCATATGCTAACTTTTTCTCCCTTACTACTCTCTTACATCATCATTCCACCAATCGCTCCTCTTCCCTCCCGCACCCACTCGCCTGTAACCACAAACTTCTGCTGAACACTCTAACACTACATTTTTAAATCTACCCCATACATTTTCGACCCCATTGCCTACACTCTCACTAGCCCATCTATCCTCCAATAGTTGTTTATATCTTACCCTAACTGCCTCCTCTTTTAGTTTATAAACCTTCACCTCTCTTTTACTTACTGATTCTATTTTCCTTGTATCCCATCTACCTTTTACTCCCACTGTAGCTATAACTAAAAAGTGATCTGATATATCTGTAGCCCCTCTATAAACATGTACATCCTGAAGTCTACTCAACAGTCTTTTATCTATCAATACATAGTCCAACAAACTACTGTCATTACGCCCTACATCATATCTTGTATACTTATTTATCCTTTTTTCTTAAAATATGTATTACCTATAACTAAACCCCTTTCTATACAAAGTTCAATCAAAGGGCTCCCATTATCATTTACACCTGGCACCCCAAACTTACCTACTACACCCTCTCTGCATGTTTCTCCCACTTTAGCATTTAGGTCCCCTACCACAATTACTCTCTCATCTGGTTCAAAAGTTCCTATACATTCGCTTAACATCTCCCAAAATCTCTCTCTCTCCTCTACACTCCTCTCTTCTCCAGGTGCATACACGCTTATTATGACCCACTTTTCGCATCCGACCCTTATTTTAATCCACATAATCCTTGAATTTACACATTTATATTCCCTCTTTTCCTTCCATAACTGATCCTTCAACATTATTGCTACCCCTTCCTTAGCTCTAACTCTCTCAGATACTCCTGACTTAATCCCATTTATTTCTCCCCACTGAAACTCGCCTACCCCCTTCAGCTTTGTTTCGCTTAGGGCCAGGACATCCAACTTCTTTTCATTCATAACATCGGCAATCATCTCTTTCTTATCATCCGCACTACATCCACGCACATTCAGACAACCCAATTTTATAAAGTTTTTCTTCTTCTCGTTTTTAGTAGATTTGTACAGGAGAAGGGGTTACTAGCCCATTGCTCCCGGCATCTTAGTCGCCTCATACGACTCATATATATATATATATATATATATATATATATATACAAAGTGGTACCTCGAGTTACGATATTTTTTCGTTCGAGAATGCTGTTCAAGTGCCATTACCAAACGAATTTATCCCCATAAGGAATAATGTAAAATAGACTAGTCCTTTTACACCCCCAAAAATATATACCTATAAAAGCATTTAAAAAAATAAACTTACATAAAAGGGCGATTTTGGGGACCATCGTAACTCAGTACCACTGTATATATATATATATATATATATATATATATATATATATATATATATATATATATATATCTATATATATCTATATATATATATATATATATATATATATATATGTAGTGTTAGAGTGTTCAGCAGAAGTTTGTGGTTACAGGCAGTGGGTGCGGGAGGGAAGAGGAGCGATTGGTGGAATGATGATGTAAAGAGAGTAGTAAGGGAGAAAAGTTAGCATATGAGAGGTTTTACAAAGTAGAAGTGATGCAAGGAGGGAAGAGTATATGGAGAAAAAGAGAGGTTAAAGAGTGGTGAAGCAATGTAAAAAGAGCAGATGAGAGAGTGGGTGAGATGTTATCAGCAAATTTTGTTGAAAATAAGAAAAAGTTTTGGAATGAGATTAATAAGTTGAGGAAGCCTAGAGAACAAATGGATTTGACAGTTAAAAATAGGAGAGGAGAGTTATTAAATGGAGTTAGAGGTATCGGGAAGATGGAAGAATATTTTGAGGATTTGTTAAATGTTGATGAAGACAGGGAAGCTGTGATTTCGTGTGTAGGGCAGGAGGAATAACATCTTGTAGGAGTGTGGAAGAGCCAGTTGTGGGTGTAGGGAAGTTCGTGAGGCAGTGGGTAGAATGAAAGGGGGTAAGGCAGCTGGGATTGATGGGATAAAGATAGAAATGTTAAAAGCAGGTGGGGATATAATTTTGGAGTGGTTGGTGCTATTATTTAATAAATGTATGGAAGAGGGTAAGGTACCTAGGGATTGGCAGAGAGCGTGTATTGTTCCTTTGTATAAAGGCAAAGGGGACAAAAGAGAGTGCAAAAATTATAGGGGAATAAGTCTGTTGAGTGTACCTGGTAAAGTGTATGGTAGAGTTATTATTGAAAGAATTAAGAGTAAAACAGAAAGCAGGATAGCAGATGAACAAGGGGCTTTAGGAAAGGTAGGGGTGTGTAGACCAAGTGTTTACAGTGAAACATATAGGTGAACAGTATTTGGATAAGGGTAAAGATGTTTTTGTGGCATTTATGGATTTGGAAAAGGCGTATGATAGGGTAGATAGGGGGCAATGTGGCAGATGTTGCAGGTGTATGGAATAGGAGGAAGGTTACTGAAAGCAGTGAAGAGTTTTTATGAGGATAGTGAGGCTCAGGTTAGAGTGTGTAGGAGGGAAGGGGACTATTTCCCAGTAAAAGTGGGCCTTAGACAAGGATGTGTGATGTCACCGTGGTTGTTCAATATATTTATAGATGGGGTTGTAAGAGAAGTGAATGCGAGGGTCTTGGCAAGAGGTGTTGGGCTAAAAGATAAAGAAGCAAATACAAAGTGGGAGTTGTCACAGTTGCTTTTTGCTGATGACACTGTGCTTTGGGAGATTCTGAAGAGAAGCTGCAGAGGTTGGTGGATGAATTTGGTAGGGTGTGTAAAAGAAGAAAATTGAAAGTGAATATAGGAAAGAGTAAGGTGATGAGGATAACAAAAAGAATAGGTGACGAAAGATTGGATATCAGATTGGAGGGAGGGGTATGGAGGAGGTGAATGTATTCAGATATTTGGGAGTGGACATGTCGGCGGATGGGTCTATGAAGGATGAGGTGAATCATAGAATTGATGAGGGAAAAGGGTGAGTGGAGCACTTCGGAGTCTGTGGAGACAAAGAACCTTGTCCATGGAAGTAAAGAGGGAATGTATGAGAGTATAGTTATACCAACGCTCTTATATGGGTGTGAAGCATGGGTGATGAATGTTGCAACGAGGAGAAGGCTGGAGGCAGTGGAGATGTCATGTCTGAGGTCAATGTGTGGTGTGAATATAATGCAGAGAATTCGGAGTTTGGAAATTAGGAGGAGGTGCGGATTACCAAAACGATTGTCCAGAGAGCTGAGGAGGGGTTGTTGAGGTGGTTTGGACATGTAGAGAGAATGGAACGAGACAGAGTGACTTCGAGAGTGTATAAATCTGTAGTGGAGGGAGGCGGGTAGGGGTCGGCCTAGGAAAGGTTGGAGGGAGGGGTAAAGGAAGTTTTGTGTGCGAGGGGCTTGGATTTCCAGCAAGCATGTGTGAGCGTATTTGATAGGAGTGAATGGAGGCATATGGTTTTAATACTTGACGTGCTGTTGGAGTGTGAGCAAAGTAACATTTATGAAGGGATTCAGGGAAACCGGCAGGCCGGACTTGAGTTCTGGAGATGGGAAGTACAGTGCCGGCACTCTGAAGGAGGGGTGTAAATGTTGCAGTTTTATAACTGTAGTGTAAAGCACCCTTCTGGCAAGACAGTGATGGAGTGAATGATGATGAAAGTTTTTCTTTTTCGGCCACCCTGCCTTGGTGGGAATCGGCCGATGTGTTAATAAAAAAAAAAAAAAAAAAAATAATATATATATATATATATATATATATATATATATATACAGTGGACCCCGAGTTTCGTAAAAACTTCACTCCTGAAGTCTGCTCAAGTGCCATTACCGAACGAATTTACTCCCTTAAGGAAAAATTTCACGTAGGTTAGTCTATTTCAGACCCCCAAAAATACACTTCCACAAGAACTTACAAAATTATACTTACATAATTGCACGATTTCCGGGGTATTCGTTAACCGAGGGTCCACTGTATATATAAACATATAACGTGCTACATATGGCATCTTTTTTATATATAATAATGATGAAATCCACCACAGAACAAGCTTTTATTGGGAATATATTTCACTCTGTTTAGAGCTTTAAGTCATACAGAAGATACAAAATGCATGTGTACGTTGTACTCACCTAGTTGTGGTTGCAGGGGTCAAGCCAAAGCTCCTGGCCCCGCCTCTTCACTGGCTGCTACTGGGTCAATCTTCCTGCTCCATGAGCTTTATCATACCTCTTCTTAAAGCTATGTATGGATCCTGCCTCCACTACTTCACTTCCCAGACTATTCCACTTCCCGACAACTCTGTGACTGAAGAAATACTTCCTAACATCCCTGTGATTCATCTGAGTCTTCAACTTCCAACTGTGACCCCTTGTTGCTGTGTCCCATCTCTGGAACATCCTGTCTCTGTCCACCTTGTCTATTCCTCTCAGTATTTTATATGTCGTTATCATGTCCCCCCTATCTCTCCTGTCCTCCAGTGTCGTCAGATCGATTTCCCTTAACCTCTCCTCGTAGGACATACCCCTTAGCTCCGGGACTAGTCTTGTTGCAAACCTTTGCAAACTCTATAGTTTCCTTACTGAGTTCATTACCTTTGTAACTTGCTCAGTCCCTGGGCCCATTATGTACCTCTGTAATCTGTAATCATTTGACTACCGCCCACAGGATGGGTATGGGAGTATACCTGAAGAGAGAGTTCCAGGGGTCAACGCCCCTGCGGCCCGGTCTGTGACCAGGCCTCATGTTGGATCAGAACCTGATCAATCAGGCTGTTACTGCTGGCCGCACGCAGTCCCAACGTACGAACCACAGCCTGGCTGGTCATGTACCGACTTTAGGTGCCTGTCCAGTGCCTGCTTGAAGACAGCCAGGGGTTTGTTGGTAATCCCCCTGATGTATGCTGGGAGGCAGTTGAACAGTCTTGGGCCCCTGACACTTATTGTGTTGTCTCTCAACGTGCTAGTGGCTCCCCTGCTTTTCATTGGGGGGATGTTACATCGCCTGCCGAGTCTTTTGCTCTCGTAGGGAGTAACTCTCGTGTGCAAGTTTGGTACTAATCCCTCGTGAATTTTCCATGTGTATATAATAATGTATCTCTCCCACCTGCATTCTAGGGACTACAGGTTTAGGAACTTCAAGCATTCCCAGTATACTATTGAGGTGGTTTATCGCAGTTATGCGTGCCGTGAAGGTTCTCTGCACATTTTCTAGGTCAGCAATTTCACCTGCCTTGAAAGGTGCAGTTAGTGTGCAGCAATATTCCAGCCTAGATAGAACAAGCGACCTGAAAAGTGTCAACATGGGCTTGGCATCCCTGGTTTTGAAGGTTCTCATTATCCATCCTGTCAATTTTCTAGCAGATGCGATTGCTACTGTGTTTTGGTCCTTGAAAGTGAGATCCTCTGACATGATCACTCCCAGGTCTTTGACATTAGTTTTTCACTACATCACTTCGTAAACTATTCCACTTCCCGACCATTCTGTGACTGAAGAAATACTTCCTAACATCTCTGTGATTCATCTGAGTCTTCAACTTCCAAATGTGTCCCCTTGTTGCTGTGTCCCCTTTCTGGAACATTCTGTCTCTGTCCACTTTGTCAATTCATCTCAGTATCTTATATGTTGTTATCATGTCCCCCCTATCTCTCCTGTCCTCCAGTGTCGTCAGGTCGATTTCCCTTAACCTCTCCTCGTAGGACATACCCCTTAGCTCCGGGACTAGTCTTGTTGCAAACCTTTGCACTTTCTCGAGCTTCTTCACGTGCTTGGCTAGGTGTGGGTTCCAAACTGGTGCTGCATACTCCAGTATGGGCCTAACGTACACAGTGTACAGGTCCTGAACGATTCTTTATTAAGATGTCGGAATGCTGTTCTTAGGTTTGCTAGGCGCCCATATGCTGCAGCAGTTATTTGGTTGATGTGTGCCTCAGGAGATGTACCTGGTGTTATACTCACCCCAAGGTCTTTTTCCTTGATTGAGGTTTGCAGTCTCTGGCCCCCTAGGCTGTACTCCGTCTGCGGTCTTCTTTGCCCTTCCCCAATCTTCATGACTTTGCACTTGGTGGGGTTGGACTCCAGGAGCCAATTGCTGGACCAGGCTTGCAGCCTGTCCAGATCCCTATGTAGTTCTGCCTGGTCCTCGTCCGACTGAATTCTTCTCATCAACTTTACATCATCTGCAAACAGGGACACTTTGGAGTCTATTCCTTCCGTCATGTCGTTCACAAATACCAGAAACAGCACTGGTCTCAGGACTGACCCCTGTGGAACCCCGCTCGTCGCCGGCGCCAACTCTGACACCTCACCACGTACCATGACTCGCTGCTGTCTTCCTGACAGGTATTCCCTGATCCACTGTAGTGCCTTCCCTGTTACCCCTGCCTGGTCCTCCAACTTTTGCACTAATCTCTTGTGTGGAACTGTGTCAAACGCCTTGTTACAGTCCAAGAATATGCAATCTACCCACCCCTCTCTCTCTCTTGTCTTATTGCTGACACCCTGTCGTAGAACTCCAGTAGGTTTGTGACACAGGATTTCCCGTCCCTGAAACCGTGTTGGCCGTCGTTGATAAGCTCATTCCTTTCTAGGTGCTCCACCACTCTTCTCCTGACTATCTTCTCCATGACGTTGCATGCTATACATGTCAGTGACACTGGTCTGTAGTTTAGTGCTACGTTCCTGTCTCCTTTTTTAAAAATTGGAACTACATTTGCTGTCTTCCATACCTCAGGTAGTTGCCCTGTTTCCTGTTTCGATAGATGTGTTGAAGATCATTGTTAGGGGTACACATAGCTCCTCTGCTCCCTCTCTCAGGACCCATGGAGAGATGTTATCCGGCCCCATCGCTTTTGAGGTATCTAGCTCGCTTAGTAGCTTCTTCACTTCCTCCTCAGTTGTGTGTATTGTGTCCAGCACCTGATGGTGTACCCTACCTCTCCTCCTTTCTGGAGGCCCTTCTATCTCCTCTGTGAACACCTCTTTGAATCTCATGTTGAGCTCCTCACACACTTCACGGTCATTTCTTGTGACCTCCCCTCCTACCTTCCTCAGCCTGATCACCTGGTCCTTGACTGTTGTTCTCCTCCTGATGTGGCTGTACAGCAGCTTTGGGTCAGATTTGACTTTGGCTGCTATGTCATTCTCGTACTGTCTTTGGGCCTCCCTTCTGATCTGTGCATATTTATTTCTGGCTCTACGACTGCTCTCCTTATTCTCCGTGTGTGTGTGTGTGTGTGTGTGTGTGTGTCACATACACTGTAGGTAATTTTTTGTATTTCACCTCCATCACCTCAACATAGTCACATATACACATTTACATATGTGAAAATTTTATATGTTCTGCATAACTTGAGCTGATAAAGCTCTACACAGTAAAACACTGTCCCAATAAAAGCTTGTTCCACAACCCGTGTCCTATTTACTGCCAACAGTATGACACTGAGGTATAATGAAAGCCACGTTTAATTTTTAACCACAAAGCAGAACACTAGATTAATTTTGAGGCGCGACAATAAGAATTCACCACCAAAACCGAACTCTCACTTTATATAATCGTAAATCAATATAAATAAAGTTAAGAGGTGCATATATTTATACAGTGGTAAGAAGATACAGCCATAATAAATACATATAATACAATATGCAACAATGGCGAACAAGTAATGCACGATGCAAAACACCGGCGGGGAGATGAATGTGAGTAACTCTCCTGGGGAGAGTTACTCACATGAACGCTCCTTCCTACTCTTATTTCTGCAACACTGCAAGCTCCTGATGATGTGTTGATTGCAACACGAAAGGCATAGAGCTATCATTCAACTCCCCTTGTGGTTGTTTTGCATGTAACGCAATATTTTCAAGTCACCAACAGCCAGCAAACAAGAGGGGACGTTACCTCTCCTCTCCCCCCCCTTAGGAAACGTGAAGTAATAGCTATGATGAGTCTTAATCCGGTAAAATGCTATAAGTACAAGGAACAAAGATGAAAATTAGATATATATGCAACAGCCTGGTTGATCAGGCTCTGGTCCAACAGGAGGCCTGGTCACAGACCGGGCCGCGGGGGCGTTGACCCCTGGAATTCTCTCCAGGTAGACTCCAGGTAGACATCTGGGTATCTTTATTGTAGACGTTTCGCCCTCCAGTGGCTTTATCAATACAAATTCACGGACATAACTGGAAGACTGTAGAACTACACACAAAAGATGAGGTAATCAGTGCCTCAGTCTTGGAGTTGGTGAAGAGTATTGTAGACGGTGTTCTTCACCAACTCCAAGACTGACGGACTGATTACCTCATCTTTTGTGTGTAGTTCTACAGTCTTCCAGTTATGTCCTAGAACTTGTATTGATAAAGCCACTGGAGGGCGAAACGTCTACAATATAGATACCCAGATATTGCATATGTGTCTAATTTTAATCTTGTCGGTATTGTATACCATTTAGGGACAAAGATGGTTTGAACTTCTAAACACTACCAGAAGAATTCTTAAAAAGTTCAGTGAAGCCGTGAGCATTGTGTTGAGCTTAACTGAAGGTGAATTGAATGATGGAGGAGTTTGGTGGCCCGGTAGCCTGGTGGCTTGAGCTCTCGCTTCACACACGGAGGGCCCGGGTTCGATTCCCGGCGGGTGGAAACATTTCGACGTGTTTCCTTACACCTGTTGTCATGTTCACCTAGCAGCAAATAGGTACCTGGGTTGTTAGTCGACTGGTGTGGGTAGCATCCTGGGGGACAAGATTAAGGACCCCAATGGAAATAAGACAGACAGTCCTCGATGACGCACTGACTTTCTTGGGTTATCCTGGGTGGCTAACCCTCCGGGGTTAAAATCCGAAGAAATCTTATCTTATTTACTGCCACAACCTGCTTAACATAGTATTGTATGATGACTCCTGGGTGTCGTTAATCAAATGTTATATTTTGAGTGTTTTTTACCATTGGAAATCATTACAACTTTGGCATTAATTTATATATTTAGTGTTTATTAACTAGGTTATTAGTGCACTGTCTTCAGAAATGACGATAACAAAGAGATAAGATTTTCTTTGGATTTTTAACCCAGAGGAGTGTTAGCCACCCAGGTTAATACAATAAAGTCAGTGCGTCATCGAGGACTGTCTCATTTCCATTGTGGTCTTTCAATCTTGTCCCCCCAGGATGCGACTCACACCAGTCGACTAACACCAATACCTACTTACTGCTAGGTGAACAAAGGCAGTAGGTGTAAGGAAATATTCCCAACGTTTTCACCCGTGCCAGGGATTGAACCACGGACACTCAGTGTGTGAGCTGAGTGAGCTGCCAACCCAGCCAAGGGAGACTCAAAATGAATGTGAACCTCATAGTAAGAAAATAGGTCGCCTCCAAATAAGAAAATGGGTCGCCAGAATGTGAGTTTACACGACGACATTGTTATGCTCAGTACTAGTGACACACCTTCAGTAACTAAGCTTATTTAAGTACAGGTACACATAAGTACAATTATCATATATAGTGTAAATTATCTAGGAAGACACCAAAGAAGTCAGGCAGAGTGACTTATTTCCGTTAGAGTGATGATGAAGAACTAAGTGTCCGGTGATGATAGCTGTGTCTGATACGCTCACTCTAAGTTACACCTAAACCTTCACCCAAAAACTTTCAACAATGAAAACACTATATTATTAAGTTCAGTAACAATACTGACTCACAAAATTTAACAACACTGACTCACAAAGCTTAGCATCAATGACTCGCGAAACTTAACAACACTGACTCACAAAGCTTAACAACACTGACTCACAAAATTTAACAACACTGACTCACAACGCTTAATAATGATTCACAACGCTTAACACTGACTCACAAAAGCTTAGCACTGACTCACAAAAGCTTAACACTGACTCACAAAAGCTTAACAGTACTGACTCACAAAGCTTAACGTAAATACCCTGGGTGAAACGTAGACCCAATACAAGCTTGTTCTGCATTGTGTCTTTTAATGTACTACAGCTGGTAATAAATGTACCACAGAAACACTCCAGGTATTCACACAAACCTGTCTATATTCTGGAGAGGTGTTGTACTCTCGATAATGATCAGAGACTCAATCAAGATTCGCACTATGAAAGTTTTCTTCCACAAGATTAGATTTTAGATTTTGCCACCGAAGTGGCTAGTTTATTGTGCTCCCCATATCCATCCTGTGGACGGTAGCGCAAGAGCATATGGATACACAAAAGGCCTAGGCACTAGGCCCCAAAGGGGCTAACAATTGTACATTTGGGTTTATATCTACATTTCAATTATCTGTTACAAGCAAATTTAGGAAATTTGCTTAGTACAATTGGTATCTTATTTCATGAATAAGATATCTTGACATGTCACATAGGTTATTATACTATCTCTATATTCCTCAATAAGTGCACAATTAAGCACATAGTGTTCAAGACAGTGACCATATGCCTGATCACATAATTTGCATTTAGTTTGATCATCATCTGTGTCCTTCCACAAGGCACAGTACTCGCCCCATTTCTCTTTGTCATTCTCTCTTCTGTAATAGAGACATAAGTCACAGCCCTGTGTCACCCATTCTAGACGGTGTTTGAATTTGTATGAGTGACATTGTAGACACAGCAAATCTCTAAGCTGATATAAACCAGGTCTTCCAGTGGGCCACTGACAACAATATAATGTTCAACGAGGGCAAATTTCAGTTATTCCGCTATACAAAGACTGAGGAAATATAAATTAGAATGGAATTAAAAAATCTCAAACCATTTAACAGAGCAAAAGAGTAATGTGGAGTGGTTAGGAGTGATAATGTCAGATCTCATATTCAACCCACAGGGAAAGTGATGGGATGGATAACTAGAACTTTCAAAGCAAGAAATGCCAAGCCAATGATGATATTCTTTAAGTCCCTTGTTTCTCTACGCAGGAATACTGCTGTACACTGACAGCCCATTTTAAGGTGAGCAAAACTGCACATCTGGAGAATGTACAGAGAACATTCACCTCATATATAAATTCAGTCAAGCAGCTAAAATATTAGAAATAACCGGAGAACTTAAACTATACTCCCTGGAACGTAGGCAGGAACGATACATCATAATCAGCACACCAAATTCGATCCTTACGATAACAAGAGACGGTACAAAATACAATACCTCCAATGAAAAGCAGGAGTGATATGAGTACACACAGAGATAATGCAATAAGTGTAAGGGACCAAGACTTCTCACACTTTTCATATACAAGAGTTATTAACAACAGACTCTGCTGTCTTCAAGAAAAAATTGATGAATTCCTCAAGTCGGTTCCTGATCAGTCGGTATTAAGGTAAAGTTTCAGTGTTATGTACACTGAGATATATTTGTTGATGTTTACATCCTTGACCGTTGGCATATTCTGGAAGGCGATGTATTTGGTATGTGATTATTTTGGCAGTTATTGTATTCTCATGAGTGATGTACTGTATAGTCGTCACTGGATGTATACTCGTGCAAAAATCCACGACGAAAAGAACAAATAAAGGTAGGTAGGGTACGTCTGATATTAAAAGTCACATCCCGGCGAGTCCTGCTGATGCTGGCACATGACACATGGAGGCTACACCATTAGAAAACAATGACTCCCAGGGAGTGTCCCAGTTTACACAAAACAAACAAGTGTAGCACACTCATGTGTGCCATGCGTAGCAGTGACGTCAGGGTGCCACACAAAGTTTACCAACAGCTGCTGTACAAACAACACTGAGATCAAAATTGAAGCAATCACAAGCAAGTGGCCATTTTTGTGAATGACACACACACGCACACACACACACACACACACACACACACACACACACACACACACGCACACACACACACACACACACACACACACACACAAAGAAGGGTCAGAGGAGACATGATAACGACATACAAAATACTGCGGGGAATTGACAAGGTAGATAGTGACAGGTTGTTTCAGAGAGGGAACACAGAAACAAGGGGACACAACTGGAAGCTGAAGACTCAGATGAGTCAAAGGGATGTCAGGAAACATTTCTTCAGCCACAGAGTAGTCAGGAAGTGGAATGGACTAGAGAAAGATATAGTGGAGGCAGTAACCATACATAGTTTTAAGACAAGGTATGATAAAGCTTATGGAGCAGGGAGAGCAGAGACCCAGTAGCAGACAGCGAAGAGGCGGGGCCAGGAGCTGAGTCTCGACCCCTGCAACCACAATTAGGTGAGTACAATTAGGTGAGTACACACACACACACACATGAAGATCGGGGAAGGGCAAAGAAGACCGCAGACAGAGTATAGTCTAGGTGGCCAAAGACTGCAAACCTCACTCAAGGAAAAAGATCTTGGGGTGAGTATAATACCGAGCACATCTCCTGAGGCACACATCAGTCAGATAACTGCTGCAGCATACGGGAGGCTGGCAAACCTAAGAATAGCGTTCCAATACCTCACTAAGGAATCATTCAAGACTCTGTACACCATATACGTCAGGCCCATACTGGAGTATGCAGCACCAGTTTGGAACCCACACCTGGTCAAGCACGTCAGGAAATTAGAGAAAGTGCAGAGGTTTCCAACAAGACTAGTCCCAGAGCTAAGGGAATTGTCCTACGAAGAAAGGTTAAGGGAAATCGGCCTGACGACACTAGAGGACAGGAGGGTTAGGGGAGACATGATAACGACATATAAAATACTGCGAGGAATAGATAAGGTGGACAGAGACAAGATGTTCCAGAGAGGGGACACAGAAACAAGGGGTCACAATTGGAAGTTGAAGACTCCTATGAGTCAAAGAGATGTTAGGAAGTATTTCTTCAGTCATAGAGTTGTCAGGAAGTGGAATAGCCTAGAAAGCGACGTAGTGGAGGCAGGAACCATACATAGTTTTAAGACGAGGTTTGATAAAGCTCATGGAGCAGGGAGAGAGAGGACCTAGTAGAAATCAGTGAAGAGGCGGGGCCAGGAACTGTGACTCGACCCCTGCAACCACAAATAGGTGAGTACACACACACATACACACACACAATCAGAAGAGGCGGGGCCAGGAGCTATGACTCGACCCCTGCAACCACAAATAGGTGAGTACACACGCACACACACCACAACAACCCGAAACACAACCCCCATCATCACAACCTTCACCTTCACAACCCCTACTCCCCCACTAACCCTCCCCACTATTTACATGGGGACAACCTCTTCACTTCTCCACTTGATAATAGCCAAGTCTTTGCTTTGGGGAAAAAAGGATTTAAAGCCCAGCTTGTGTTGGGTACAGGCAGCGCAGCGGTAGTCATGGCGGAAGTTGGGCGACGCTCCTACCTGGAAATACAGGATGATGGTCCATATCAGCCCCAGCACCACGGAGGGTCGCCCGTCCACCAGGTCTGTTGAGTTGATGTTCACCAGCTTGATCTAAAACACACAAACTCATTACTATTGTTACTGAAACAATAAAGTTGGTGGGAGGAAGAGTGTGAAGGAGGTTCTGAGAGGTGAAGTTTTGAGTATCTAGTGAGCATGTGAGAGTGTGAGATAGGGGTGGAGACAAGTGGTAGTATGAGTCTGATGTGCTGATGTTGTGACTGAAGTTCACATATAACAGACAACAAGACTACTGTTACTGTTTATGTTAACGTGTGTTGTGTGTAAGAGTTATAGGCTCCACCCTCACTATATCTGTGCCAAACTTCAGTTTTTGGGGATGAGATGGAGGCCACGATACAAGACTTCTTCAATGACCTCTTAACTAAACTGTACCTCTAAATAAGGTCAACAAAACTGACACGAGGAAAAACCAAACTAATCAAAATGAGGAATCCTTTACAAGGAAAGTGATGAGTTAACTCACAAAATAGAAGACAGGTTAGAGTTGGCAGTATTTATTGACAATGTGTAATGTGTGACATACCCTTTTACTCTGCAGGAACTGTAAGGCAGTGTTGGCGTTGCTGAGGAAGTGGGGGCGACGGAGGACACGACCCTTCTCAATGGGCAGCTTCTCCCCCGACAGCACCTCCAGCAGGGCCAGCAGCGCAGTGCCATCCTTCAGGTCCTCGATCAGCTCATTCAGCTTCAGTGGTGGAACGTGCTAAAACACACGAGCGAGGTTAGCAAAGAAGAAAACTATAACATTTGCATAATGTGACAAACTCCACATGATGCACAAGCACATAATGATGTGGACACATGAGCAAGTGTGGTATACTGAACGACTCTCATACTTAAATGACTTGACAGCTATGACTGAACGGGGCAGATAATTGAATGTATCTAGAGTAATTATGACTGAACGGGATTGATAACTGAATAACTTTGAAATAACTATACACATACAGCAAAGACTAAATTTGTGAGGCTTATAAATAGGCTACACTAATTTAGTGACCTATAAGTAAGCGTGAGGAAGTGTGGTGCTCCTCCCTCTCATAAGACAATGGTGGTACTGCTGATGTAAGAATAAGATGCAGGTACAATATATGGAAGGATCTCACCCTGAGAGCGAGGACATACTGACTCTCACAGTAATCAGGTACTCAGCCACCATGAGAGCGAGGACATACTGACTCTCACAGTAATCAGGTACTCACCCGAGCTAAATGAGCGTTTATCCAGTTCATGAAGGTCTTTTTCTGCACTCTCTCCTGCTCATCTGTAAAGAAAATAAAGAATGTGGTGAGCTCCTCGAGACATCACCAGGAACTAATGTACGTCTGGTCGCTGAGCGATCCCAGAAAGATATCTCCCGTATTCCATAACCCCAGTCCCTTGCGTTATAATGCACGCGATTGGAATAGTGCAGAGTGTGGCATCAGCTGATAATGTAGTTGAATGTTAGGGTTCAAGATCTGAAGAGACTCACAAGTCAACCACAAGTCATATTATGGAAACAAATATCCAAATTTCTGGTAAATTAGGATACAGCATAAATGCAATTCAAACCTTTTAAAGATACCAATATCCTAAAATACACAAGCACATTACAGTAAGCTTGAAGCCGCACATTACAGTAAGCTTGAAGCTAATCAGATGTGACAATCAGAAATTATCCCATGAAAAGCATCATTTAAATTTTCATAATTTCTCCCCCCCCCAAAAAAAAAATGGGACCTACACGGGCCAAAATTAAAATTTTATCTGCGTAAGTGTCTATTTTTTAAGAAAGTAAGTATATTCAGTAAGTTTTATGTAAGTTTAGTATACATAACATTCAAATTTTTAGTAGTGGTTTTGAGAGCACACGGAGGTTACAGGCACATAAATATATTATATTGATTTACACTAGGATCACTGTGACTAATTTCTGGTGAGAAGAAACATTCTCCAGTTATTTGGCAGAAACTAATTTGATTAATTATATATTTAAAATATATATATATATATATATATATATATATATATATATATATATATATATATATATATATATATATGCATGTAATACAATCGCAGACAGGTAAGTTCGTTGGAAAAGAAAGACATAAGGCAGGTGATGTATTAGTGCTACCCCCAGCAGCAGCAGCAGCAGCAGCAGCAGCAGCAGCAGCAGCAGCAGCAGCAGCAGCAGCAGCAGCAGCAGCGCACACAACAGCTGGTAGTGACATCACCAGCTGGGAGGGAGCGCCCGCCGCCAGCACCAGGCAGTTTTTGCCTCAATATTCAAATGTGAATCAAGGATATAGAGTGAGCCAACAACAGCTGAAGTGTCACATACAAAGTGATGCCCTGGCATGTAACATCTCAGCCACTGACGATACTTATATCTTACTGACCACCATTTAGCCTATACATTTTTTTTTTCACAGTGTAGAAATTTCTGGTTCTGGATTTGCATTTACAATAAGGAGGTTAGCATAGGTCCCACTGTGGGGCCCATGCTAACCTCCCTGTGGTGTATAAATATACCTAGTTGAATGAATCTTACTGTAGCCAGCTGGCCCAGTAGTTTACGCACTGGCCTGGAGTTCAAGCCCCACCCGTACCCTGGTTTGTTTGCAATCGTGTCATTACGATCTCATGAGTCGTGATGTCTCCAGAGTTCACAATGGATTTAGCTGGCTTGGCTTCGGTTAGCATATACCTCTGATGAGTTTCGAGAGTTTTTTCTACTCCCGGAGCCCGGCCTTGGGACAGGTTCGTCTGGTCCTTGACTGGTCAACTAGGCTATTGCTGCTAGAGGCCCGCTTGCCCACATATCTATATAGATTGGTTCCAATTTTTAAATGTTTTTTTTTTTTTTAATTCTTCTCGACACAAAAAAAATCACTGGTTTCCATTTAATTTGCACAAAATAAAATTATAAGAACATAAGAAAGAAGGAACACTGCAGCAGGCCTACTGGCCTATGCGAGGCAGGTTCAAATCTCCTACCGGCTTAAGCTATGATTATAATCAATGGAGACTCTAAATTATATATTTACCGGAAAATGAATCAACAACTGAATAATATTTGTTGTTTACATTGTATTATGTTTCGATCCATGGTCGTGAATGAAGCAGTGGTGAGCTTTATAGCAACTTACTGTCCCACTGAGCAGTGGTGAGCTTTATAGCAACTTACTGTCCCACTGAGCAGTGGTGAGCTTTATAGCAACTTACTGTCCCACTGAGCAGTGGTGAGCTTTATAGCAACTTACTGTTCCACTGAGCAGTGGTGAGCTTTATAGCAACTTACTGTCCCACTGAGCAGTGGTGAGCTTTATAGCAACTTACTGTCCCACTGAACAGTGGTGAGCTTTATAGCAACTTACTGTCCCACTGAGCAGTGGTGAGCTTTATAGCAACTTACTGTCCCACTGAGCAGTGGTGAGCTTTATAGCAACTTACTGTTCCACTGAGCAGTGGTGAGCTTTATAGCAACTTACTGTCCCACTGAGCAGTAGTGAGCTTTATAGCAACTTACTGTCCCACTGAACAGTGGTGAGCTTTATAGCAACTTACTGTCCCACTGAGCAGTGGTGAGCTTTATAGCAACTTACTGTCCCACTGAGCAGTGGTGAGCTTTATAGCAACTTACTGTCCCACTGAACAGTGGTGAGCTTTATAGCAACTTACTGTTCCACTGAGCAGTGGTGAGCTTTATAGCAACTTACTGTCCCACTGAGCAGTGGTGAGCTTTATAGCAACTTACTGTCCCATTGAGCAGTGGTGAGCTTTATAGCAACTTACTGTCCCACTGAGCAGTGGTGAGCTTTATAGCAACTTACTGTTCCACTGAACAGTGGTGAGCTTTATAGCAACTTACTGTTCCACTGAGCAGTGGTGAGCTTCATAGCAACTTACTGTCCCACTGAGCAGTGGTGAGCTTCATAGAAACTTACTGTCTCACTGAGCAGTAGTGAGCTTTATAGCAACTTACTGTCCCACTGAGCAGTGGTGAGCTTTATAGGAACTTACTGTTCCACTGAGCAGTGGTGAGCTTTATAGCAACTTACTGTTCCACTGAGCAGTGGTGAGCTTCATAGAAACTTACTGTCTCACTGAGCAGTGGTGAGCTTTATAGCAACTTACTGTCCCACTGAGCAGTGGTGAGCTTTATAGGAACTTACTGTTCCACTGAGCAGTGGTGAGCTTTATAGCAACTTACTGTTCCACTGAGCAGTGGTGAGCTTTATAGGAACTTACTGTTCCACTGAGCAGTGGTGAGCTTTATAGCAACTTACTGTTCCACTGAGCAGTGGTGAGCTTCATATAAACTTACTGTCTCACTGAGCAGTGGTGAGCTTTATAGCAACTTACTGTCCCACTGAGCAGTGGTGAGCTTTATAGGAACTTACTGTTCCACTGAGCAGTGGTGAGCTTTATAGCAACTTACTGTTCCACTGAGCAGTGGTGAGCTTCATAGCAACTTACTGTCCCACTGAGCAGTAATGAGCTTCATAGCACCTTACTGTTCCACTAAGCAGTGGTGAGCTTTATAGCAACTTACTGTCCCACTGAGCAGTGGTGAGCTTCATAGCAACTTACTGTCCCACTGAGCAGTGGTGAGCTTCATAGCAACTTACTGTCCCACTGAGCAGTGGTGAGCTTTATAGCAACTTACTGTCCCACTGAGCAGTGGTGAGCTTTATAGCAACTTACTGTCCCACTGAGCAGTAGTGAGCTTTATAGCAACTTACTGTCCCACTGAGCAGTGGTGAGCTTCATAGAAACTTACTGTCTCACTGAGCAGTGGTGAGCTTTATAGCAACTTACTGTCCGACTAAGCAGTGGTGAGCTTCATAGAAACTTACTGTCTCACTGAGCAGTGGTGAGCTTTATAGCAACTTACTGTCCCACTGAGCAGTGGTGAGCTTTATAGCAACTTACTGTCCCACTAAGCAGTGGTGAGCTTTATAGGAACTTACTGTTCCACTGAGCAGTGGTGAGCTTTATAGGAACTTACTGTTCCACTGAGCAGTGGTGAGCTTTATAGCAACTTACTGTCCCACTGAGCAGTGGTGAGCTTCATAGCAACTTACTGTTCCACTGAGCAGTGGTGAGCTTTATAGCAACTTACTGTCCCACTGAGCAGTGGTGAGCTTTATAGCAACTTTTTGTCCCACTGAGCAGTGGTGAGCTTTATAGCAACTTACTGTCCCACTGAGCAGTGGTGAGCTTTATAGCAACTTTCTGTCCCACTGAGCAGTGGTGAGTTTTTTATGAAGCAACCTATTACTCCACTGAGCAGTGGTGAGCGAGCTGAAGCAACTCACTGCAGTGTGTTATTAACCAAATTTATGCGTCTCTTAAACTCACTAACTTACAACCCAAAAATCGACGTTAACTCAAAACTGAAATACAGTTAGTGCATGCGAGCCTTCACCACCCATTAGGGAAGTTGTTGTGTCTGTGTACTGATATTTGAACGTTATGAATATCCTTGTTCCTGCTATTGTAATTCATGAATACCCTTGTTCCTGCTATTGTAATTCATGAATACCCTTGTTGTTATTGTAATTCATGTATACCCTTGTTGTTATTGTAATTCATGAACGCCGTTCTTCCTTTTACTGTCATTTAAAAAACCCGTTATTCCAGCTAGTGTAACACAGGAATACCATTGTTATTGCTAGTGTAGTTTCTGACGACCGTTATAACAGTGTCGTAGAACACTACGTTATGTTGTAGTGCAGATGTATCATGGAACCCTGTCGTAAGGCAGGTGTGTACATAGACAGGTGTGTTCTCAGGTGTTATTTAAGGCATGATGATCTCACCACTCTACCGCGTCACCATTGCCACGTTAACCCGCCAACATAAACTATCCTCGTTTAACAATGGTAACTTTGTTCAACGAGCGTGTGGGTTGTTTCCGGGGGGAGGCAAGACTTAGTAAGTTTATTTAAGTACAGCTACACATAGGTACAGCTACACATAAGTAGAGATACACAAATTTAGACGAGTACAATTATCATACATAGCAACATAAGCAAAGCAGGCACAGGGGGGAGGGATTTGAATGATAGCTCTAGGCCTTTCGTCTTGCAATGAACACATCAGGAGCTTGCAATGTTGCAGAAATAGAGTAAGAAATCCAGGCAGATTCGTTCAAGGCAACCCTATTCTCTCTCTCTCTCTCTCTCTCTCTCTCTCTCTCTCTCTCTCTCCAGAATTCAGAACAGAACAGAACAAGTGTAGGTAAGACCCTTTCGGGTGAAGGGGAAGTGGGTACAGAGGAAGAGTAGTTGGGTGAGAGGAAGAATGATTAGTAGGAGGGATAGTACCAGGGCTTGACCCAGTAGCTAGGTAGATAGTGATTCAGGAATTTGCATTTTTTTCGACTTGGACACGGCATGGGAGTTCTGTGGTACGGGGCTGGCGCAAACACATCACTGCAAGGCACAAGGTCTACTCAGTTAGTTATCAAAAGCAATTTAAAAAACAAATTAAAAAACAGGTTAAAAAACAAATTAAAATAAAGGTTACAAAGGACATCTTTTAAGGTCCACCCAGAATTCTGGAAAGAGAGAGAGACAGGGAAAGGGTGTTGCCCTGAACGAATCTGCCTGGATTTCTTACTCTATTTCTGCAACACTGCAAGCTCCTGATGCGTTGATTGCAACAGGAAAGGCCTAGAGCTATCATTCAACTCCCCCTGGGGTTATGTTGCATCTTTTATCGCTCGTTCGCGATTATTGCATAGTAACATATGTGTAAATTACCTAGGATAACCTAAGTTAGACACACTGACTTATTTCCACTGGTACCCCGCTGCCCCCGTTACTTACAGCAGTAAATTATTACCCAGGAATTGTTGACTGCTGTGGGTTGCATCCTGGGGACAGAACTAAATAATAAAAAAGAGATCCAAATGGAAATAAGCCACAATGTTTGGTTTGGGTTATACTGGGTTATACAAGGGCTTACTACTCAGAATAAAGTTTTCTCCATAGGTGGACAGGCACCTAAAGTCAGTACCTGACCAGCCGGGCTGTGGCTCGTACGTCGGTCTACGTTGTGTCCAGCAGTAACAGCCTGGTTGATCAGGCCCTGATCCACTATAACCTAACAAGAATGCAGAGCCTGAAATTCACTGCATACTAGTGAGTGTCCCTTTACGCCTAACACTGCTATAACACATGTAAATTACATTATCTTTGTACCGCATAAAAAGAAATGAAAAACAGAATTTGACTATGACTGGGGGGGGGGGAGTTGTTCAGCCTAAACTAACAATGGTAACCTATCCCCGCTCACTTGATAGCCTCGTCTGCGCCCCCTCCAAGATGGTTGTAGTCTTCAGTGTCGACACCGCCGCTCCTTAACTCGCTCTCCCATACAATGATAAATAGCCTCCTCATTTATTTATACACACAGTATTAGAATTTGACTCACAAAGAAACAACAGCGGTGTTTTATTGCAATACTTTGTTGTATTACCCACATGTTAAGTAATGAGACACATGTGTTAACTAATGGGACATTTTATGGTGGCAACGTTTCGTTCTCCACGACCTTTGTCAAGCAGATACAAACAATACAAAAACAGAGCGTATGTATGTATGTATATGTCGTGCTGAGTAGGTAAAAATTGGTCAATTAGCAAGAACTCATTTAAAATTAAGTCCTTTCTCAAATTTTCTTTTATACGTTTAAAGATATATTTTTTCCAACTAGATATATTTTAGATAAGTTTACAATAATTTAATAATAAAAAAACACAATGAAATATATTTTTTTCGTTAGGTCCAGAATGATTTTGCGAAATTATTGCATACACAAATTTTCGCTGGCCTTATTCGGCAAGAAGAGCGTTGCTCTTTAAGCCAAAATCGCAAGTTTTACCTATTCGGCACGATATATATATATATATATATATATATATATATATATATATATATATATATATATATATATATATATATATATAATATATATATATATATATATACATACACTGGCCGTCTCCCACCGAGGCAGGGTGACCCGAAAAAGAAAAAAAAGCTTTATACAGAAGGGGTTATTAGCCCCTTACTCTCCTCAGAATTTTTGTAGCTTCTTACGACACTCGTGGCTTACGGAGGAAGAATTCTTCTCCACTTCCCCATGGAGATGAAAGCTAAATAAATAGGAACAAGAAGTGTTAAGAATGAGTGGCACAACATAGAAACAGTTGGTGCAAGTTAAGCAGTGATCATTCAGTAAGTCACTGCCATCATCGCCTTAGTCTTCACCAGTGACACTGCAGTGCCAGCGACACAGGTGATGCTGGCACTGCTGGTGGTGGTGGTGTAGGTGCTGGTAGTATTGATGTAGGTGCTGGTAGTGCTGGTGTAGGTGCTGGTAGTGCTGGTAGTGGTATCCAGTAGTGGGAGGGCACCTTGGTGTGGTAAACCACGATACTACGATACCCAACGAGTTTTGTCACAATATTACCTTACACTACGTCCCCAGCAGTACCTCACACACACACACACACACACACACACACACCAGTATTCATATAATTATAACGCTATTTTAAGCAGTTCGAAGAGACTTACATATAACATTTCCGAAGCGATGTGTACCGTGGGCAGTGTCACCAACCACGGTGGTGCTATCGTCCTGCAGTATAAGTGGGGGAGAACAAGCCTGGTAAACACTTTAATTTCTTCCTAACTTTACTTTTTCTTCGTAACTTAAGGCTTTCTGAGGTCGAGAGTGATGTAGATGTATTTCGGTCGCTACGTGATCCAGGAAAGGTGTCCTTGCATCACATAACCCCTGGTCCCTTCTACGTCAATCAATAAACGCGTAATGATTAGTGCAGAGTGTGGCATAAGTTGCTAACGCTGGTACGTATTACCATTGAAGACTTGAAGCGGATTACATTTGGCACTTACAAGCTAACACCTGGACACTAATATCCCATTTGCTTTCAATAAAAATGGCAAATTAAAATATATAAATCCCTAAACTAGGTCAAGCAACCCTTGAAGCCAAATTAAAGACTAATTCTCTTCTTATCTCCGAAGGACCAATATCCTAAAACATACAGAGTAAGTTTGAAGCCAGTCAGAAGTTGAATTATCTAGTTATCAGAGAGGAAAGGTAAAGGCAATTATATGAAGCACTAGAAATTATCCCATGATAATCCGTATTGCAATATATTGGGGCCAACAATGGCCAAAGTAAATCCAAACTTAGTCACTTTAATAAGTTTTTTTTTCTTCCTCTTCTTGTTTACATTCTTCTAAGTTTTATTTCTCCACATGATCGTCTCGTAAGTTCTCTCCGTGGAACACAATACCCAGCATCTTGATTCAACTTTACCCTGCACTGTTGTGGGTTTAGAGCACTTAGGACTGTTTCCCAGGGGAACTTTGATGCTTCTTAGTTTATTTTGTCACAGTCAATTTTGTACTTGTTGAAATTAACTATACTGAAAATCCCTGCTGGTAGGCTGTTATTGAAGTTGAAGAATGAGACACTTACGCATTATATGGGAATATTTAGTGAAGAAATGTTTCGCCAAACAGTAGATTCATCAGTCCAATACAAAGAAGAACGGTGCGAAGAAAGGAATTTGAGGTTATCAGTCCCTCAACCTGGAGTCACTGTGTTACTGAAGTTCTCCAGGTCTATGAGGTGAGCTGAGACTACTGTACCTGTCATCGTTATGTTCCTTGATTAAGCTCCTCGTTGTTATGTTCCTTGATTAAGCTCCTCGTTGTTATGTTCCTTCATTAAACTCCTCGTTGTTATGTTCCTTCATTAAGCTCCTCGTTGTTATGTTCCTTGATTAAGCTCCTCGTTGTTATGTTCCTTCATTAAGCTCCTGGTTGTTATGTTCCTTGATTAAGCTCCTCGTTGTTATGTTCCTTGATTAAGCTCCTCGTTGTTATGGAAAATCCGCTCAAACATATATTCGTTACTACCAGGTTCCACTATCAGTCGGTTAAGACAAACTTTTCACAGCTACGATGGAAAAAATAAAAATAAATGTAGTATTCTATATCATTTATCACCACACGCTGGGATACCGTGTTCCCAAGCTCTATTTCTACCGTGTTCCCAAGCTCTATTTCTACCGTGTTCCCAAGCTCTATTTCTACCGTGTTCCCAAGCTCTATTTCTACCGTGTTCCCAAGCTCTATTTCTACCGTGTTCCCAAGCTCTATTTCTAGGGTGTTCCCAAGCTCTATTTCTACCGTGTTCCCAAGCTCTATTTCTACCGTGTTCCCAAGCTCTATTTCTACCGTGTTCCCAAGCTCTATTTCTACCGTGTTCCCAAGCTCTATTTCTAGGGTGTTCCCAAGCTCTATTTCTAGGGTGTTCCCAAGCTCTATTTCTAGGGTGTTCCCAAGCTCTATTTCTACCGTGTTCCCAAGCTCTATTTCTAGGGTGTTCCCAAGCTCTATTTCTACCGTGTTCCCAAGCTCTATTTCTACCGTGTTCCCAAGCTCTATTTCTACCGTGTTCCCAAGCTCTATTTCTAGGGTGTTCCCAAGCTCTATTTCTACCGTGTTCCCAAGCTCTATTTCTACCGTGTTCCCAAGCTCTATTTCTACCGTGTTCCCAAGCTCTATTTCTAGGGTGTTCCCAAGCACTATTTCTAGGGTGTTCCCAAGCACTATTTCTAGGGTGTTCCCAAGCACTATTTCTAGGGTGTTCCCAAGCTCTATTTCTAGCGTGTTCCCAAGCACTATTTCTAGGGTGTTCCCAAGCACTATTTCTAGGGTGTTTCCAAGCACTATTTCTAGCATGTTCCCAGACACTATTTCTAGCGTGTTCCCAGACACTATTTCTAGCGTGTTCCCAAGCACTATTTCTAGCGTGTTCCCAAGCACTATTTCTAGCGTGTTCCCAAGCTCTATTTCTACCGTGTTCCCAAGCTCTATTTCTAGGGTGTTCTCAAGCTCTATTTCTAGGGTGTTCCCAAGCACTATTTCTAGCGTGTTCCCAAGTACTATTTCTAGAGTGTTCCCAAGCACTATTTCTAGCGTGTTCCCAAGCACTATTTCTAGCGTGTTCCCAAGCACTATTTCTAGCGTGTTCCCAAGCACTATTTCTAGCGTGTTCCCAAGCTCTATTTCTACCGTGTTCCCAAGCTCTATTTCTAGGGTGTTCCCAAGCACTATTTCTAGCGTGTTCCCAAGCACTATTTCTAGCGTGTTCCCAAGCACTATTTCTAGCGTGTTCCCAAGCACTATTTCTAGTGTTCCCAAGCACTATTTCTAGAGTGTTCCCAAGCACTATTTCTAGGGTGTTCCCAAGCACTATTTCTAGGGTGTTCCCAAGCACTATTTCTAGTGTTCCCAAGCACTATTTCTAGAGTGTTCCCAAGCACTATTTCTAGAGTGTTCCCAAGCACTATTTCTAGGGTGTTCCCAAGCACTATTTCTAGGGTGTTCCCAAGCACTATTTCTAGTAGGCCGCTGTTGTTTACTAGTTTCCATCTCGCATTAGGAACACTGAAATATGAAAGGAAGAAAATATTGGTTCTAGAATTTTCCAAGATTCCCAGGCTATATGCTTGCTTTCCTGGGCTTAAAAAACACCTGAGTAAACACTAGCACATATTTATTAGAAAACGTTTCGGTCCTGGGACCTTGATCACTTCTAATTAGAGAGTGGTGAGAGAGCCTTCTGTTACTTTATGTTCACCTTAGAGAGTTATTGCGACCCCAGAATTTGGCCCCAATGTATATATTTATATGTGATTGATGTATATTTTCATTTTCTATAATTTTATATTGCTGATATTCTCGATAATAGCTAAATCGTTAATATCTTGCTTTATATTATTATTAGACTTATATTTGACATTATTTGACTTAGCTATGTTTATTAGGTAGGATGTAACATTATAAATTGTGCTCATGTTTGTAGTAGCTGCCTTGGAGTTGGCAAACTACCGTTTATGACACTAGGCTTGTTATGCTGCTGGCGCCTAGTTGCTGGGAGGGAGTCACGTGATTCCACCTGAGGTGGGTGGCTGCTGCTCCTTCCTCGAGAGCACTACGCAGCTGGACATCGTTGAGACAACACCTCTCTCCAGCCCCTGCTTGTTTTCTCGCCATTTAGACTCTGTGTGGTAGAGTATGTGTTCGGTGGTGAGACGAAACATACTTCTCAGGACTCTGTTCACAGAGGATAGACTAGACACTGATTTTCGACGTTTTTCTAGGTTGTGTGTCACATTGACACTGAGATAACTCAGGTCTCTAGCTACAGCTCCTGACCTAATTCGATAAGGCATCTGTGCACCGCCACAGTTTGGGATTGTTTATGCTGAACCTAGCTTCTGTAGAAAGGGAGTTTTGTGACTGTTTTGGAGGATCTATTGATGGTCCCCAGTTAGGGTCGCTTTTCTATCTCCTGGTTCCTGACTCTGTGTTGCTGTTGCCTGTTATATTGTTATGCGAATTGGTCATTTTACTGGTCAATCAAATTGTTCTGATTGTCAGTTTGTTAGAGAAGCTAGCTTATGAGAAGTTCAGTCGGACACTGGTTGAGTAGAGTCTTAAGAGTTACCTGGAGCACATTCATACACACATATATTCTTATTTGCATATATCTGTATTATTGTAATTACTGACATTGTACCAGATGGTACTTCAGAGTCATTTGGATATATGTGCCCTCAACCCAGCCTTATGTTATATGAGAGCAGTGTAGGAGCTAACCTCCTAATTAACCTCCTAATGCATTACTTAATAAACATCCTGATCATATGTACATTTATTTATTTGAAACCCTAGACACTAACTTTGTTAATAAACATATTAAATCTTATGCTTTGGTTAGTACCCTACCGGTTGTAATCCTCATGGAGACTATTGAATATATCGGATAACTGGACCAGGATACTGACTTTGTTGCGAAAGCCCAGTAACAGGCTGGATGCTAGAAGGGCATCCTTTCTAGTGTTCACTGGAGATGTCTATTACTAATAGATATCGTGTCATTTTGTAACAGAGTGGTGAGAGAGCCTTGCGTTACACAGGCTTCACCACAGAGTGATGAGAGAGCCTTGTGTTACACAGGCTTCACAGAGTGGTGAGAGAGCCTTGTGTTACACAGGCTTCACCACAGAGTGGTGAGAGAGCCTTGTGTTACACAGGCTTCACCACAGAGTGGTGAGAGAGCCTTGTGTTACACAGGCTTCACCACAGAGTGGTGAGAGAGCCTTGTGTTACACAGGCTTCACCACAGAGTGGTGAGAGAGCCTTGCGTTACACAGGCTTCACCACAGAGAGTGGTGAGAGAGCCTTGTGTTACACAGGCTTCACCACAGAGTGGTGAGAGAGCCTTGTGTTACCCAGGCTTCACCACAGAGTGATGAGAGAGCCTTGTGTTACACAGGCTTCACCACAGAGTGGGGAGAGAGCCTTGTGTTACACAGGCTTCACCACAGAGTGGTGAGAGAGCCTTGTGTTACCCAGGCTTCACCACAGAGTGGTGAGAGAGCCTTGTGTTACCCAGGCTTCACCACAGAGTGGTGAGAGAGCCTTGTGTTACCCAGGCTTCACCACAGAGTGGTGAGAGAGCCTTGTGTTACCCAGGCTTCACCACAGAGTGATGAGAGAGCCTTGTGTTACACAGGCTTCACCACAGAGTGGTGAGAGAGCCTTGTGTTACACAGGCTTCACCACAGAGTGATGAGAGAGCCTTGTGTTACACAGGCTTCACCACAGAGTGATGAGAGAGCCTTGTGTTACCCAGGCTTCACCACAGAGTGATGAGAGAGCCTTGTGTTACCAGGCTTCACCACAGAGTGATGAGAGAGCCTTGTGTTACCAGGCTTCACCACAGGTGGTGAGAGGCCTTGTAAGGCTTCACAGGTGACCTTGTGCACAGGCTCACAGTGATGAGAGAGCCTTGTGTTACACAGGCTTCACCACAGAGTGATGAGAGAGCCTTGTGTTACACAGGCTTCACCACAGAGTGGTGAGAGAGCCTTGTGTTCCCAGGCTTCACCACAGTGAGAGAGCCTTGTGTTACCCAGGCTTCACCACAGAGTGTGAGAGAGCCTTGTGTTACACAGGCTTCACCAAGTGATGAGAGAGCTTTGTGTTACCCAGGCTTCACCACAGAGTGGTGAGAGAGCCTTGTGTTACCCAGGCTTCACCACAGAGTGGTGAGAGAGCCTTGTGTTACCTAGGCTTCACCACAGTGATGAGAGAGCCTTGTGTTACACAGGCTTCACAGAGTGGTGGGAGAGCCTTGTGTTACACAGGCTTCACAGAGTGGTGAGAGAGCCTTGTGTTACACAGGCTTCACCACAGAGTGGTGAGAGAGCCTTGTGTTACACAGGCTTCACAGAGTGGTGAATAGAGCCTTGTGTTACACAGGCTTCACAGAGTGGTGAGAGAGCCTTGTGTTACACAGGCTTCACAGAGTGGTGAGAGAGCCTTGTGTTACACAGGCTTCACAGAGTGGTGAGAGAGCCTTGTGTTACCCAGGCTTCACCACAGAGTGGTGAGAGAGCCTTGTGTTACACAGGCTTCACAGAGTGGTGAGAGAGCCTTGTGTTACACAGGCTTCACAGAGTGGTGAGAGAGCCTTGTGTTACACAGGCTTCACAGAGTGGTGAGAGAGCCTTGTGTTACACAGGCTTCACCACAGAGTGGTGAGAGAGCCTTGTGTTACACAGGCTTCACCACAGAGAGTGGTGAGAGAGCCTTGTGTTACCCAGGCTTCACCACAGAGTGATGAGAGAGCCTTGTGTTACAGATGCTTCACCACAGAGTGATGAGAGAGCCTTGTGTTACCCAGGCTTCACCACAGAGTGGTGAGAGCCTTGTGTTACACAGGCTTCACCACAGAGTGATGAGAGAGCCTTGTGTTACCCAGGCTTCACCACAGTGGTGAGAGAGCCTTGTGTTACACAGGCTTCACCACAGAGTGGTGAGAGAGCCTTGTGTTACACAGGCTTCACCACAGAGTGATGAGAGAGCCTTGTTACACAGGCTTCACAGAGTGGTGAGAGAGCCTTGTGTTACCCAGGCTTCACCACAGAGTGGTGAGAGCCTTGTGTTACCCAGGCTTCACCACAGAGTGGTGAGAGCCTTGTGTTAAACAGGCTTCACCACAGAGTGGTGAGAGAGCCTTGTGTTACACAGGCTTCACCACAGAGTGATGAGAGAGCCTTGTGTTACCCAGGCTTCACCACAGTGATGAAGAGCCTTGTGTTACACAGGCTTCACCACAGAGTGGTGAGAGAGCCTTGTGTTACACGGCTTCACCACAGAGTGGTGAGAGAGCCTTGTGTTACCCAGGCTTCACCACAGAGTGGTGAGAGAGCCTTGTGTTACCCAGGCTTCACCACAGAGTGGTGAGAGAGCCTTGTGTTACACAGGCTTCACCACAGAGTGGTGAGAGAGCCTTGTGTTACCCAGGCTTCACCACAGAGTGGTGAGAGAGCCTTGTGTTACACAGGCTTCACCACAGAGTGATGAGAGAGCCTTGTGTTACCCAGGCTTCACCACAGAGTGGTGAGAGAGCCTTATGTTACCCAGGCTTCACCACAGAGTGATGAGAGAGCCTTGTGTTACCCAGGCTTCACCACAGAGTGATGAGAGAGCCTTGTGTTACCCAGGCTTCACCACAGAGTGATGAGAGAGCCTTGTGTTACCCAGGCTTCACCACAGAGTGATGAGAGAGCCTTGTGTTACCCAGGCTTCACCACAGAGTGATGAGAGAGCCTTGTTACCCAGGCTTCACCACAGAGTGATGAGAGAGCCTTGTGTTACCCAGGCTTCACCACAGAGTGATGAGAGAGCCTTGTGTTACCCAGGCTTCACCACAAAGTGATGAGAGAGCCTTGTGTTACCCAGGCTTCACCACAGAGTGGTGAGAGAGCCTTGTGTTACACAGGCTTCACAGAGTGGTGAATAGAGCCTTGTGTTACACAGGCTTCACAGAGTGGTGAGAGAGCCTTGTGTTACACAGGCTTCACAGAGTGGTGAGAGAGCCTTGTGTTACACAGGCTTCACAGAGTGGTGAGAGAGCCTTGTGTTACCCAGGCTTCACCACAGAGTGGTGAGAGAGCCTTGTGTTACACAGGCTTCACAGAGTGGTGAGAGAGCCTTGTGTTACACAGGCTTCACAGAGTGGTGAGAGAGCCTTGTGTTACACAGGCTTCACAGAGTGGTGAGAGAGCCTTGTGTTACACAGGCTTCACCACAGAGTGGTGAGAGAGCCTTGTGTTACACAGGCTTCACCACAGAGAGTGGTGAGAGAGCCTTGTGTTACCCAGGCTTCACCACAGAGTGATGAGAGAGCCTTGTGTTACAGATGCTTCACCACAGAGTGATGAGAGAGCCTTGTGTTACCCAGGCTTCACCACAGAGTGGTGAGAGAGCCTTGTGTTACACAGGCTTCACCACAGAGTGATGAGAGAGCCTTGTGTTACCCAGGCTTCACCACAGTGGTGAGAGAGCCTTGTGTTACACAGGCTTCACCACAGAGTGGTGAGAGAGCCTTGTGTTACACAGGCTTCACCACAGAGTGATGAGAGAGCCTTGTTACACAGGCTTCACAGAGTGGTGAGAGAGCCTTGTGTTACCCAGGCTTCACCACAGAGTGGTGAGAGCCTTGTGTTACCCAGGCTTCACCACAGAGTGGTGAGAGAGCCTTGTGTTAAACAGGCTTCACCACAGAGTGGTGAGAGAGCCTTGTGTTACACAGGCTTCACCACAGAGTGATGAGAGAGCCTTGTGTTACCCAGGCTTCACCACAGTGATGAGAGAGCCTTGTGTTACACAGGCTTCACCACAGAGTGGTGAGAGAGCCTTGTGTTACACAGGCTTCACCACAGAGTGGTGAGAGAGCCTTGTGTTACCCAGGCTTCACCACAGAGTGATGATAGAGCCTTGTGTTACCCAGGCTTCACCACATAGTGGTGAGAGAGCCTTGTGTTACCCAGGCTTCACCACAGAGTGGTGAGAGAGCCTTGTGTTACCCAGGCTTCACCACAGAGTGGTGAGAGAGCCTTGTGTTACACAGGCTTCACCAGAGAGTGGTGAGATAGCCTTGTGTTACACAGGCTTCACCACAGAGTGGTGAGAGAGCCTTGTGTTACACAGGCTTCACCACAGAGTGGTGAGAGAGCCTTGTGTTACCCAGGCTTCACCACAGAGTGGTGAGAGAGCCTTGTGTTACCCAGGCTTCACCACAGAGTGGTGAGAGAGCCTTGTGTTACCCAGGCTTTACCACAGAGTGGTGAGAGAGCCTTGTGTTATCCAGGCTTCACCACAGAGTGGTGAGAGAGCCTTGTGTTACACAGGCTTCACCACAGAGTGGTGAGAGAGCCTTGTGTTACCCAGGCTTCACCACAGTGGTGAGAGAGCCTTGTGTTACCCAGGCTTCACCACAGAGTGGTGAGAGAGCCTTGTGTTACACAGGCTTCACCACAGAGTGGTGAGAGAGCCTTGTGTTACCCAGGCTTCACCACAGAGTGGTGAGAGAGCCTTGTGTTACACAGGCTTCACCACAGAGTGATGAGAGAGCCTTGTGTTACCCAGGCTTCACCACAGAGTGGTGAGAGAGCCTTATGTTACCCAGGCTTCACCACAGAGTGATGAGAGAGCCTTGTGTTACCCAGGCTTCACCACAGAGTGATGAGAGAGCCTTGTGTTACCCAGGCTTCACCACAGAGTGATGAGAGAGCCTTGTGTTACCCAGGCTTCACCACAGAGTGATGAGAGAGCCTTGTGTTACCCAGGCTTCACCACAGAGTGATGAGAGAGCCTTGTTACCCAGGCTTCACCACAGAGTGATGAGAGAGCCTTGTGTTACCCAGGCTTCACCACAGAGTGATGAGAGAGCCTTGTGTTACCCAGGCTTCACCACAAAGTGATGAGAGAGCCTTGTGTTACCCAGGCTTCACCACAGAGTGGTGAGAGAGCCTTGTGTTACACAGGCTTCACCACAGAGTGGTGAAGCCTGTCGAGTCTTTTGCTTTCATAGGGAGTGATTTTCGTGTGTAAGTTATGTACTAAGACCTCGAGAATTTTCCATGTGTATATAATAATGTATCTCTCCCGCCTGCGTTCTAGAGAGTACAGGTTTAGGAACTTCAAGCGTTCCCAGTAGTTGAGGTGGTTTATCGCAGTTATGCGTGCGGTGAAGGTTCTCTGCACATTTTCAAGGTCAGCAATTTCACCTGCCTTGAAAGGTGCAGTTAGTGTGCAGCAATATTCCAGCCTAGATAGAACAAGCGATTTGTAAAGTGTCAACATGGGCTTGGCATCCCTGGTTTTGAAGGTTCTCATTATCCATCCTGTCATTTTTCTAGCAGATGCGATTGCTACGGTGTTATGGTCCTTGAAGGTGAGATTTCTGACATGATCACTCTCCAGGTATACTCTAAGTACACTTTTCCAACTATTCCGTCCTTCCTACTCCAATCACACCACCATCACACTTGTCGAGAGGTCCGGCATTTTGTTGATCTTAAAGTAAGACAAACACATAAGTGGGTGAATAGGGTATTAAGACCTGTCATGGGGTGTTTAGACCTGTCATGGGGTGTTTAGACCTGTCATGGGGTGTTTAGGCCTGTCATGGGGTGTTTAGACCTGTCATAGGATATTAAGCCTGTCATTGGGTATTTAGGCAAATCAAAGGATATTTAGACCTGTCAAAGGGTTTTTTAGCTCTGCGATAAAAGTTTTATCCTAAGTTTATTGAGGAATATTGAACTGCCTGGAGTCTACCTGGAGGGAATTCCGGGGGTCAACCCCCCGCGACCCTGTCCTCGACCAGGCCTCCCGGGGGAGGATTGGATGACACGGACACAGTGCTTGGACATGGTGTCACTGGGTTTTTCAAGGTCAAGTGGGGTCAAGGGTATGTCAGATATGCTGCAAAGTCTAAGGAATATTTATATAAAAACTTAAAAGTTAGTTGTCAAGGTTGAGTGTGTGTTTAACGGCTCACTGAACACCGTATACTGTCCTCTCTGAGCTGCGGGAACCTGTACTTATCAGTGAAGCTTTTAACTGTTTAACACAGGAACAATACCGAAGGTGGTGTTGGTAGTAGTGGTGGTGTGGGTAGTGGTGGTGGTGGTGTTGTTGATAATAGTGGTGTTGGTAGTGGTAGTGGTGGTGTTGTTGATAATAGTGGTGTTGGTAGTGGTGGTGGTGTTGGTGGTGGTGTTGGTAGTGGTGGTGTTGGTAGTGGTGGTGGTGTTGGTAGTGGTGGTGTTGGTAGTGGTGGTGGTGTTGGTAGTGGTGGTGTTGGTAGTGGTGGTGGTGCTAGTAGTGGTGGTGTGGGTAGTGGTGGTGGTGGTGTTGTTGATAATAGTGGTGTTGGTAGTGGTAGTGGTGGTGGTGTTGGTAGTGGTGGTGTTGGTAGTAGTGGTGGTGTTGGTAGTGGTGGTGTTGGTAGTGGTGGTGGTGCTAGTAGTGGTGGTGTTGGTAGTGGTGGTTGTGTTGTTGATAATGGTGGTGTTGGTAGTGGTGGTGGTGATGATAGTGGTGGTGGTGTTGTTGATAATAGTGGTGTTGGTAGTGGTGTTGATAGTGGTGGTGGTGTTGGTAGTGTTGGTGTTGATAGTGGTGGTGGTGTTGGTAGTGGTGGTGGTGCTGGTAGTGGTGGTGTTGGTAGTGGTGGTGGTGTTGGTAGTGGTGGTAGTGATGGTGGTGTTGGTAGTAGTGGTGGTGTTGGTGGTGGTATTGGTAGTGGTGGTGATGGTGGTAGTGATGGTGATGGTGGTAGTGATGGTGGTAGTGTGGTGGTGATAGTAGTGGTGGTGATGGTGGTGGTGGTAGTGATAGTGGTATTGGTGGTTGTGGTGGTGTTGGTAGTGGTGGTTGTGGTGGTAGTGATGGTGGTAGTGACGATGGTGGTGGTGGTAGTGATGGTGGTGGTGATGGTGGTAGTGATGGTAGTAGTGATGGTGGTCGTCATGGTTTTAGTGATGGTGGTAGTGATGGTGGTGGTGATGGTGGTAGTGATGATAGTGGTGGTGGTAGTGATGGTGGTGGTGGTAGTAATGGTGGTAGTAGTGATGGTAGCAGTGATGGTGGTGGTGATGGTGGAGGTGATAGTGGTAGTAATGGTGGTAGTGATGATGGTGGTAGTGATGGTAGTGATGATGGTGGTATTGGTGGTAGTGATGGTGGTAGTGATGGTGGTGGTGGTAGTGATGATGGTGGTGATGGTGGTGGTGGAAGTGATGGTGGTGGTGGTGTTGTTGTCGGGCCAGCAGCAGCAGCTAACCTTGAAGGGTCGACCCACCCAGCCGCCCACTCGTACGCCCACACCACACGTTACACCCGCCCACACACACCTCAACACAGGTTAGATAAATACATGAGTGGGTGTGAGTTGGACCTGACTAGCTTGTGCTAATAGGTCATCCTCCTTTGTACGTTTTCCAGAGCATTTATATCCATTCTGTAATACGGTGACCAGAACTGTGCAGCATAATCTAAGTGAGGCCTAACCAGGTGAACACAGGTAAATATATGTGAACAAACGTGTACACGTGAGTACAGGTCAAGGATAACCTTATAGGTCAAGGTTAACCTCACAGGTCAAGAATAACCTCGAAGGTCAAGGATAGCCTCACATGTCAAGGATAACCTCACAGGTCAAGGATAACCTCACAGGTCAAGCTTCACACGAACTGTCAATTTTACGTATCTGAACACTTAGGTAGAGAATGAGATGACAACGGCGGTGCCGTCATGGCCCTGGCACTACAGGTGCCGTCATGGCCCTGGCACTACAGGTGCCGTCATGGCCCTTGCACTACAGGTGCCGTCACGGCCCTGGCACTACAGGTGCCGTCATGGCCCTGGCACTACAGGTGCCGTCATGGCCCTTGCACTACAGGTGCCGTCATGGCCCTGGCACTACAGGTGCCGTCATGGCCCTTGCACTACAGGTGCCGTCACGGCCATGGCACTACAGGTGAGGTCTGAGCTGGCACCACAGGTCTGATCGAATTTTCAACCTTTCACGTGGCTGTGAATCCGACCAACGTAGCCAAACCATCTTCCTGGCCACTAATCACCCCTGCTATGTGGCCACACCACCTTCCTGGCCATTAGTGATCCCTACTACGTGGCCACACCAACTTTGGTTATAATAATAATAATCTTTATTTCTACAAGTACATGTACAAGGTATACAGACCATAGCTGACATCAATGACACACTACTATATAGAAAGCCCCTTGTTATGCTGAGCATTTAGAGGAAATTAAATCAGTTTTGTCCCAGGATGCGACCCACACCAGTCGACTAACACCCAGGTACCTATTTTACTGATGGGTGAACATGTACAGCAAGTGTCTTAAGGAAACATGTCGTGATCTTGTTGACGATATTTCTACGTCCTGTAAATACTTCCATGTCAAAGCTCTCTCAGTCTACAGTGAGATGTTTGCATACTTTACATCTACCACCATCACTGTATAACTTAATACCGAGGGATCGAACCCCGTACCTCAATGTGTGAGCTGAGTGCGCTACCACTCGAGCTACGGTACATTCATCTACCTCCTCTGTCGTAAGTCTGGTTTTCAACGACTGTGCGCAACGCTGTATGGCCCTGGTGGTTTAGCGCTTAGTTTTGATTATAATAATAATTCAATGACTGTGACCACAATAGTACATCACTATTATTCTGCTCTCACTCTCCTCAAAGTATATATAATTATCGATACTTTGTGGTTACATGACACAAATTTAGATTAAAATAATGTTTAAAAAACCGTAACTTAACCCAGGTTAATATTGCGCAACATGTGAGGGACCACGACCTTCCCGTCAAATGTATAGTGGAAGGTCGCGGGATTGTCACACTTTCCCGCGCAAAGTTTGGCGGGATGGTTGTGGGTGCGGTACATTTTCCCGCGCAAAGTTTGGCGGGATGGTTGTGGGTGCGGTACATTTTCCCGCGCAAAGTTTGGCGGGAAGGTCGTGCTGTACATTATCGGGCGCGCAGTGTAGCAGTAAGATAGTGTGTCATCACCCACATACCTCACCACACTCTCACCCACATACCTCACACTCTCACCCACATACCTCACCACACTCACCCACATACCTCACCACACTCTCACCCACATACCTCACCACACTCTCACCCACATACCTCACCACACTCTCACCCACATACCTCACCACACTCTCACCCACATATCTCACCACACTCTCACCCACATACCTCACTCACCCACATACTTCACACTCTCACCCACATACCTCACCACACTCTCACCCACATACTTCACACTCTCACCCACATACCTCACCACACTCTCACCCACATACTTCACACTCACCCACATACCTCACCACACCCTCACCCACATACTTCACCACACTCATCCACATACTTCACCACACACTCACCCACATACCTCACCACACTCACCCACATACCTCACCACACTCTCACCCACATACTTCACCACACTCTCACCCACATACCTCACCACACTCTCACCCACATACCTCACACTCTCACCCACATACCTCACCACACACTCACCCACATACCTCACCACACACTCACCCACATACCTCACCACACTCTCACTCACATACCTCACACTCACCCACATACCTCACCACACTCTCACCCACATACCTCACTCTCACCCACATACTTCACACTCTCACCCACATACTTCACTCTCATCCACATACTTCACCACACTCTCACCCACATACCTCACCACACTCTCACCCACATACCTCACCACACTCACCCACATACCTCACTCTCACCCACATACCTCACTCTCACCCACATACCTCACCACACTCTCTCCCACATACCTCACTCTCACCCACATACCTCACTCACACCCACATACCTCACTCTCACCCACATACCTCACTCTCAACCACATACCTCACCACACTCTTACCCACATGCCTCACTCTCACCCACATACCTCACCACACTCTCACCCACATAGCTCACCACACTCCGTCATATCCTGGGCCAGACAAGACTCTCATGCAACGATCAAACCTAAATGTTAACACAGTCAGAAATTAGCATATATATGTAGTGTGGTACTGAGTACCACACTACATATATATGTCATAACGTGTGGGCAGCCAGAGCACAGTCACTCACGTGTTGTAGGCACGATAAAACACGCAGAAACATGTCTGCACTGATAAATTATATACCTGTGAGATCATTGAGTCAACAGGAGGATGGCACTCCCTGAAGGGCGTCACAACCCGCCAGAGAACTGGATCTCTTGAAGGAAAAGGTCACTACGTCGGTTATACCGTGGGCGGCGGCGGCGGCGGCTGATGTCACTCCCAGGAATACAACACCGGAACACTTGAGCAACCACCCCTCATACCAGGGCAAAACTCACATACGTATCTCAATTGATTCACGTCTGGCACTCATTAGAGTACATCTATATGAAGCTGTGCCACCTGCGTACAAAGAGTGCCGGTTGTGGCACCATGTGCTGAGTTATTGATGCTGATACCAGGATCAATTGTGTGGTGACAATATAAGACACGTGACGGAAGCCACACCTTCCTCCACTCTTGTAGCTGACCACACCTTCCTCCACTCTTGTAGCTGACCACACCTTCCTCCACTCTTGTAGCTGACCACACCTTCCTCCACTCTTGTAGCTGACCACACCAAGCTCCACTCTTGTAGCTGACCACACCAAGCTCCACTCTTGTAGCTGACCACACCTTCCTCCACTCTTGTAGCTGACCACACCAAGCTCCACTCTTGTAGCTGACCACACCAAGCTCCACTCTTGTAGCTGACCACACCAAGCTCCACTCCTGTAGCTGACCACACCTTCCTCCACTCTTGTAGCTGACCACACCTTCCTCCACTCTTGTAGCTGACCACACCTTCCTCCACTCTTGTAGCTGACCACACCTTCCTCCACTCTTGTAGCTGACCACATAAAGCTCCACTCTTGTAGCTGACCACACCAAGCTCCACTCTTGTAGCTGACCACACCAAGCTCCACTCTTGTAGCTGACCACACCTTCCTCCACTCTTGTAGCTGACCACATAAAGCTCCACTCTTGTAGCTGACCACACCAAGCTCCACTCTTGTAGCTGACCACACCTTCCTCCACTCTTGTAGCTGACCACACCAAGCTCCACTCTTGTAGCTGACCACACCTTCCTCCAATCTTGTAGCTGACCACACCAAGCTCCACCTTATGCTCCACACCATATACAATATATATATATATATATATATATATATATATATATATATATATATATATATATATATCACACACAGACACACACACACACACATATATAACGAAGACTAAGCAAATTAACAATAATTTCTAAGTCCATGATTGTTTAGATGCAAATGGTTTAATTTTTTCTAATGACTTTCATTATTAATATTTTGTGAGGAGCGTGAGTAGTGTCTGCCACAACAATAACAAGTCACTCGCTGGTGATATCATCACTCTCCTTGGCTCTTGCCACACTAAGGTATAACTACTTATTACAAACTGCCACTGCCACGTACCTTGCTTACAACGTGCTTAGCTTACACATTATTATGCATAAATGTGAGTCGTGTATAATGCAACATAGCACATGTACTCTCCTACATAGTAAGATATAGTGGAGGAAAGTGTTTATCCTCGCGTCTGGAGTTGCTATACCAACCCCCTCTCTCTCTCCCTCTCTCTCTCTCTCTCTCTTTCTCTCTCTCTCCCTCTCTCTCAGAGTATAATAAGACTTCTTACCTCAACAATAAAGACTGACTGGGCAGCAGACAACCTACCATGCTGGTGTGAACAATGTACATACCTGGAAAAAGAAAAAAATTGAAATAAATAATCACGTTTTGAACTTCAAGAGTGTTCAATGTTGCTATACTTTCATTATTAATATTTTGTGAGGAGCGTGAGTAGTGTCTGCCACAACAATAACAAGTCACTCGCTGGTGATATCATCACTCTCCTTGGCTCTTGCCACACTAAGGTATAACTACTTATTACAAACTGCCACTGCCACGTACCTTGCTTACAACGTGCTTAGCTTACACATTATTATGCATAAATGTGAGTCGTGTATAATGCAACATAGCACATGTACTCTCCTACATAGTAAGATATAGTGGAGGAAAGTGTTTATCCTCGCGTCTGGAGTTGCTATACCAACCCCCTCTCTCTCTCCCTCTCTCTCTCTCTCTCTCTTTCTCTCTCTCTCCCTCTCTCTCAGAGTATAATAAGACTTCTTACCTCAACAATAAAGACTGACTGGGCAGCAGACAACCTACCATGCTGGTGTGAACAATGTACATACCTGGAAAAAGAAAAAAATTGAAATAAATAATCACGTTTTGAACTTCAAGAGTGTTCAATGTTGCTATACTTGTTAGCAATGTTCAGTGATGCAACACCTGTGAACAGTGTTCAATGCTGCATCACTTTTCAACAGTAATTATTATTATTATTATTTATTATTATAATGATTATTATTATAATGATTATTTATTATTGTCAGAAGTGCTTTGGAATATTCATGAAATACCGGTCCATCACTTGTTACAAGTGTCACTCACCCCAGAGTGCCACTCCACCACTTGTTACAAGTGTCACTCACCCCAGAGTGCCACTCCACCACTTGTTACAAGTGTCACTCACCCCACAGTGCCACTCCACCACTTGTTACAAGTGTCACTCACCCCACAGTGCCACTCCACCACTTGTTACAAGTGTCACTCACCCCACAGTGCCACTCCACCACTTGTTACAAGTGTCACTCACCCCACAGTGCCACTCCACCACTTGTTACAAGTGTCACTCACCCCACAGTGCCACTCCACCACTTGTTACAAGTGTCACTCACCCCACAGTGCCACTCCACCACTTGTTACAAGTGTCACTCACCCCATAGTGCCACTCCACCACTTGTTACAAGTGTCACTCACCCCACAGTGCCACTCCACCACTTGTTACAAGTGTCACTCACCCCACAGTGCCACTCCACCACTTGTTACAAGTGTCACTCACCCCACAGTGCCAGTATACCACTTGTTACAAGTGTCACTCACCCCACAGTGCCACTCCACCACTTGTTACAAGTGTCCCTCACCCCAGAGTGCCACTCCACCACTTGTTACAAGTGTCACTCACCCCAGAGTGCCACTCCACCACTTGTCACTCACCCCAGAGTGCCACTCCACCACTTGTTACAAGTGTCCCTCACCCCAGAGTGTCACTCCACCACTTGTTACAAGTGTCACTCACCCCAGAGTGCCACTCCACCACTTGTTACAAGTGTCACTCACCCCAGACTGCCAGTCCACCACTTGTTACAAGTGTCACTCACCCCACAGTGCCACTCCACCACTTGTTACAAGTGTCACTCACCCCACAGTGCCACTCCACCACTTGTCACTCACCCCAGAGTGCCTGGTACAGGTGTCGACTCATGATGGTAGGCACCACCAACCTTCTGCCTCGTGTGCACCAATTTGGGGTATGTGTACACACACACTATGCTTCTTCTTGGTGTATACGTTTCTTCTAATATCGTACACATGTCCTGCTGCTTACTACCACACTAACCTCCATTAACATATATATTCAAACAGCTCCGGGGAGAACCTTGAGTTTCCCCTGAGGTAAGTTTATTGTCTTCTCTGAGGATGAGGATCCCAGTAAAGTTCTATAGGTGGTACCCTATAGAACTTTACTGGGGATCCTCATCCTCAGAGAAGACAATAAACTTACCTCAGGGGAAACTCAAGGTTCTCCCCGGAGCTGTTTGAATATTTTGAATATATATATATATATATATTATGTGTGTGCGTGTGATAACATATACATACATTGGTTAAGAGTACGAGCCATGACCTAAGACTTGACCCCTGCAACAACAAAAGGTGAGTACATATAGGTGAGTACACACATTGTTTTTATAATTATCCAGAATGTAAGAAAATCAAGTCTTCTGTCTACTATATTTTGCCTTGGTGATAAAAATAACTAGCCCAGATCCAGCGTGTTAGTGGACAGTGGATATAACTAGAGATTATAAATAATTACGGTACAAATCGAGAGACGAGGCCCTCTTACAACCACAACACAAACAACTAACACAGCAACACTAACACCTAATACAGCAACACTAACACCTAACACAGCAACACTAACACCTAACACAGCAACTAACACTTAACACATCAACACAAACACCTAACACAGCAACACTAACACCTAACACAGCAACACTAACACCTAACACAGCAACACTAACACCTAACACAGCAACACTAACACCTAACACAGCAACACTAACACCTAACACAGCAACACTAACACCTAAAACAGCAACACTAACACCTAAAACAGCAACACTAAAACCTAAAACAGCAACACTAACACCTAAAACAGCAACACTAACACCTAAAACAGCAACACTAACACCTAAAACAGCAACACTAACACCTAAAACAGCAACACTAACACCTAAAACAGCAACACTAACACCTAAAACAGCAACACTAACACTAAAACAGCACTAACACCTAAAACAGCAACACTAACACAGCAACACTAACACAGCAACACTAACACACTAACAACACAACACTTCACCACACAACACTTCACCACACACTATCTAGTAAGTAGCAGCCAGACACACTTCAGAACGGACGTTGCTTATCTACTAACATGAATACACTGCGACACAGTTATCCTGCATATCACACCTTGTGTCAGGAAAAATCACACTGAACCATCCTAATGCTGTTACGGGAGTTTGAGACACGTCATCCCTTGTGAGAAACAAAGTAATATTGTCTGGTCTTTTGAGAAACATGTTGTCAGGTCTTGTGAGAAATATGTTGCCTGGTCTTGTGAGAAACATGTTGCTGGTCTTGTGAGAAACATGTTGCTGGTCTTGTGAGAAACAAGTAATGTTGTCAGGTCTTGTGAGAAACATGTCGCCTGGTCTTGTAAGAAACAAGTAATACTGTCAGGTCTTGTGAGAAACATGTTGTCTGGTCTTGTGAGAAACAAGTAATATTTTCAGGTCTTGTGAGAAACAGGTAATATTGTCTGGTCTTGTGAGAAACAGGTAATATTATCAGGTCTTGTGAGAAACATGTTTGGTCTTGTGAGAAACATATTGCCTGGTCTTGTAAGAAACAAGTAATATTGTCAGGTCTTGTGAGAAACATGTTGTCTGGTCTTGTGAGAAACAAGTAATATTGTCAGGTCTTGTGAGAAACAGGTAATATTGTCAGGTTTTATGAGAAACACGTAATATTGTCAGGTCTTGTGAGAAACATGTCTGGTCTTGTGAGAAACAAGTAATATTGTCAAGTCTTGTGAGAAACATATTGTCTGGTCTTGTGAGAAACAAGTAATATTGTCAGGTCTTGTGAGAAACAGGTAATATTGTCAGGTCTTGTGAGAAACATGTTGTCTGGTCTTGTGAGAAACAAGTAATATTGTCAGGTCTTGTGAGAAACATGTCTGGTCTTGTGAGAAACAAGTAATATTGTCAGGTCTTGTGAGAAACAGGTAATATTGTCTGGTCTTGTAAGAAACAGGTAATATTGTCTGGTCTTGTGAGAAACATGTTGTCTGGTCTTGTGAGAAACAAGTAATATTGTCAGGTCTTGTGAGAAACATGTTGTCTGGTCTTGTGAGAAACAAGTAATATTGTCAGGTCTTGTGAGAAACAGGTAATATTGTCTGGTCTTGTGAGAAACAGGTAATATTGTCTGGTCTTGTGAGAAACATGTTGTCTGGTCTTGTGAGAAACAAGTAATATTGTCAGGTCTTGTGAGAAACATGTTGTCTGGTCTTGTGAGAAACAAGTAATATTGTCAGGTCTTGTAACACAAAACACCGGGATTCTTATTCATTAACTTGGTAGTAATACTGAGTAAACATGTACACAATATTTTGGTCTGGTGTTTATCCACATGAAGAAACTCATCTCCACACTGGAAAGATTTCCGTCCGGTTTCAGAGCATCCTCACTTACATGCTCACGCTCTCTCACACACACCTATTTGTGGTTGCAGGGGTCGATTCATAGCTCCTGGCCCCCGCCTCTTAGCTGGTCGTTACTAGGTCCACTTCCTTCTCTCTACGAGGTTTATCGTACCTCTTCTTAAAGCTATGTATGGATCCTGCCTACACTACATCACTCACCAAATTGTTCCACTTCCTGACAACTCTATGACTGAAGAAATACTTCCTAACATCCCTGTGACTCATGTGAGTTATCAACTTCCAGTTGTGACCCCTTGTTGCTGTGTCCCATCTCTGAAACATTGAGTGTGTATGTATGCGTGTGCGTGCGCGCGCGTACTCACCGATAATATATATATATATATATATATATATATATATATATATATATATATATATATATTTTTTATTATTAACACATAGGCTGATTCCCACCAAGGCAGGGTGGCCCGAAAAAGAAAAACTTTCATCATCATTCACTCCATCACTGTCTTGCCAGAGGCGTGCTTACACTATAGTTATAAAACTGCAACATTAACACCCCTCCTTCAGAGTGCAGACACTGTACTTCCCATCTCCAGGACTCAAGTCCGGCATGCCAGTTTCCCTGAATCCCTTCATAAATGTTACCTTGCTCACACTCCAACAGCATGTCAAGTCCTAAAAATCATTTGTCTTCATTCGTTCCTAACTAACCCGCTCACACATGCTTGCTGGAAGTCCAAGCTCCTCGCACACAAAACCTTTGCCCCCTCCCTCCAACCTTTCCTAGGCCGACCCCTACCCCGCCTTCCCTCCACTACAGATTTATACACTCTCGAAGTCATTCTATTTTGTTCCATCCTCTCTACATGTCCGAACCACCTCAACAACCCCTCCTCAGCCCTCTGCATAATAGTTTTGGTAATCCCGCACCTCCTCCTAGTTTCCAAACTATGAATTCTCTGCATTATATTCACACCACACATTGACCTCAGACATGACATCTCCACTGCCTCCAGCCTTCTTCTTGTTGCAACATTCGTCACCCATGCTTCACACCCATATAAGAGTGTTGGTATAAATATACTCTCATACATTCCCCTCTTTGATTCCATGGACAAAGTTCTTTGTCTCCACAGACTCCTAAGTGCACCACCCACCTTTTTCCCCTGTAATTTTTGCACTCTCATCCCTTTTGCCTTTATACAAAGGAACTATGCACGGTCTCTGCCAATCCCTAGGTACCTTATCCTCTTCCATACATTTATTAAATAATAGCACCAACCACTCCAAAACTATATCCCCACCTGCTTTTAACATTTCTATCTTCATCCCATCAATCCCAGCTGCCTTACCCCCTTTCATTCTACTCACTGCCTCACGAACTTCCTCAACACTCACAACTGGGTCTTCCTCACTCCTACAAGATGTTATTCCTCCTTGCCCTATACATGAAATCACAACTTCCCTATCTTCATCAACATTTAACAATTCCTCAAAATATTCCCTCCGTCTTCCCGATACCTCTAATTCTCCATTTAATAACTCTCCGTATTACTCTCACTCCAAAACTTTTTCTTATTTTCAACAAAATTTGTTGATAACATCTCACCCATTTGCTCTCTTTTTACAATGCTTCACCACTCTCTTAACCTCTCTTTTTGTCTCCATATACTCCTCCCTCCTTGCATCACTTCTACTTTGTAAAGACCTCTCATATGCAAACTTTTTCTCTCTTACTACTGTCTTTACATCATCATTCCACCAATCGCTCTTCTTCCCTCCCGCACCCACTTTCCTGTAACCACAAACTTCTGCTGAACACTCTAACACTACATTCTTAAACTTACCCCATACATCTTCAACCCCACTGCTTATACTCTCACTAGCCCATCTATCCTCCAATAGTTGTTTATATCTTACCCTAACTGCCTCCTCCTTTAGTTTAGAAACCTTCACCTCTCTCTTACTTGCTGCTTCTATTTTCCTTGTATCCCATCTACCTTTTGATCTCACTGTAGCTATAACTAAAAAGTGATCTGATATTTCTGTGGCCCCTCTTTAAACATGTACATCCTGAAGTCTACTCAACAGTCTTTTATCTACAAATACGTAGTCAAACAAACAACTGTCATTACGCCCTACATCATATCTTGTATACTTATTTATCCTCTTTTTCTTAAAATATGTATTACCTATAACCAAACCCCTTTCTAAACGAAGTTTAATCAAAGGGCTCCCATTATCATTTACACCTGGCACCCCAAACTTACCTACTACACCCTCTCTGCATGTTTCTCCCACTTTAGCATTTAGGTCCCCTACCACAATTACTCTCTCACTTGGTTCAAAAGTTCCTATACATTCACTTAACATCTCCCAAAATCTCTCTCTCTCCTCTACACTCCTCTCTTCTCCAGGTGCATATACGCTTATTATGACCCACTTTTCGCATCCAACCCTTATTTTAATTCACATAATCCTTAAATTTATACATTTATATTCCCTCTTCTCCTTCCATAACTGATCCTTCAACATTATTGCTACCCCTTCCTTAGCTCAAACTCTCTCAGATACTCCTGACTTAATCCCATTTATTTCTTCCCACTGAAACTCGCCTACCCCCTTCAGCTTTGTCTCGCTTAGGGCCAGGACATCTAACTTCTTTTCATTCATAACATCAGCAATCATCTCTTTCTTATCATCCGCACTATATCCACGCACATTCAAACATCCCAGTTTTATAAAGTTTTTCTTCTCTTTTTTAGTAATGAATACAGGAGAAGGGGTTACTAGCCCATTGCTCCCGGCATTTTAGTCGCCTCATACGACACGCATAGCTTACGGAGGAAAGACTCTTTTCCACTTTCCCATGGAGAACAGAGGAAATAAAGAACAAGAACTATTAAGAACTAAATATATTTTAGATAAGTTTACAATAATTTAATAATAAACAAACACAATGAAATATATTTTTTTCGTTAGGCTCAGAATGATTTTTGCGAAATTATTGCATACCAAATTTTCGCTTGCCTTATTCGGCAAGAAGAGTGTTGCCATTTAAACCAAAATCGCAAGTTTTACCTATTCGGCACGATATATATATATATATATATATATATATATATATATATATGAGAGTAGGTGCGAGGTGGGCCACGGAGGGTGGGAGGGGCCGGGCGTCAGAATGACGGGGATGCAAGTTATACTTACCGTGCACCACACCTGCGGGTGACCAGCATATACAACTCCTCCAGCAGCACCTACAGGAATTCATAGTAACCAGAGGTCAAGACATATTACAACGGCATCACGTAGCCCTTGACCTGACCCCACCCCTCCCTCCCCTGTGTGTGACCTCTCGTGCTTCATATATGATCCATGACCTCTGAGAGTGACCTCTTATGGTTTATTATACATGATCCTTGAAGTATGAATGTCCTCTCACAGTTCATTATATACGATCCTTGACCTCCGAGGGTGACCTTCAAACTCACTAGTAAATTTTCAGTAATTTTTTATCATTCAGTCCCGTGACCCACAATAACTGACTTGGGTCAAATGTACTGACTGAGCTTTAATTATCAACAAAGATTTTTTTTTAGATTCTCCTTTTCAACATTAGTTAATAATAATAATAATTATTATAATAACAATAATATTATAATAATAATAATGTAATAATAATAATAACAATATTATTATTATTATTATTATTATTATTATTATTATTATTATATTTATTATTAACTTTTCAAGTATTTTAAAAATTAGCGCAATTACTCCCAAAATAGCCCAAATGTATTTTAAATTAGCCCAAAATGTGGTAAGTAGCGCAGCCCAATTGTTAACAGCGAAGGACCCACAAAAGTACCCATTCCGCTACTTGTAGCGCAATCTGGCAACTCGTTAACCAACCCACACCGACACACTAGAGGTATACAAGGCTGGTAATGTGAGGTGCAAGCAAAATGTATATTGCCACACTATACACCACGTCTGTCAGATTCATCCTAGAGTGTGTAGCACCATCACTGATTTCGTGCATCATCAGTGGATAAGAAATTGAAAGAAACCCAAAGTATTTCTTTTCTTATGCCAAATCAAAGTCGAGAACAACATCCAGTATTGGGCCCTACTAAAACGAGATGGGTCCTACACAGATGACAGCAAGGAAATGAGTGAGCTACTAAAGTGCCAGTATGACTCAGTTTTTAGCGAGCCGCTAACCAGACTGAAAGTCGAAGACCTAAATGATTTTTTTATGAGAGTGCCACAGACCTTGGCAGACGCAAACCTATCTGACATTATCCTGGCGCCAAATGACTTCGAAGAGGCGATAAATGACATACCCATGCACTCCGCTCCAGGCCCTGACTCATGGAACTCCGTGTTCATCAAGAACTGCAAGAAGCCCCTATCACATGCTTTTAACATCTTATGGAGAGGGAGCATGGACACTGGGGTCGTCCCGCAGTTACTAAAAACAACAGACAAAGCCCCACTCCACAAAGGCGGCAGTAAAGCAATAGCAAAGAACTACAGACCAATAGCGCTAACGTCCCATATCATAAAAATCTTTGAAAGGGTTCTAAGAAGGAAGATCACCACTCATCTAGATACCCATCAATTACACAACCCAGGGCAGCATGGGTTTAGAGCAGGTCGGTCCTGTTTGTCCCAACTACTGGACCACTACGACAAGGTCCTGGATGCTCTAGAAGACAAACAGAATACAGATGTTATATACACAGACTTTGACAAGTGTGACCATGGTGTAATAGCACACAAAATGCGTGATAAAGGAATAACAGGAAAAGTTGGTAGATGGATCTATTATTTCCTAACAAATAGAACACAAAGAGTAGTAGTCAACAGAAAAAGTCTGAGGCGGCTACGGTGAAAAGCTCTGTTCCACAAGGCACAGTACTCGCTCCAATCTTGTTCCTCATCCTCATATCGGACATAGACAGGGATATCAGCCACAGTGCCGTGTCTTCCTTTGCAGATGACACCCGAATTTGCATGACAGTGTCCTCCACTGAAGACACTGCAAGACTCCAAGCAAACATCAACCAAATCTTTAAATGGGCTGCAGAAAACAATATGAAGTTCAATGATGAAAATTTCAATTACTCAGATATAGACACCGTGAGGAAATTAAAATTTCATCGGAGTATAAAACAAATTCCAACCACACAATAGAGCGAAAAACTAATGTCAAAGACCTGGGAGTGATCATGTCAGGGGATCTCACCTTCAAGGACCATAACACTGTAGCAATCGCATCTGCTAGAAAAATGACAGGATGGATAATGAGAACCTTCAAAACCAGGGATGCTAAGCCCATGATGACACTTTTCAGGTCGCTTGTTCTATCTAGGCTGGAATATTGCTGCACACTAACTGCACCTTTCAAGGCAGGTGAAATTGCTGACCTAGAAAATGTACAGAGAACCTTCACCCCATGCATAACTGCGATACACCACCTCAATTACTGGGAACGCTTGAAGTTCCTAAACCTGTAATCCCTAGAACGCAGGCGGGAGAGATACATTATTATATACACTTGGAAAATCCTAGAGGGATTAGTACCAAACTTGCACACGAGAGTCACTCCCTACGAAAGCAAAAGACTCGGCAGAAGATGCAACATCCCCCCAATGAAGAGCAGGGGTGCCACTAGCACGTTGAGGGACAACACAATAAGTGTCAGGGTCCCAAGACTGTTTAACTGCCTCCCAGCATACATAAGGGTGATTACCAATAGACCCCTGGCTGTCTTCAAGCAGGCACTGGACAGGCACCTAAAGTCAGTGCCTGACCAGCCAGGCTGTGGTTCGTACGTCGGACTGCGTGCGGCCAGCACTAACAGCCTGGTTGATCAGGCTCTGATTCACCATGACGCCTGGTCACAGACCGGGCCGCGGGGGCGTTGACCCCTGGAACTCTCTCCAGGTAATCTCCAGGAGGGTGTCCCGTAGCTCGAACGCTAGCGCACTCACCTCACACACTGAGGTCCGGGGTTCGAATCTCCTCCGGTAAGGCTGGAAAACATTAGGGACGTGTTTTCTTAAGACACCTGCTGTCCATGTTCACCTATCAGTGTAAAATAGGTACCTGGGTGTTAGTCGACTGGTATGAGTCGCATCCTGGGACAAAACTGACCTAATTTGCCCGAAATACTCAGCATAACAAGGGTCTTTCTATATAGTAGTATGTCATTGATGTCAGCTATGGTCTGTATACCTTGTACATGTACATGTAGAAATAAAGATATTATTATTATTATTATTATTACATCTGAAGATGGAAGAACCAGAGGTGACATGATCACGATATACAAGGTACACAAATGCAATGACAATGTATAAATATATTATTATTATTATTATTATTATTCATTGGACGTGACTAGCTTAGGCCAGAAGGTGACTTGGACCCACCTAGCACGGGCCAATAGGCGTGCTGCTGTGCTCCTTTTTTTATGTTAAGTAAATAGGGTGAGAATATTTAACATGAGTGGACCAGTGCCAAGGAGGCGCAGGTGAAGCTAAAACCATGGGCGAGTTACAGTGACGTCAGAAGTGCTTCTTCAGTCTTGGGGAAGGTTCAAGAAATGTGGAATGAGCTGGAAGAAGATACAGTGGAAGGAAATTTCAAACACAGCTTCATAAGCAAATATGTTACGACCGAGCAAGATGCAGACCTACGCCGGCCGATCGTAGGCTGAGGTAGGACCAGGAGCTGAGTCTCAACCTAGGAAAACGAAACCTCGTGAACGCTCTCAAAAGTTATGGTTAGGATAGTACAGTGACGACCCCCACACCCTGACCCCAAGACCATGACCCCCCCCATACCGTGACTAGACAAGCCAGTTCTCAGGAGAGGTCTGGGGAGGTCAAGTGAGGTCAGAGGAGGTCAGGTGAAGTCAGGTGATGTCGAGTGAGGTGGTGGGTGGAGATTATCTTAGGGGTAACAAATGATAAGATGACACGCAGTAGCTTCTCTGAAGTAAGGAACTCATTGGCAGGACAGACAGGCTGGTAGGCAGACAGGCTGGTAGGCAGACAGGCTGGTAGGCAGACAGACAGGTAGGCAGACAGGCTGGTAGGAAGGTAGGCAGACAGACAGGTAGGAAGGTAATCAGACAGACAGGTAGGTAGGCAAACAGACAAAGAAACAGGAAGTGGACAGTCAAGAAGGCCTAGTCAATATTTCCATTAATTGATCCAGCACTGGAAATACTCCGGACACAGCCAGTGTTCACTCCTGGCTGCCACACGTGCACTACACTGGCTTAACACACATCTACCCACACGGAAATAACCCACACTTGTAGACAGTATGTCTACCCACCTGTTTCACATACCTCCCACTAGAGTTGCTGGCCTAAGGCCTAGTTTCGCGAGTGACCGGTAGATGGCAGGCCCCGAGGTCTATCCTCACGGCCTACCCTCTCTCACTACGAGCCTACCTGACCTACCGTTTCGGGCAAAGTAACGGTAAACGTCCAGGATCGACCGAAACGTCGTCAAAGATTTTCTCTCAGAAGTGTTGGTTAATTGTAAATTCTAATTGTTCTTATTACTAGGTAAAGTAAGGGAAGCAGTGATGGAGGAAGAGAAGGTAGATTAAGAAATAATTATAAAAATACAGAAAAGATGGGAAAGTAGATAATGAGAATTTTTATTTCATTGCAAGTTTACATGGAGAAAGTTAAGCACAGAAAGTGGTCCCCACCGTGAGCAGACACCACCACCAGGGGCAGACACCACCACCAGGAGCAGACACCACCACCAGGGGCCGACACCACCACCAGGGGCAGACACCACCACCAGGAGCAGACACCACCACCAGGGGCCGACACCACCACCAGGGGCAGACACCACCACCAGGGGCCGACACCACCACCAGGGGCAGACACCACCACCAGGAGCAGACACCACCACCAGGGGCGACACCACCACCAGGGGCCGACACACCACCAGGACAGACACCACCAGGCCAGACAGCACCACCACCAGGGCAGACACCACCACCAGGAGCAGACACCACCACCAGGGCGACCCACCCCAGCACACCACCAGGGCAGACACCACCACCAGGGGCCGACACCACCACCAGGGGCAGACACCACCACCAGGGGCCACACCACCACCAGGGGCAGACACCACCACCAGGGCGACACCACCACCAGGGGCAGACACCACCACCAGGGGCAGACACCACCACCAGGGCGACCACCACCAGGAGCAGACACCACCACCAGGGGCAGACACCACCACCAGGGGCAGACACCACCACCAGGGGCCGACACCACCACCAGGAGCAGACACCACCACCAGGGGCAGACACCACCACCAGGGGCAGACACCACCACCAGGGGCAGACACCACCACCAGGGCAGACACCACCACCAGGGGCCGACACCACCACCAGGAGCAGACACCACCACCAGGGGCAGACACCACCACCAGGGGCAGACACCACCACCAGGGGCCGACACCACCACCAGGGCGACACCACCACCAGGGGCGACACCACCACCAGGGGCAGACACCACCACCAGGGGCAGACACCACCACCAGGGGCAGACACCACCACCAGGGGCAGACACCACCACCAGGGCAGACACCACCACCAGGGGCAGACACCACCACCAGGGGCAGACACCACCACCAGGGGCAGACACCACCACCAGGGCCGACACCACCACCAGGGCAGACACCACCACCAGGGCAGACACCACCACCAGGGGCAGACACCACCACCAGGGGCAGACACCACCACCAGGGCAGACACCACCACCAGGGGCAGACACCACCACCAGGGCAGACACCACCACCAGGGGCAGACACCACCACCAGGGGCGACACCACCACCAGGGCAGACACCACCACCAGGGCAGACACCACCACCAGGGGCAGACACCACCACCAGGGGCAGACACCACCACCAGGGCAGACACCACCACCAGGGGCAGACACCACCACCAGGGCGACACCACCACCAGGGGCAGACACCACCACAGGGGCCGACACCACCACCAGGGGCAGACACCCCACCAGGGCGACACCACCACCAGGCCACACCACCACCAGGGGCAGACACCACCACCAGGGCCGACACCACCACCAGGGCAGACACCACCACCAGGGGCCGACACCACCACCAGGGGCCGACACCACCACCAGGGCGACACCCACCAGGCCGACACCACCACCAGGGCGACACCACCACCAGGGGCAGACACCACCACAGGGCCGACACCACCACCAGGGCCGACACCACCACCAGGGCAGACACCACCACCAGGGCAGACACCACCACCAGGGGCCACACCACCACCAGGGCAGACACCACCACCAGGGACACCACCACCAGGCAGACACCACCACCAGGGCAGACACCACCACCAGGGCAGACACCACCACCAGGAGCAGACACCACCACCAGGGCAGACACCACCACCAGGGGCGCCCCACCACCACCAGGGCAGACCCACCACCGGGGGCAGACACCACCACCAGGGGCAGACCACCACCGGGGGCAGACACCACCACCAGGGGCAGACACCACCACCAGGGGCAGCCACCACCACCAGGGGCGACACCACCACCAGGGGGCAGACACCACCACCAGGGGCAGACACCACCACCAGGGGCAGACACCACCACCAGGGGCAGACACCACCACCAGGGGCAGACACCACCACCAGGGGCAGACACCACCACCAGGGGCAGACACCACCACCAGGGGCAGACAACACCACCAGGGCAGACACCACCACCAGGGGCCAGACACCACCACCAGGGGCAGACACCACCACCAGGAGCAGACACCACCACCAGGGGCAGACACCACCACCAGGAGCAGACACCACCACCAGGGGCAGACACCACCACCAGGAGCAGACACCACCACCAGGAGCAGACACCACCACCAGGGGCAGACACCACCACCAGGGGCAGACACCACCACCAGGGCAGACACCACCACCAGGGGCGACACCACCACCAGGGGCCAGACACCACCACCGGGCAACACCACCACCAGGGGCAGACACCACCACCAGGGGCAGACACCACCACCAGGGGCAGACACCACCACCAGGGGCAGACACCACCACCAGGGGCAGACACCACCACCAGGGGCAGACACCACCACCAGGGGCCGACACGGAATAAATATAACACATATAAAATACATTCTTTCTTATATAACACATATAAAATACATTCTTTCTTATGTTCTTAGATAAGATAGATATATGTGATAAATGGTTTAAAACCGACAAGTTGAAGATTGAGACACTTATGCAACATATGGGAATCTTTATTAAGGAAACGTTTCGCCACACAGTGGCTTCATCAGTCCAATACAAAGCAGAAAGGTGTAAGGAGAGGAGGAGTTTGAGGTAATCAACCATTTATCACATCTGCCAGACACAGCAACATCTTGGGATCTTGATACAAGGAATTCTTCAACACTTGTCCAACCTTTGGACGAAGACCTACTTACACTAGTGGATGGTTCCACTGTGACCCCGCCTCCTCCTCCTGCTTCCACTCACCTCACTACAGTATATAAGCCACTTCTCCGGCCCTATGCTGTACTTCCTACAAGAGTGATGGACTGAACACATCGATTCCAGGCTGAGGGACTGATTACCTCAAACTCCTCTTCTCCTTACACCTTTCTACTTTGTATTGGACTGATGAAGCCACTGTGTGGCGAAACATTTCTTCAAAAAAGATTTCCATATGTTGCATAAGTGTCTCAATCTTCAAGATAGATACATGAGGTGGATACATGAGGTAGATACATATAAGATACATACATATAAGGTAGATACATACCAAGTGATAGTTTACACGTCCCTACCCCCCTCACACACAAACCCCTCCCTGTGCACACTAGCCCCTTCCTCCCAAAGTGTTTACCTTTCCCCTCACTCCCCCCACCATCACTCCTCTCTCCAAACACCGTTCATCCCTTCCTCCAATCAACACTGTTTACCCTTCCCTCCCTCCCTCCCTCCCTCCTTCCATCAGTTTACCCCCTCCCTCCTCTACTGTTTACCCCTCCCTCCACTACTGTTTACCCCTCCCTCCTACTGTTTACCCCTCCCTCCACTACTGTTTACCCCTCCCTCCACCACAGTTTCCCCCTACCTCCACCACTGTTTACCCCCTCCCTCCACCACTGTTTACCCTTCCCTCCCCACTATTTACCCCTCCCTCCACCCCGTTTACCCCCTCCCTCCACCACTGTTTACCCCTCCCTTCACCACTGTTTACCCCTCCCTCCACCACTGTTTACCCCTCCCTCCACCACTGTTTACCCCTCCCTCCACCACTGTTTACCCCCCCCTCCACCACTGTTTACCTCCTCCCTCCACCACTGTTTACCCCCTTCCTCCACCACTGTTTACCCCCTCCCTCCACCACTGTTTACCCCCTCCCTCCACCACTGTTTACCCCGTCCCTCCACCCTGTTTACCCCTCCCTCCACCACTGTTTACCCCTCCCTCCACCACTGTTTACCCCGTCCCACCCTCCATTTAACAGTTTACCTCTTGCTCTCCCTCCCAAAACTGTTATCACTTTCCCCCCTCCTTCCTTCCTTCCTTCCTTCCTTCCTTCCTTCCTTCCTTCCCTCCCCCTCTCCCTCCCTTCCTTAAAGTAGCAAAATATAATGGAATCGATTGTCAGGAGACTCCCTGGGGTGGGGCAAGAGGGAGGAGGGGTAGGGGAAGAGGGAGGAGGGATAGGGGAAGAGAGAGGAGGGGTAGGGGAAGTGAAGAGCGGAAATGAGGAAAATGGAAGAGAGAGGGGAAGGTATATGTTAGAGAGAGGAAGGTATATGTTAGAGAGGGAAGGTATATGTTAGAGAGGGGAAGGTATATGTTAGAGAGAGGGAAGGTATATGCTAGAGAGGGAAGGTTATGTTAGAGAGGGGAAGGTATATGTTAGAGGGGAAGGTATATGCTAGAGGAGGGGAAGGTATGTTAGGGGAGGGAAGGTATATGTTAGAGAGGGGAAGGTTATGTTAGAGAGGGGAAGGTATATGTTAGAGAGAGGGGAAGGTATATGTTAGAGAGAGGGGAAGGTATATGCTAGAGAGGGGAAGGTATATGTTAGAGAGGGGAAGGTATATGTTAGAGGGGAAGGTATATCTAGAGAGGGGAAGGTATATGTTAGAGAGGGAAGGTATATGTTAGAGAGAGGGGGAAAGGGATATGCTAGAAGAGGAAGGTATATGTTAAAAGAGGGAAGGTATATGTTAGAGAGGGAAGGTATATGTTAGAGAGGGAAGGTATATGTTAGAGAGGGAAGGTATATGTTAGAGAGGGAAGGTATATGCGAGAGGGGAAGGTATATGTTAGAGAGGGGAAGGTATTGTTGGGAGGGGAAGGTATATGCTGAGGAGGGAAGGTATATGTTAGAGAGGGAAGGTATATGTTAGAGAGAGGGGAAGGTATATGTTAGAGAGAGGGGAAGGTATATGTTAGAGAGAGGGGAAGGTATATGTTAGAGAGAGGGGAAGGTATATGTTAGAGAGAGGGGAAGGTATATGTTAGAGAGAGGGGAAGGTATATGTTAGAGAGAGGGGAAGGTATATGCTAGAGAGAGGGGAAGGTATATGTTAGAGAGAGGGAAGGTATATTTAGAGAGAGGGAAGGTATATGCTAGAGAGGGAAGGTATATGTTAGAGGGGAAGGTATATGTTAGGAGGGAAGGTATATGTTAGAGAGGGAAGGTATATGCTAGAGAGGGGAAGGTATATGTTAGAGAGAGGGGAAAGAAAGTGAGAGTGATGAGGGAAGTGAGAAAAGTGAGAGTATGAAAGAGTGAGAGTGAAAAGGAAGTGAGAGCGAGGTAAGGGTGAGAGTGAAGAGGGAAGTGAGGGGAAGGGAGTGAGAGTGAGGAAGGTGACCACAAGACAGGAAACGTTCAAATCTGAACGAATATCACGAACACTGTGTAAACCAGACACAAAGACACATGTCTGAGAGAGAGAGAGAGAGAGAGAGAGAGAGAGAGAGAGAGAGAGAGAGAGAGAGAGAGAGAGAGAGAGAGAGAGAGAACGTCACCTTGCAAGAAGACATACAATGCAAACAAGCAGAAACAAGGTAGTAAATAAACACAGAGGAAACAAACAGGCAGAAAGAAGTAAAGAGGCAGACGAGGAACGGGAAGAAAGCAAAGTGAGAGAGGGAAATGGCAGGTAAGAACGAGGGTTATCCTGGGTGGCTAACCCTCCCTACCCTGGGTTATCCTGGGTGGCTAACCTCCTACCCTGGGTTATCCTGGGTGTAACCCTCCTTACCCTGGGTTATCCTGGGTGGCTAACCCTCTTACCCTGGGTTATCCTGGGTGGCTAACCCTCCTTACCCTGGGTTATCCTGGGTGGCTAACCCTCCCTACCCTGGGTTATCCTGGGTGGCTAACCCTCCTTACCCTGGGTTATCCTGGGTGGCTAACCCTCCTTACCCTGGGTTATCCTGGGTGGCTAACCTCTCCTACCCTGGGTTATCCTGGGTGGCTAACCCTTTACCCTGGGTTATCCTGGTGGCTAACCCTCCTTACCCTGGGTTATCCTGGGTGGCTAACCCTCCTTACCCTGGGTTATCCTGGGTGGCTAACCTCCTTACCCTGGGTTATCCTGGGTGGCTAACCCTCCCTACCCTGGGTTATCCTGGGTGGCTAACCCTCCTTACCCTGGGTTATCCTGGGTGGCTAACCCTCCTTACCCTGGGTTATCCTGGGTGGCTAACCTCCCTACCTTGGGTTATCCTGGGTGGCTAACCCTCTTACCCTGGGTTATCCTGGGTGGCTAACCCTCCTACCCTGGGTTACCTGGGTGGCTAACCCTCCTTACCCTGGGTTATCCTGGGTTAACCTCCTTACCCTGGGTTATCCTGGGTGGCTAACCCTCCTTACCCTGGGTTATCCTGGGTGGCTAACCCTCCTACCCTGGGTTATCCTGGGTGGCTAACCCTCCTACCCTAGGTTATCCTGGGTGGCTAACCTCCCTACCTGGGTTATCCTGGTGGCTAACCCTCTACCCTGGGTTATCCTGGGTGGCTAACCCTCCTTACCCTGGGTTATCCTGGGTGGCTAACCCTCCCTACCCTGGGTTATCCTGGGTGGCTAACCCTCCTTACCCTGGGTTATCCTGGGTGGCTAACCCTCCCTACCCTGGGTTATCCTGGGTGGCTAACCCTCCCTACCCTAGGTTATCCTGGGTCTCTAACCCTCCCTACCCTGGGTTATCCTGGGTGGCTAACCCTCCCTACCCTAGGTTATCCTGGGTGGCTAACCCTCCCTACCCTGGTGGCTAACCCTCCCTACCCTGGGTGGCTAACCCTCCCACCCTGGGTGGCTAACCCTCCCTACCCTGGGTTATCCTGGGTGGCTAACCCTCCTTACCATGGGTTATCCTGGGTGACTAACCCTCCCTACCCTGGGTTATCCTGGGTGGCTAACCCTCCTTACCCTGGGTTATCCTGGGTGGCTAACCCTCCCTACCCTGGGTTATCCTGGGTGGCTAACCCTCCTTACCCTGGGTTATCCTGGGTGGCTAACCCTCCCTACCCTGGGTTATCCTGGGTGACTAACCCTCCTTACCCTGGGTTATCCTGGGTGGCTAACCCCTCCTACCCTGGGTTATCCTGGGTGGCTAACCCTCCTACCCTGGGTTATCCTGGGTGGCTAACCCTCCTACCCTGGGTTATCCTGGGTGGCTAACCCTCCTACCCTGGGTTATCCTGGGTGGCTAACCTCCTAACCCTGGGTTATCCTGGGTGGCTAACCCTCCCTACCCTGGGTTATCCTGGGTGGCTAACCCTCCCTACCCTGGGTTATCCTGGGTGGCTAACCCTCCCTACCCTGGGTTATCCTGGGTGGCTAACCCTCCCTACCCTGAGTTATCCTGGGTGGCTAACCCTCCTTACCCTGGGTTATCCTGGGTGGATAACCCTCCCTACTCTGGGTTATCCTGGGTGGCTAACCCTCCTTACCCTGTGTTATCCTGGGTGGCTAACCCTCCCTACCCTGGGTTATCCTGGGTGGCTAACCCTCCCTACCCTGGGTTATCCTGGGTGGCTAACCCTCCTTACCCTGGGTTATCCTGGGTGGCTAACCCTCCCTACCCTGGGTTATCCTGGGTGGCTAACCCTCGGGGGTTAAAAAAAAAAAGAACAAAATTTTATGTCTTATGAAGATGTAGCCATAATTCTTCTCAGAACAGCTGGAAGAATAGTATATCTCAGTATACATAGTATATCTCAGTATACATAGTATATCTCAGTATACATAGTATATCTCAGTATACATAGTATATCTCAGTATACATAGTATATCTCAGTATACATAATATATCTCGGTATACATAATATATCTCAGTATACATAATATATCTCAGTATACATAATATATCTCAGTATACATAATATATCTCAGTATACATAGTATATCTCAGTATACATAGTATATCTCAGTATACATAGTATATCTCAGTATACATAGTATATCTCAGTATACATAGTATATCTCAGTATACATAGTATATCTCAGACACATAGATATCCTCAGATACATAGTATATCTCAGTATACATAGTATATCTCAGTATACATAGTATATCTCAGTATACATAGTATATCTCAGTATACATAGTATATATGAGTATACATATATCTCAGTATACATATTATATCTCAGTATACATATATCTCAGTATACATAGTATATCTCAGTATACATAATATATCTCAGTATACATAATATATCTCAGTATACATAATATATCTCAGTATAAATAATATATCTCAGTATACATAATATATCTCAGTATACATATATCAGTATACATAATATATCTCAGAATACATAATATATCTCAGTATACAAAGTATATCTCAGTATATAATATATCTCAGTATACATAATATATCTCAGTATACATTATATATCTCATTATACATAATATATCTCATTATACATAATATATCTCAGTATACATAATATATCTCAGTATACATAATATGGAAATTGAAGACTCAGATGAGTCAAAGGGATGTTAGGAAGTATTTCTTCAGTCATAGAGTTGTCAGGAAGTGGAATAGTCTGGCAATTAATGTAGTGGAGGCAGGAACCATACATAGCTTTAAGACGAGGTATGATAAAGCTCATGGAGCAGGGAGAGAGAAGACCCAGTAGCGATCAGTGAAGAGGTGGGGCCAGGAGCTGAGTATCGACCCCTGCAACCACAATTAGGTGAGTACGTAATATACAACTGGACTCTTGGATGTCACTACCGCCCGCCTCCGGCTGGGTTACAAGTATCTTTGGCAGGTTAAATCACAACCACCAGATGTAGACCAAACAAAATGTAAACTTTGCCAGTTGGATTATTGTCACACCCTGCGTCATTATGTACTGGAGTGCGTCACACCCTGCGTCATTATGTACTGGAGTGCGATAAAATTAATGAATTCAGAGACACTCACTCAGAAATGTTCAAGATATGTCAAAGTATTTTATCCACAGTGGTATATTACAGACCATTCTGGAAAAATACCCTGACTTTGTTCCCTGTAAATAAAGCATTGCCACGTGTGTGTGTGTGTGTGTGTGTGTGTGTGTGTATGTATATATGTGTGTATGTGTGTATGTATATACATGTATGTGTGTGTATGTGTGTATATGTATGTGTGTGTATGTGTGTATGTATATACATGTATGTGTGTGTATGTGTGTATGTATATACATGTATGTGTGTGTATGTATATACATGTATGCGTGTGTATGTGTATATGTATATGTGTGTGTGTGTGTGACCCAACAATTAAAATTTGCACCAATAACTCATTACAGTTGTGGCTGGGTGTAGACTAATAGATTGCTCATTGCTTTATAATTTGTTCATGAGTGCAACCATGTACAGACGTAAGTAAATTTACTTACATGATTCATTACCTTGTAACTAGTGAATTAATTACCATTGTACCTTGTTCAGCTATCAAAACTTTGGGGCCCAGTCTCTGGACCCTATATATACCTCTGTAATCTGCAGATACCTTTGTAACTTGTCATGATTGTGACCATCTGAGTTCATTACCTTTGTAACTTGCTCAGCTATCAAACTTTGAGGTCCAGTCCCTGGACCCATTATGTACCTCTGTAATCTTTTGACTACCGCCCACAGGATGGGTATGGGGTGCATAATAAAGATATCAAACTAACTAACTAATAGACACACACACTGAAGGTCTTATAACTATGTGGTCGTAACTACGTTCCTACCCAGGTGAATAAGAGTCTTTACCGTTTTTGAAGTAAGTTAGACGCTGAGAGGTAATGTGTAATAGTGACTCTGATCTCCCTCTTGCATTTGTCAAGTGAACTTGAATATTTTAGTGCAAAGCTCAACACTCTCGACACTTCAGAATATTTCTCAAGCAGAATGTCGTGAGAGAGAGAGGAAAGATGGCGACTATTGTTATCTGTTTAGCAACACATCCATAATAGATGACGTCCTTCTTCCCCGTTCACTTACACACACCCCCAACACACATGATGACACTCTGAACATCGTCCTTGAAGCGGTGACTCGACCCCGCAAACACAACTCAGCAGAATACACACTTTAAACGTCGTCCCCCCTACTCCCCCACACATGGGTCCCCCTTCACAAGCACATATAACACTCCTACACAAGCACATACAACACTCCTACACAAACACATACAACACTCCTTCACAAGCACATACAACACTCCTACACAAGCACATACAACACTCCTACACAAGCACATACAACACTCCTACACAAGCACATACAACACTCCTACACAAACACATACAACATCTCACAAGCACATACAACACTCCTACAGCACATACAACACCTACAAGCACTACAACACTCCTCACAAGCACATACAACACTCCTACACAAACACATACAACACTCCACTACACATCAGCACATACAACACTCCTTCACAAGCACATACAACACTCCTACACAAGCACATACAACACTCCTACACAAACACATACAACACTCCTACACAAGCACATACAACACTCCTACACAAGCACATACAACACTCCTACACAAGCACATACAACACTCCTACACAAGCACATACAACACTCCTACACAAGCACATACAACACTCCTACACAAACACATACAACACTCACTACACAAACAACATACAACACTCCTACACAAACACATACAACACTCCTACACAAACACATACAACACTCCTACACAAGCACATACAACACTCCTACACAAGCACATACAACACTCCTACACAAGCACATACAACACTCCTACACAAACACATACAACACTCCTACACAAACACATACAACACTCCTACACAAACACATACAACACTCCTACACAAACACATACAACACTCCTACACAAGCACATACAACACTCCTACACAAACACATACAACACTCCTACACAAGCACATACAACACTCCTACACAAACACATACAACACTCCTACACAAACACATACAACACTCCTACACAAACACATACAACACTCCTACACAAACACATACAACACTCGCCTTAACACATCAAGTAATAAATTAAAATTAACACATTTTTTCTACTGCCTCAAACTCTAATTTTGGATTAAGCTCTATTGCGAGCAGGATGGCGTTAAGCCCCTCTAGTTCTTAAACCTTTCTTAGTCTGTAATGAGCGACCGTGAGAGAATGTATGAGCGGCTGAGCGCAAGAAGGTTCCAAGTCTCCATACAAGACTTACAAAGGCGGTCTTTAGCTATTCAGTTTACATTAAAATAGAAGAAACTAGCATCAGTTGAGAAGCAAATAGTTGGAAGTCAATACTTGTGCAGTCTGGTGTAGCAGACAACACTGGCGTAACATTACTGAGTGATTACCACCAGCACACACACACACACACACACACACACACACACACATACACACACACACACACACACACACACACACACACACACACTGTCAGTAAATGAAATGATGGAATACGTATGGGCAAAGTGCAAGGAGGCAGAGGAACGGTTTATACCCAAAGGAAAAAAAAATAAATGGGAAGACCAGAAAGAGCCCCTGGTTTACCCAAAGATGCAGGGAGGCGAAGACTCAGAGTGCCAGAGAATGGAAAAGGTATAGAAGGCAAAGAACCCAAGCAAACAAGGAGATTAGTAGAAGAGCTAGAAACGAGTATGCACAGGTACGGAGGGAGGCCCAGAAACAGTACGAAAATGACATAGCATCGAAAGTCAAGTCTGACCCGAAACTGATGTACAGTCACATCAGAAGGAAGACAACAGTCAAGGACCAGGTGATAAGGCTGAGGAGAGAAGATGGGAACTCACAAGTAATGATCAAGAGGTATGTGAGGAGCTCAACTCAAGGTTTAGGGAAGTATTCACAGTGGAGGCAGGAAGGCAGCTGGGTAGACAGGATGGGGTGCGTCACCAACAAGGGATGTATCAAGTGCTGGAGGGCATACACACATCTGAGGGGGAGGTGAAGCAGTTACTCAGTGACCTTGATACCTCAAAGGTGATGGGCCCGGACAATATCTCCCCGTGGGTCCTTCGGGAAGGAGCTGAGGTTCTGAGTGTGCCACTTAACCATAATTTTCAACACATCCCTTGAAACTGGGCAGCTACCTGAGATATGGAAAAAGGCCAACGTAGTCCCCATCTTTAAAAAAGGTGACAGAAAAGAGGCACTAAACTACAGACCAGTGTCACTTACGTGTATAGTGTGCAAAGTCTTGGAAAAAATCATCAGGAAAAGAATGGTGGAGCATCTGGAGCAGAACAGGATAATCAACGCCAGACAGCACGGATTCAGGGAAGGCAAATCCTGTGTAACAAACCTCCTGGAGTTCTATGATAAAGTAACAGAGGTAAGGCAAGAGAGAGAAGGGTGGGTTGACTGCATTTTCCTGGACTGCAGGAAGGCCTTTGACACAGTTCCTCACATGAGATTAGTAAAGAAAATGGAAGACCAAGCGTGTATAACAGGAAGGGCACTGGAATGGATCAGGGAATACCTCACAGGGAGACAACAACGGGTCATGGTGCGTGATGAGGTATCACAGTGGGCGCCTGTGACGAGCGGTGTACCGCAGGGGTCAGTCCTAGGACCAGTGTTATTCTTGCTATATGTGAATGACATGACGGACGGGATAGACTCAGAAGTGTCTCTTTTCGCAGATGATGTGAAATTAATGAGGAGAATCACCTCGGATGAAGACCAAGCAGGACTTCAAAGAGACCTGGACAAGCTTGACATCTGGTCTAGCAACTGGCTTCTCGAATTTAACCCCACCAAATGCAAAGTCATGAAGATCGGAGAAGGGCAAAGAAGACCGCTGACAGAGTACAGGCTAGGTGGACAAAGGCTACAAACCTCATCAAAGGAGAAAGACCTTGGGGAATGCCATATGAAGAAAGGTTGAGGGAAATAGGACTAACAACACTGGAGGACAGAAGGGTTCGAGGAGACATGATAACGACATACAAAATACTGCGGGGAATCGACAAGGTAGATAGTGACAGGATGTTCCAGAGAGGGAACACAGAAACAAGGGGACACAACTGGAAGCTGAAGACTCAGATGAGTCAAAGGGATGTTAGGAAGCAATTCTTCAGCCATAGAGTAGTTAGGAAGTGGAATAGTCTAGCGAACGATATAGTGGAGGCGGGAACCATACATAGTTTTAAGACAAGGTATGATAAAGCTCATGGAGCAGGAGAGCAGAGACCCAGTAGCGGACAGCGCAGAGGCGGGGCCAGGAGCTGAGTCTCGACCCCTGCAACCACAATTAGGTGAGTACACACACACACACACAGCCAGGAGCTGTGACTCGGGGCCAGGAGCTGTGAAACGACCCCTGCAACCACAAATAGGTGAATACAAATAGGTGAGTACACCATCACCACCCTGACATGAACCACTGTAACTAATAAGACTCATCCTCACCACTACATGAACCACTGTAACTAATAAGACTCATCCTCACCACTGTAACTAATAAGACTCATCCTCACCACTACATGAACCACTGTAACTAATAAGACTCATCCTCACCACTACATGAACCACTGTAACTAATAAGACTCATCCTCACCACTACATGAACCACTGTAACTAATAAGACTCATCCTCACCACTACATGAACCACTGTAACTAATAAGACTCATCCTCACCACTACATGAACCACTGTAACTAATAAGACTCATCCTCACCACTACATGAACCACTCACGTACTGACTGAGCTGGACTCTTACAAGGTGAATGTAAACTTAGATAACAATGTCACTTTATTTCATATTGTGTAACAGCTAATGTAAACAAGTGATGTTTTATAACGATGTTTACATCGTTATAAAACAGTAAAATACGAACTAAAGGAAAATAATGATGCACTGTAAGAGAGAGAGAGAGAGAGAGAGAGAGAGAGAGAGAGAGAGAGAGAGAGAGACCACGAGGCCAGGTCTACGACCGTGCCGCGGGGGCGGTGACCCCCCCGGAAGTGACTAAAGGTAACTTTCATGTAAATACAGAAACATCATGTAATTATTTGGCTCGTGTGTGAGAGTGGAAGATCACAGTGAGTGGAGACTAAGAGTTCTCAAGACTTGAAGTTCTGTAGGAGTGTAAACAAGGTAGAAGCAATGAGAGTCAGTGGGACTGGAGTTCTGGAGGCAGGAAATACAATATCTTCAACAGGAGAGTGGGAGTAGCATGGTGCTGGCAGCCTTGCGTGTTTCCTACAACACTAAACCCATCTTCGTGCAGGTGATTACTAAAAAATTAATATGGAGAGAGGAAGTCTTTGTGTTGACAGCGGACTGATTTAGGCTATTAAAGTTTTTTTGTAATTACTTATAATAACCAGGATGATGATGATGATGATGATGATGATAATGATAATAATAATAATAATAATAATAATAATAATAATAATAATAATACATTAAATGACACAATAACAAATCACAATTCTTGCTATTATTGTTGCCAACCTGGAGTCTACCTGCAGGGTGTTTCGTGGACTGGGCCCCCGCGGCCCTGTCCACGACCAGGCCTCCCGGTGGATCAGGGCCTTATCAATTAGGCTGTTACTGCTGGCCGCACGTAGTCCAACGTACGAACCACAGCCAGGCTGATCCGTCACTGACTTTAGGTATCTGTCCAGCTCCCTCTTGAAGACAACCAGGGTTCTATTGGTAATTCCCCTTATTACTGGTGGGAGGCTGTTGAACAGTCTTGGGCCCCGGACACTTATTATGTTTTCTCTTAGTGTAATAACGGCGCCCCTACTTTTCATTGCACTATCAGCCCAGTCTTTTGCTATCGTAGGGAGTGATCTTGGTGTGCAGATTTAGACCAGTCCCTACAAGATTTTCCAGGTGTAGATTATGATGTATCTCTCTCGCCTGCGCTCCAGTGAGTGTAGGTCAAGTGACTCAAGCGTTCCCAGTAGTTAAGGTGTTTGACGGAACTTACATGTGCAGTAAAGGTTCTCGGTACATTCTCTAGATCTGCGATTTCACCTGCCTTGAATGGAACTGTTAGTGTACAGTAGAGTTCCAGCCTAGTAAGAACAAGTGATTTAAAAAGGATCATCACTGGTATGGGATCCCTTGTTTTGAAGGTTCTCATTATTCATCCGATTATTTTCCTCGCAGATGTGATAGTGACACTGTTGTGATCCTTGAAGTCCTCTAACATTAACACTCCCAAGTTCTTCACACTACTTTTTTCACTCTACTGTGTTATGTAAATGTTACAAATTACAAAGCAATTTCTTGACAACAGAATCCGTTAAGAGAGTGACAAGTGCTGAGCAAGAGTTACAAACAGAGGACAAGTGCTGAGCAAGAGTTACAAGCAGAGGACAAGTGCTGATCAAGAGTTACAAGCAGAGGACAAGTGCTGAGCAAGAGTTACAAGCAGAGGACAAGTGCTGAGCAAGAGTTACAAGCAGAGGACAAGTGATGATCAAGAGTTACAAACAGAGGACAAGTGCTGAGCAAGAGTTACAAGCAGAGGACAAGTGCTGAGCAAGAGTTACAAGCAGAGGAAAAGTGCTGAGCAAGAGTTACAAGCAGAGGACAAGTGCTGAGCAAGAGTTACAAGCAGAGGACAAGTGCTGAGCAAGAGTTACAAGCAGAGGACAAGTGCTGAGCAGGAGTTACAAGCAGAGGACAAGTGCTGAGCAAGAGTTACAAGCAGAGGACAAGTGCTGATCAAGAGTTACAAGCAGAGGACAAGTGCTGAGCAAGAGTTACAAGCAGAGGACAAGTGCTGAGCAAGAGTTACAAGCAGAGGACAAGTGCTGAGCAGGAGTTACAAGCAGAGGACAAGTGCTGAGCAAGAGTTACAAGCAGAGGACAAGTGCTGATCAAGAGTTACAAGCAGAGGACAAGTGCTGAGCAAGAGTTACAAGCAGAGGACAAGTGCTGAGCAAGAGTTACAAGCAGAGGAAAAGTGCTGAGCAAGAGTTACAAGCAGAGGACAAGTGCTGAGCAAGAGTTACAAGAAGAGGACAAGTGCTGAGCAAGAGTTACAAGCAGAGGACAAGTGTTGAGCAAGAGTTACAAACAGAGGACAAGTGTTGAGCAAGAGTTACAAGCAGAGGACAAGTGTTGAGCAAGAGTTACAAACAGAGGACAAGTGTTGAGCAAGAGTTACAAGCAGAGGACAAGTGCTGAGCAAGAGTTACAAGCAGAGGAAAAGTGCTGAGCAAGAGTTACAAGCAGAGGACAAGTGCTGAGCAAGAGTTACAAGCAGAGGACAAGTGCTGAGCAAGAGTTACAAGCAGAGGACAAGTGTTGAGCAAGAGTTACAAGCAGAGGACAAGTGTTGAGCAAGAGTTACAAGCAGAGGAAAAGTGCTGAGCAAGAGTTACAAGCAGAGGACAAGTGTTGAGCAAGAGTTACAAACAGAGGACAAGTGTTGAGCAAGAGTTACAAGCAGAGGACAAGTGTTGAGCAAGAGTTACAAACAGAGGACAAGTGCTGAGCAAGAGTTACAAGCAGAGGACAAGTGCTGAGCAAGAGTTACAAGCAGAGGACAAGTGTTGAGCAAGAGTTACAAGCAGAGGACAAGTGTTGAGCAAGAGTTACAAGCAGAGGAAAAGTGCTGAGCAAGAGTTACAAGCAGAGGACAAGTGTTGAGCAAGAGTTACAAGCAGAGGACAAGTGCTGAGCAAGAGTTACAAGCAGAGGACAAGTGTTGAGCAAGAGTTACAAGCAGAGGACAAGTGTTGAGCAAGAGTTACAAACAGAGGACAAGTGCTGAGCAAGAGTTACAAGCAGAGGACAAGTGTTGAGCAAGAGTTACAAACAGAGGACAAGTGCTGAGCAAGAGTTACAAACAGAGGACAAGTGTTGAGCAAGAGTTACAAGCAGAGGACAAGTGTTGAGCAAGAGTTACAAACAGAGGACAAGTGCTGAGCAAGAGTTACAAGCAGAGGACAAGTGTTGAGCAAGAGTTACAAGCAGAGGACAAGTGCTGAGCAAGAGTTACAAGCAGAGGACAAGTGTTGAGCAAGAGTTACAAACAGAGGACAAGTGCTGAGCAAGAGTTACAAGCAGAGGACAAGTGTTGAGCAAGAGTTACAAGCAGAGGAGAGGTCACGTTATAACATTAATATTACTCTTAGAACATTGAGAAACAAGGGGGGGGGTAACATGTGCATGGTCGCCTTGACCTCTCCACTTTCTCTTCTCTTTCTCTTCTCTCATCTCCCTCACTTCTCTCCGTTTTCTCGTCCCTCTCTCATATGTTGAACTTCTCCCTTAGTCTCCAAAGGTTAATTCCCCCACACTCGCTATTTCCTTCCCCCAAATAATCCTCTTTTCCTATCTCCCATTTATCTAATCTCTTCCTTCCCTCTGCGGTACTGCCCTTGTTGTCTCCTCAACATCCTGAGAGATGGTTATCCCCACGTAACAGAACCTCCAGCTCTCCTCCAACCAAGTTTCTCAACTTGAAGCAGCTACTAAGCCCATAGTAGAATGCTTGACCGTGTGCTCATGGCCCTCCTGACGTCTCCCACCTCAAGCTGACACATTTCAATACCTCCTGTATGTAACACAGTGTGATGATGCAACATGACGGGGAGACTTAGCTTTTGTATACAAAATATAACCAACGCACACACACACCTATATATATATATATATATATATATATATATATATATATATATATATATATATATACACACGAGTATCTATCACGACACAATGTCTGAGGATTATGCAAGTGCATCTTGCAGCACTAAGACGCTGGCTTCAACTGTCTTAATCCTGTGTTGCAATTATCATCAAAAAGCCGTAGCAAAAACGCAGTGTAATAACAAGAGATAACAAAGCAGTTAATAATATAAACACAGAGATGAAAATAATAACACAAAAACAGAAATGATAATAACAAACACAGATGATAACATAAACACAGATAATAATAATAACAATAAGAGAGGTTAACACACGTGAACAAACACACAAATGCCAAGTTAAATAAAATCTTTAGTCTTAAAATAAAAAAGTTGAATATGTAGAATTATAATGATTGATATAAAGTTCCAGCTTCCAACTGCACGTTAATAGTGGCTTGTTCCAGCCATGATGTAGTGGCTTGTTCCAGCCATGATATAGTGGCTTGTTCCAGCCATGATATAGTGGCTTGTTCCAGCCATGATATAGTGGCTTGTTCCAGCCATGATATAGTGGCTTGTTCCAGCCATGATATAGTGGCTTGTTCCAGCCATGATATAGTGGCTTGTTCCAGCCATGATATAGTGGCTTGTTCCAGCCATGATATAGTGGCTTGTTCCAGCCATGATATAGTGGCTTGTTCCAGCCATGATATAGTGGCTTGTTCCAGCCATGATATAGTGGCTTGTTCCAGCCATGATATAGTGGCTTGTTCCAGCCATGATGTAGTGGCTTGTTCCAGCCATGATGTAGTGGCTTGTTCCAGCCATGATATAGTGGCTTGTTCCAGCCATGATGTAGTGGCTTGTTCCAGCCATGATGTAGTGGCTTGTTCCAGCCATGATATAGTGGCTTGTTCCAGCCATGATGTAGTGGCTTGTTCCAGCCATGATATAGTGGCTTGTTCCAGCCATGATATAGTGGCTTGTTCCAGCCATGATATAGTGGCTTGTTCCAGCCATGATATAGTGGCTTGTTCCAGCCATGATATAGTGGCTTGTTCCAGCCATGATATAGTGGCTTGTTCCAGCCATGATATAGTGGCTTGTTCCAGCCATGATATAGTGGCTTGTTCCAGCCATGATGTAGTGGCTTGTTCCAGCCATGATGTAGTGGTTTGTTCCAGCCATGATGTAGTGGCTTGTACCAGCCATGATGTAGTGGTTTGTACCAGCCATATAGTGGTTTGTTCCAGCCATGATGTAGTGGCTTGTACCAGCCATGATGTAGTGGTTTGTACCAGCCATATAGTGGTTTGTTCCAGCCATGATGTAGTGGCTTGTACCAGCCATGATGTAGTGGTTTGTACCAGCCATATAGTGGTTTGTTCCAGCCATGATGTAGTGGCTTGTACCAGCCATGATGTAGTGGTTTGTACCAGCCATATAGTGGTTTGTTCCAGCCATGATATAGTGGCTTGTACCAGCCATATAGTGGTTTGTTCCAGCCATGATGTAGTGGCTTGTACCAGCCATGATGTAGTGGTTTGTACCAGCCATATAGTGGTTTGTTCCAGCCATGATGTAGTGGCTTGTACCAGCCATGATGTAGTGGCTTGTACCAGCCATGATGTAGTGGCTTGTACCAGCCATGATGTAATGGCTTGTACCAGCCATATAGTGGTTTGTTCCAGCCATGATATAGTGGCTTGTACCAGCCATATAGTGGTTTGTTCCAGCCATGATATAGTGGCTTGTACCACCCATGATGTAGTGGCTTGTACCAGCCATATAGTGGCTTGTACCAGCCATATAGTGGTTTGTACCAGCCATGATATAGTGGCTTGTACCAGCCATATAGTGGCTTGTACCAGCCATGATGTAGTGGCTTGTACCAGCCATATAGTGGCTTGTTCCAGCCATGATATAGTAGCTTGTTCCAGCCATGATATAGTGGCTTGTTCCAGCCATGATACAGTGACTTGTTCCAAACATCAGCGGTGCCAGTACTACAGGTTCTACCCTTATAATACACTGGTATATACTTCTTCGGTCCCAGACCATCTGTTGTATGTCTCGTCAATCCCAGACCATCTGTTGTATGTCTCGTCAGTCCCAGACCATCTGTTGTATGTCTCGTCAGTCCCAGACCATCTGTTGTATGTCTCGTCAGTCCCAGACCATCTGTTGTATGTCTCGTCAGTCCCAGACCATCTGTTGTATGTCTCGTCAGTCCCAGACCATCTGTTGTATGTCTCGTCAGTCCCAGACCATCTGTTGTATGTCTCGTCAGTCCCAGACCATCTGTTGTATGTCTCGTCAGTCCCAGACCATCTGTTGTATGTCTCGTCAGTCCCAGACTATCTGTTGTATGTCTCGTCAGTCCCAGACCATCTGTTGTATGTCTCGTCGGTCCCAGACCATCTGTTGTATGTCTCGTCAGTCCCAGACCATCTGTTGTATGTCTCGTCGGTCCCAGACCATCTGTTGTATGTCTCGTCGGTCCCAGACCATCCACAGCATGTGACTTAAGCAGGAAGTAGGCCGTGAGGAGCAGCGCTAGGCCTAACTAAATGGTTATAACTATGACCATAACTTTTAAAGGGGTGGAGGGGTAAGCCAGTGGAAGGCCTCGGTCAGATGACCAAAAGCTCCAGCTGCGGGTCATCATAATGACTAAGACCCACGTCAGGAAACACTTGTCATGCTTCCTGACGAACCTAATCTGACCTCCTCTTCTCCCGTCGTCCACAACACCATCCTTCTCTCATGTATCCTCATCAACTCCATTTCCCCCTCCCCTTCCCTACTGGGTGTGGGATAGGCCGGTAGGCCTACATGTTCCCCTCCCCTTCCCTACTGGGTGTGGGATAGGCCGGTAGGCCTACATGTTCCCCTCCCCTTCCCCACTGGGTGTGGGATAGGCCGGTAGGCCTTCATGGGAGATGGTGGGGATTTCTAAGTATCAGTAACTACAACCCGGGTAACAGTAATTACAACCCGGTTAACAGTAACTACAACCCAGGTAACAGTAATTACAACCCGGTTAACAGTAACTACAACCCAGGTAACAGTAATTACAACCCGGTTAACAGTAACTACAACCCAGGTAACAGTAATTACAACCCGGTTAACAGTAACTACAACCCGGTTAGCAGTAACTACAACCCAGGTAACAGTAACTACAACCCAAGTAACAGTAACTACAACCCAGGTAACAGTAACTATAACCCAAGTAACAGTAACTACAATCCAGGTAACAGTAACTATAACCCAACTAACAGTAACTACAACCCAAGTAACAGTAATTACGACCCAGGTAACGGTAATTACAACCCAGGTAACAGTAACTACAACCCAGGTAACAGTAACTACAACCCAGGTAACAGTCTCTACAACCCAGGTAACAGTAACTATAACCCAGGTAACAGTCTCTACAACCCAGGTAACAGTAACTATAACCCAGGTAACAGTCTCTACAACCCAGGTAACAGTAACTATAACCCATGTAACAGTAACTACAACCCAGGTAACAGTAACTATAACCCATGTAACAGTAACTACAACCCAAGTAACAGTACCTACAACTCTAGTTTTAGGTCCCGCCTCCTGCTACGTTCCCTGCCAGCCTTGCGGACACTATCGTACCTGTTCTTAAAACTATGTATATATTCTGCCTCCAACACTTCCTGGTCGAGGTCACTCCACTTCTCAACCATCCTGAAACTGAAGAAATACTTCAGATGTCTCTTCAACAAGCAGCTGTGCCCCCTCAGTACCTGTTTCCCGCCTCTCAAAACAGCCTCTTCCTGTCTACCATATCAGGTCCCCTGGGTATTTTATATGTTGTTATCATGTCTCCCCTAGTTTTTCTCTCCTCCAATGTCGTTAACAGTCATTCCGGGCCTTTTGTACAAAATATGTGAGATATCCTGGAGTACACAGCACCAGCATTGAACCCATCCCAGAGGAAGCAAGTTGTGAAACTGGATAAAGTACAGAAGTATTCAACAAAGCTGCGAGGAGAGGCTAGCGGAATTATCTTAAGATTCCCGAAGGTCATTTATAGATTTACCAGACAATTATTAGCTGCAGACGTCATTCAGGTGAAGTGATACCTGTAAGACGTAACGTGTAAACGTAACTAGTTATTTCAAAAACGTAACAAACAGGAAACGCTGGGAGCACACTGCGGATTTACTTAATTCAATTAAACCATTCCACGGTGCCCCGCGACCTGGTGCCAAAAGCTCTCGCTTCACACGGTGAGGGTCCGGGTTCGATTCCCAGCGAAGGGGTGGAAACATTGGACGTGCTTCCTTACACCAGTTGTCTATGTTCACCCATCAGTATAATGGGTACCTGGGTGTTAGTGGACTGGTGTGGGTCGCATCCTGGGACAAAATTGACCTAATTTGCGGGAAATGCTCTGCATAACAAGCGGCTTTCTATATAGTATGTCATTGATGTCAGCTATTAGTAAATAAAGATATTATTATATTATTACTAGAGGGAGAGAGCACAACTTTGTAGTACCCACAGTCAGTGGCCAGGCTTCAAACACCTTTTATTGTACACCAATAAAGGAATGGAACTTATCCGTGCAGTAAAGATTCTCTGTACATTCTCTACATCCGCAATTTCACCTGCTATGAATGGAGAAGTTAATGTACAGCAGTATTCCAGCCTAGAGAGAACAAGTGATTTAAAAAGGATCATCATTGGCTTGGCATCTCTTGTTTTGAACGTTCTCATTATCCATCCTATCATTTTCTTGGCAGTTGTGATAGTGGCACTGTTGTGATCCTTGAAAGTGAGATCCTCAGACATTACCACTCTTAGGTCCCTCATTATTTTTCCGCTCTATTTTATGATCAGAGTTTGTAGTATACTTAGTTCTAGTTATTATTTCCTCCAGTTTTCCATAACGGAGTAGTTGGAATTTGTCTTCATTGAACATCATATTGTTCTCTGTTGCCCATTGGAAAACTTGGTTTATATCTTCTTGGAGATTATCAGTGTCCTCAATAGATGACAGTCTCATGTAGATCCTAGTATCATCTGCAAAGGATGACACGGTGCTGTGGATTACATTTCTGTTTATGTCTGATACGAGGATGAGGAACAGGATGGGGGCAAGTACTGTGCCTTGTGGAACAGAGCTTTTCACTATGGCAGCTTCTGATTTAACTCTGCTTACCACTACTCTTTGTGTTCGATTGGTTAGAAAGTTGAAGATCCATCTCTCCACTTTACCAGTTATTCCTTTAACACGTATTTTGTGCACTATTACACCATGATCACACTTGTCAAAGGCTTTTGCAAAGTCTGTGTATATTATATCTGCATTCTGTTTTTCTTCCAGTGCATCCAAGACCATATCATAGTGATCCAGTAGTTGCGAGAGGCAGAAGCGACCTGTTCTGAACCCATGTTGTCCTGGATTGTGCAGATTTTGGGAGTACAAGTGGTTTGCAATCATGCTTCTTAGCATTCTTTCAAAGATTTTTATGATGTGGGACGTTAGAGCTATTGGTCTATACTTCTTAGCTAATGCCACCTTTATGGAGTGAGGATATATCCGTTGTTTTTAGTGACTGTGGATTTTCACCCATGTCTAAGTTCCTTCTCCATAGTATACTTAGTGCACGCGAAAGGGGTTTCTTGCAGTTCTTATGAACAGAGTTCCACGAGTCTGGGCCTTTAAATATAAATAACTCATTTTACCTTATTCCTAGTATATCTTCTTTATAGTATAATAATAAGATATTATCTCATTTATAGTATAATAATAAGGTATTAAAATGACCCCAATGGAAATAAGTCACTGACTTTTCTGGGTTATCCTGGGTTGTCTACACATATGCTGCTATGTATGATAATATATGTAACTGCATTGGTGTATACCTGAATAAACTTACTAACACATCAGGAGGAAAACAAAAGCCTTTAAAAGCACATTAACAAAAGCGGTGCTGACGACCTCTGGCAACTCTCACTGTTGACAGTGACGTCATTCAGCGTGAGATGAGCACATTATGTTGATGAGGAAGCTGTAAACCCGTCCGAGTTATACAGCCAAGGGGATGGGTAGTAAGATAAGATACAGTAATCAAGTTCGATGCCAGGCGTGTTGGTGTGAGTGCCAGGAGTGTTGGTGTGAGTGCCAGGAGTGTTGGTGTGAGTGCCAGGAGTGTTGGTGTGAGTGCCAGGAGTGTTGGTGTGAGTGGCAGACGTGTTATTGTGAGCGCCAGGAGTGTTGGTGTGAGTGCCAGGAGTGTTGGTGTGAGTGCCAGGAGTGTTGGTGTGAGTGGCAGACGTGTTATTGTGAGCGCCAGGAGTGTTGGTGTGAGTGCCAGGAGTGTTGGTGTGAGTGCCAGGAGTGTTGGTGTGAGTGTCAGGCGTGTTGGTGTGAGTGCCAAGAGTGTTGGTGTGAGTGCCAGGAGTGTTGGTGTGAGTGCCAGGAGTGTTGGTGTCAGTGCCAGGAGTGTTGGTGTGAGTGCCAGGAGTGTTGGTGTGAGTGCCAGGAGTGTTGGTGTGAGTGCCAGGCGTGTTGCTGTGAGTGTCAGGCGTGTTATTGTGAGTGCCAGGAGTGTTGGTGTGAGTGCCAGGAGTGTTGGTGTGAGTGCCAGGAGTGTTGGTGTGAGTGCCAGGAGTGTTGGTGTGAGTGCCAAGCGTGTTGGTGTGAGTGCCAGGAGTGTTGGTGTGAGGCCAGGAGTGTTGTGAGTGCCAGTTGGTGAGTGCCAGGAGTGTTGGTGTGAGTGCCAGGAGTGTTGGTGTGAGTGCCAGGCGTGTTGGTGTGAGTGCCAAGATTGTTGGTGTGAGTGCCAGGTGGTGAGTGCCAGGAGTGTTGGTGTGAGTGCCAGGCGGTTGGTGTGAGTGCCAGGAGTGTTGGTGTGAGTGCAGGAGTGTTGGTGAGTGCCAGAGTGTGGTGTGAGTGCCAGGAGTGTTGGTGTAGTCAGGAGTGTTGGTGAGTGATAGCCATGGATGTTGTGCTGAGGCAGTTGGTGAGTGCCAGGGTGTTGGTGTGAGTGCCAGGCGTGTTGGTGTGTTAGGCGTGTTGGTGTGAGTGCCAGGAGTGTTGGTGTGAGTGCCAGGAATGGTGTGAGTGCCAGGAGTTGGTTGTGGTGCCAGGAGTGTTGGTGTGGTGCAGGTGCCAGGGGTTGGTGTGAGTGCCAGGAGTGTTGGTGTGAGTGCCAGGGTGTTGGTGTGAGTGCCAGGCGTGTTGGTGTGAGTGCCAGGGTGTTGGTGTGAGTGCCAGGAGTGTTGGTGTGAGTGCCAGGAGTGTTGGTGTAGTGCCAGGAGTGTTGGTGTGAGTGCCAGAGTGTGGGTGAGTGCCAGGAGGTTGGTGTGAGTGCCAGGAGTGTTGGTGTAGTGCCAGGAGTGTTGGTGTGAGTGCCAGGGTGTTGGTGTGAGTGCCAGGAGTGTTGGTGTGAGTGCCAGGAGTGTTGTGTGAGTGCAGGCGTGTTGTGTGAGTGCCAGGAGTGTTATTGTGAGTGCCAGGAGTGTTGGTGTGAGTGCCAGGAGTGTTGGTGTGAGTGCCAGGAGTGTTGGTGTGAGTGCCAAGCGGTGGGTTGGCAAGTATGGAGTGCCAGGCGTGTGGTGTGAGTGCCAGGCGTGTTGGTGTGAGTGCCAGGCGTGTTGTGTGTTCCAGGAGTGTTGGTGTGTTAGGAGTGTTGGTGTGAGTGCCATGAGTGTTGGTGTGAGTGCCAGGCGGATGGTGTGAGTGCCAGGCGTGTTAGTGTGAGTGCAGGGTGTTGGTGTGAGTGCCAGGAGTGTTGGTGTAGTACCAGGCGTTTGGTGCCCGGGTTTTGGTGAGTGCCAGGGTGTTGGTGTGAGTGCCAGGCGTGTTGGTGTGAGTGCCAAGAGGTTGGAGTCCGGTGGTGAGTGCCAGGGTGTTGTGTGAGTGCCAGGAGTGTTGGTGTGAGTGCCAGGCGCGTTGGTGTGAGTGCCAGGGTGTTGTGTGAGTGCCAGGAGTGTTGGTGTGAGTGCCAGGAGTGTTGGTGTGAGTGCCAGGAGTGTTGGTGTGAGTGCCAGGAGTGTTGGTGTGAGTGCCAGCGTGTTTTGTAGTGCCAGGAGTATTGGTGTGAGTGCCAGGCGTGTTGGTGTGAGTGCCAGGCGTGTTTTTAGGCTGTGGAGTGCCAGGAGTGTTGGTGTAGTGCCAGGAATGGTGTGAGTGCCAGGAGGTTGGTGTGAGGCCAGGAGTGTTGGTGTGAGTGCAGGAGTGTTGGTGTGAGTGCCAGAGTGTTGTGTGAGTGCCAGGAGTGTTGGTGTGAGTGCCAGGAGTGTTGGTGTGAGTGCCAGGCGTGTTGGTGTGAGTGTCAGGCGTGTTGGTGTGAGTGCCAGGAGTGTTGGTGTGAGTGCCAGGAGTGTTGGTGTGAGTGCCAGGAGTGTTGGTGTGAGTGCCAGGAGTGTTGGTGTGAGTGCCAAGCGTGATGGTGTGTGCCAGCGTTTGGTGTAGTGCCAGAGGTTTGATGTAGTGATGCGTGTTGGTGTGTTAGGCGTGTTGGTGTGAGTGCCAGGAGTGTTGGTGGTGCCGGAATGTGTGGCGCCAGGGTTGGTGGAGTGCCAGGAGTGTTGGTGTGAGTGCCAGGCGTGTTGGTGTGTGCCAGGCGTATTGGTGTGAGTGCCAGGCGTGTTGGTGTGAGTGCCAGGCGTGTTGGTGTGAGTGCCAGGCGTGCTGGTGTGAGTGCCAGGCGTGTTGGTGTGAGTGCCAGGCGTGTTGGTGTGAGTGCCAGGAGTGTTGGTGTGAGTGCCAGGCGTGTATGTGTGAGTGCCAGGCATGTTAGTGTGAGTGCCAGGAGTGTTGGTGTGAGTGCCAGGCGTGTTGGTGTGAGTGCCAAGAGTGTTGGTGTGAGTGCCAGGTGGTGTGAGTGCCAGGAGTGTTGGTATGAGTGCCAGGAGTGTTGGTGTGAGTGCCAGGAGAGTTAGTGTGAGTGCCAGGCGTGTTGGTGTGAGTGCCATGCGTATTGGTGTAAGTGTCAGGTGTGTTGGTGTGAGTGCCAGGAGTGTTAGTGAGTGGTAGTAATGTTGGTGTGAGTGCAACGATCAAAGAGAAGCAAAGTGCTTTGACACCAAAGAAAAGAAATGAATAAAAGAGATTTCGTGTTAATGTTTGCCATATTACCGTGTACCCAGGTGGCCACCGCGTACCCAGGCGGACACCGTGGCCACAGTGTTCTCAAATATACTCCCAAGAACACGTGACACAGAAGATATACTTGTAGAATGTATAATGAATCATAGCACATATTTTATTGTAACATATGTCTTGTATAACACACACACACACACACACACACACACACACACACACACACACTCACACTCACACACACACACACACACACTCACACACACACACACACACACACACACACACACACACACACACACACACACACACACACACACACACGTGGCGAGGTGTCAAAGTGGGCGCCGGTGACGAGTGGGGTTCCACAGGGGTCAGTCCTAGGACCGGTGCTGTTTCTGGTATTTGTGAACGACATGACGGAAGGAATAGACTCCGGAGTGTCCCTGTTTGCAGATGTGAAGTTGATGAGAAGAATTCAATCGGACGAGGACCAGACAGAACTACAAAGGGATCTGGACAGGCTGCAAGCCTGGTCCAGCAATTGGCTCCTGGAGTTCAACCCCACCAAGTGCAAAGTCATGAAGATTGGGGAAGGGCAAAGAAGACCGCAGACGGAGTACAATCTAGGGGGCCAGAGACTGCAAACCTCAATCAAGGAAAAAGATCTTGGGGTGAGTATAACACCAGGAACATCTCCTGAGGTGCACATCAACCAAATAACTGCTGCAGCATACGGGCGCCTAGCAAACCTAAGAACAGCATTCCGACATCTTAATAAAGAATCATTCAGGACCCTGTACACTGTGTACGTTAGGCCCATACTGGAGTATGCAGCACCAGTTTGGAACCCACACCTAGCCAAGCATGTGAAGAAGCTAGAGAAAGTGCAAAGGTTTGCAACAAGACTAGTCCCGGAGCTAAGGGGTATGTCCTACGAGGAGAGGTTAAGGGAAATTGACCTGACGACACTGGAGGACAGGAGAGATAGGGGGGACATGATAACAACATATAAGATACTGAGAGGAATTGACAAGGTGGACAAAGACAGAATGTTCCAGAGATGGGACACAGCAACAAGGGGACACAGTTGGAAGTTGAAGACTCAGATGAATCACAGGGATGTTAGGAAGTATTTCTTCAGTCACAGAGTGGTCGGGAAGTGGAATAGTTTGGGAAGCGATGTAGTGGAGGCAGGTTTCATACATAGCTTTAAGAAGAGGTATGATAAAGCTCATGGCGCAGGGAGAGTGACCCAGTAGCGGCCAGTGAAGAGGCGGAGCCAGGAGCTATGACTCGACCCCTGCAACTACAACTATGTGAGTACACACACACACACACGGTTAGTTCCGGAGCTAAGGGGATTGTCCTACGAAGAAAGGTTAAGGGAAATCGGCCTGACGACACTGGAGGACAGGAGGGTTAGGGGAGACATGATAACGACATTCAAAATACTGCGAGGAATAGTTAAGGTGGACAGAGACAGGATGTTTCAAAGATGGGACACAGAAACAAGGGGTCACAATTGGAAACTGAAGACTCAGATGAGTCAAAGGGATGTTAGGAAGTATTTCTTCTGTCATAGACTTGTCAGGAAGTGGAATAGTCTGGCAAGTGATGTAGTGGAGGCAGGAACCATACATAGCTTTAAGACGAGGTATGGTAAAGCTCATGGAGCAGGGAGAGAACCTAGTAGCGATCAGTGAAGAGGCGGGGCCAGGAGCTATGTCTCGACCCCTGCAACCACAAATAGGTGAGTACACATACACACACACTTAGCCAACCGTCCTAACACCACACCTGACATCCGTGCAGATTTGAACGTTTACTGGTGATATGCTGGCTGTAATGCGTACTCCTATATCTTCCTCCTTATACGTCATATTCAGCATTACACTTCTAAGGTTGTATTCCGTTTCTGGTCTTCTTACTTCGTCTCATATTCCCACATTACGATTTTCAAGATTGAAATATTGAAATTAAGAACCTACATTCTTGACCACTCTTCCGGCCCTGGAATGTTATCAGGAATCTTGCCAGAAGAGAACTCTGCCCTGGAATGTTATCAGGAATAGTTCCAGAAGAGGACTGCCCTGGAATGTTTTCAGTAATCGTGCCAGAAGAGAACTCTGCCTTGGAATGATATCAGGACTGGTGCCAGAAGAGAACTGTGCCCTGAAAAGGGATCAGAAATTTGTGCCAGTATCGAAGCGTGACCAGAAATAAGGACTGGAATGTGGCCAGAAAGAATGTGGAATGGTGCCACCAGCACCGTCAGCGCTGCCTGTGCCAGATGTAAGTATGAATGAATGGCCATGTGTGGTGAGCTTTGAGGAATATAGGTGATGGTGCTCACTACCCATCACTGTCACCATAACATGACCCCAACACAGTACCCATCACTGTCACCATAACATGACCCCAACACAGTACCCATCACTGTCACCATAACATGACCCCAACACAGTACCCATCACAGTCACCATAACATGACCCTCAACACAGTACCCATCACTGTCACCATAACATGACCCCAACACAGTACCCATCACTGTCACCATAACATGACCCCAACACAGTACCCATCACAGTCACCATAACATGACCCTCAACACAGTACCCATCACTGTCACCATAACATGACCCTCAACACACTACCCATCACTGTCACCATAACATGACCCTCAACACACTACCCATCACTGTCACCATAACATGACCCCAACACACTACCCATCACTGTCACCATAACATGACCCCCAACACACTACCCATCACTGTCATCATAACATGACCCCCCAACACACTACCCATCAGTCACCATAACATGACCCCCCAACACACTACCCATTACTGTCACAATAACATGACCCCCCAACACACTACCCATCACTGTCACCATAACATGATCCCCAACACACTACCCATCACTGTCACCATAACATGATCCCCAACACACTACCCATCACTGTCACCATAACATGACCCCCAACACACTACCCATTACTGTCACAATAACATGATCCCCAACACACTACCCATCACTGTCACCATAACATGATCTCCCAACACACTACCCATCACTGTCACCATAACATGATCCCCCAACACACTACCCATTACTGTCACAATAACATGATCCCCCAACACACTACCCATTACTGTCACCATAACATGATCCCCCAACACACTACCCATTACTGTCACAATAACATGATCCCCAACACACTACCCATTACTGTCACAATAACATGATCCCCAACACACTACCCATTACTGTCACAATAACATGATCCCCCAACACACTACCCATTACTGTCACAATAACATGATCCCAACACACTACCCATTACTGTCACAATAACATGATCCCCCAACACACTACCCATTACTGTCACAATAACATGATCCCCCAACACACTACCCATTACTGTCACAATAACATGATCCCCCAACACACTACCCATTACTGTCACAATAACATGATCCCCAACACACTACCCATCACTGTCACCATAACATGATCCCCAACACACTACCCATCACTGTCACCATAACATGATCCCCCAACACACTACCCATTACTGTCACAATAACATGATCCCCCAACACACTACCCATTACTGTCACCATAACATGATCCCCCAACACACTACCCATCACTGTCACCATAACATGACCCCCCAACACACTACCCATCACTGTCACCATAACATGATCCCCAACACACTACCCATCACTGTCACCATAACATGACCCCCAACACATACCCATCACTGTACCATAACATGATCCCCAACACACTACCCATCACTGTCACCATAACATGATCCCCAACCACTACCCATCACTGTCACCATAACATCCCCCAACACACTACCCATCACTGTCACCATAACATGATCCCCCAAACACTGACCCATCACTGTCACCATAACATGACCCCAACACACTACCCATCACTGTCACCATAACATGATCCCCAACACACTACCCATCACTGTCACAATAACATGATCCCCCAACACACTACCCATCACTGTCACCATAACATGATCCCCAACACACTACCCATCACTGTCACCATAACATGACCCTCAACACACTACCCATCACTGTCACCATAACATGATCCCCAACACATACCCATCACTGTCCACCCATACTTACCCCCAACACACTACCCATCACTGTCACCATAACATGATCCCCAACACACTACCCATCACTGTCACCATAACATGATCCCCAACACACTACCCATCACTGTCACCATAACATGATCCCCAACACACTACCCATTACTGTCACAATAACATGATCCCCAACACACTACCCATCACTGTCACCATAACATGATCCCCAACACACTACCCATCACTGTCACCATAACATGATCCCCAACACACTACCCATCACTGTCACAATAACATGATCCCCAACACACTACCCATCCACTGTCACCATAACGACATGATCCCCAACACACTACCCATCACTGTCACCATAACATGATCCCCAACACCTACCCATACTGTCACATAACATGACCCCAACACACTACCCATTACTGTCACCATAACATGACCCAACACACTACCCATCACTGTCACATAACATGATCCCAACACTACCCATTACTGTCACATAACATGACCCCAACACACTACCCATTACTGTCACCATAACTGACCCCAACACACACCCATCACTGTCACATAACATGACCCCAACACACTACCATACTGTCACCATAACATGACCCCAACACACTACCATCACTGTCACCATAACATGATCCCTAACACACTCCCATCACTGTCACCATAACATGATCCCAACACACTACCCATCACTGTCCAATAACATGACCCCAACCACTACCCATCACTGTCACCATAACATGATCCCCCAACACACTACCATTACTGTCACATAACATGATCCCCAACACACTACCCATCACTGTCACAATAACATGATCCCCAACACACTACCCATCACTGTCACCATAACATGACCCCAACACACTACCATTACTGTCACATAACATGATCCCCAACACACTACCCATCACTGTCACCATAACATGACCCCCAACACATACCCATCACTGTCACCATAACATGACCCAACACACTACCCATCACTGTCACATAACATGATCCCCAACACACTACCCATCACTGTCACCATAACATGACCCCCAACACACTACCCATCACTGTCACCATAACATGATCCCCCAACACACTACCCATCACTGTCACCATAACATGATCCCCCAACACACTACCCATCACTGTCACCATAACATGATCCCCCAACACACTACCCATCACTGTCACCATAACATGATCCCCAACACACTACCCATTACTGTCACAATAACATGATCCCCCAACACACTACCCATCACTGTCACATAACATGATCCCCAACACACTACCCATCACTGTCACCATAACATGATCCCCCAACACACTACCCATTACTGTCACAATAACATGATCCCCAACACACTACCCATCACTGTCACCATAACATGATCCCCCAACACACTACCCATCACTGTCACCATAACATGACCCCCAACACACTACCCATACTGTCACTATAACATGATCCCCCAAACACATACCCATCACTGTCACCATAACATGACCCCCAACACATACCCATCACTGTCACATAACATGATCCCCCAACACACTACCCATCACTGTCACCATAACATGACCCCCAACACACTACCCATCACTGTCACCATAACATGACCCCCAACACACTACCCATCACTGTCACCATAACATGACCCCCAACACAGTACCCATCACTGTCACCATAACATGACCCCCAACACACTACCCATCACTGTCACCATAACATGATCCCCAACACAGTACCCATCACTGTCACCATAACATGACCCCCAACACACTACCATCACTGTCACCATAACATGACCCCCAACACACTACCCATCACTGTCACCATAACATGATCCCCAACACAGTACCCATCACTGTCACCATAACATGACCCCCAACACACTACCCATCACTGTCACCATAACATGACCCCCAACACACTACCCATCACTGTCACCATAACATGACCCCCAAACACACTACCCATCACTGTCACCATAACATGACCCCCAACACACTACCCATCACTGTCACCATAACATGATCCCCCAACACACTACCCATCACTGTCACCATAACATGACCCCCAACACACTACACATCACTGTCACCATAACATGACCCCCCAACACACTACCCATCACTGTCAAGATGAATGGTTCAGAGAACCGACAAGTTGATAAATTAGACACATATGCAACACTCGGTTATCTTTATTGAGGAAACGTTTCGCCACACAGTGGCTTCATCAGTCCATACAAAGGAGAATGGTGAAGAACAAGAGGAGTTTGAGGTGGTCAGTCCCTCAGCCTTGAGTCGATGTTGTCAGTCCATCTGGTTAGTCACCTAAAGTCAGTACCTGAACAGCCGGGCTGTGGTTCGTACGTTGGTTTGCGTGCGGCCAGTAGTAACAGCCTGGTTGATCAGGCCCTGAACCACCAAGAGGCCTGGTCACAGACCGGGCCGCGGGGGCGTTGACCCCCGAAATCCTCACCAGGTATACTCCAGGTATTCCCCGTCTCAATAAAAATTGCAGATTGGTGCCTACCCAGCCTGGCGCCTACCCAGCCTGGCGCCTACCCAGCCTGGCGCCTACCCAGCCTAGCGCCTACCCAGCCTGGCGCCTACCCAGCCTGGCGCCTACCCAGCCTGGCGCCTACCCAGCATAGCGCCTACCCAGCCTGGCGCCTACCCAGCCTGGCGCCTACCCAGCCTGGCGCCTACCCAGCCTGGCGCCTACCCAGCTTGGCGCCTACCCAGCCTGGCGCCTACCCAGCCTAGCGCCTACCCAGCCTGGCGCCTACCCAACCTGGCGCCTACCCAGCCTGGCGCCTACCCAGCCTGGCGCCTACCCAGCCTGGCGCCTACCCAGCCTGGCGCCTACCCAGCCTAGCGCCTACCCAGCCTAGCGCCTACCCAGCCTGGCGCCTACCCAGCCTGGCGCCTACCCAGCCTGGCGCCTACCCAGCCTGGCGCCTTCACAACACACCAGCAGGGAACATGAAGCTGATTGCTCCAGTTGTTTTCAAGTTATTAATGAAAACCTTCGGAGAAAAAAAATAGAAGAAACCCACAACAAAATTGTCCTCAAAATTTTTTAAGTTATACCATGAATTAAGGAAAGATCGTAGACTTCACCTTACCAAACAGACAAAGCAAATGCCATAGTAATTATGGACAAGGTAGATTATAGTGGAAAAATGAACATGTTATTAGAAGACGGGGGAAGTTACGTGCCCCTTAAAGGTGTCACCACTCCCCCCCCCGGGGAATAACTAATGTGTCCACCCTCCCACCGGGGGATAACTAATGTGTCCCCCCTCCCCCCGGGGGATAACTAATGTGTCCACCCTCCTCCCCCGGGGGATAACTAATTACAGTGCAATTTTGCGATCAATGTATGAAATTTCTCTTGAACACTCGCATGTACACTTTATTACAGACCTCGGGGCACTACAATACTTTATTACAGACCTCGCGGCACTACAATACTTTATTACAGACCTCGGGGCACTACAATACTATTCAGACTCGGCACTACAATACTTATTACAGACTCGCATACAATCTATTACAGACCTCGGGGCACTACAATACTTTATTACAGACCTCGGGGCACTACAATACTTTATTACAGACCTCGGGGCACTACAATACTTTATTACAGACCTCGGGGCACTACAATACTTTATTACAGACCTCGGGGCACTACAATACTTTATTACAGACCTCGGGCACTACATTATTACAGACCTCGGCACTACAATACTTTATTGCAGACCTCGGGGCACTACAATACTTTATTACAGACCTCAGGGCACTACACTACTTTATTACAGACCTCGGGGCACTACAATACTTTATTACAGACTTCGCGGCACTACACTACTTTATTACAGACCTCGCGGCACTACAATACTTTATTACAACCTTGACGCTAACATAAGCGTTATTACAGAACTCAGGGCACTATAACACTTTATTACCACCTTGACGATAATAAAAGTTTTATTACAGCCGTCAGGGCAAAAATTTCACCAGCTTTCAAATGTTTTAAGGTAGGAAATATAATCTTTGATTCAACACTGAAGGTTTATTAAGGTTACACCTTAATAAAAGTCAAATACAGCAGATAATATACATTATTATTTACAAACATTGTCAGTCCACGGCAGGATTCAAACCTACACACTCTGCATCACATAGTACATACTAGAATATGCAGCACCAGTCTGGAACCCACACCTGGTGAAGCACATAAAGAAACTAGAGAAAGTGCAAAGGTTTGCGACAAGGTTAGTTCCACAACTCAGGGGTCTGTCCTATGAAGAAAGATTGAGGGAAATAGGACTAACAACACTGGAGGAAAGAAGGGTCAGAGGAGACATGATAACGGCATACAAAATACTGCGGGGAATTGACAAGGTAGATAGTGACAGGATGTTCCAGAGAGGGAACACAGAAACAAGGGGACACAACTGGAAGCTGAAGACTCAGATGAGTCAAAGGGATGTTAGGAAGCATTTCTTCAGCCACAGAGTAGTCAGGAAGTGGAATAGTCTAGAGAAAGATATAGTGGAGGCAGGAACCATACATAGTTTTAAGACAAGGTATGATAAAGCTCATGGAGCAGGGAGAGCAGAGACCCAGTAGCAGACAACGAAGAGGCGGGGCCAGGAGCTGAGTCTCGACCCCTGCAACCACAATTAGGTGAGTACAATTAGGTGAGTAGTACCTTCTCCACTGGGCCAGATCCCAGAGTGGATAAGGTACTACGTACTCTGATGCAGAGTGTGCAGGTTCGAGTCCTGCTGTGGACTGAGAGAAAATGTTTGTAAATAATTTCGCCTGTTTGTAAATTATGTATCAGGTCGAATAATATAGATAATGAGATGTTATCAGAAAGTTCCCAGAATTGACGTACGATTCCTGGGTGAGATATGGCAGATCACGCTGCCCACTACACTCCTTTCTGGACTAAGTTGCCGCCTTCCTCTGCCTTCGGTATTTCCGTTGAGGTTAGACAGGTATTTTATTTTTGTTTTGATGGCGAGTTGCAGATTTTTGTATAAAAGATTGGAATCTTTAACAGAAAGAACAGCATGTGTGCGTGCATGTGTGTGTGTGTGTGTGTGTGTGTGTGTGTGTGTGTGTGTGTGTGTGTGTGTGTGTGTGTGTGTGTGTGTGTGTGTGTGTGTGTGTGTGTGTGTGTGTGTGTGTGTGTGTGTGTGTGTGTGTGTGTGTGTGTGTGTGTGTGTGTACTGGCATGTGTGTGTATATGTTGTGGTTGCAGGGGTCGAGTCAAGTTGGCCGTTTACTGGCGCTACTGGGTCACTTCTGCGCCATGAGCTTTATCATACCTCTCTTAAAGCTGTGTATAGAACCTGCCTCCACTACATCGCTTCCTAAGCTATTCCACTTCCCGACAACTCTGTGACTGAAGAAATACTTCCTAACATCCTGTGATTCATCTGAGTCTTCAACTCCAACTGTGTCCCCTTGTTGCTGTGTCCCATCTTGGAACATTCTGTCTCTGTCCACTTGTCAATTCCTCTCAGTATCTTGTATGTCGTTATCATGTCCCCCCTATCTCTCCTGTCCTCCAGTGTCGTCAGGTCGATTTCCCTTAACCTCTCCTCGTAGGACATACCCCTTAGCTCCGGGACTAGTCTTGTTGCAAACCTTTGCACTTTCTCTAGTTTCTTTACGTGCTTGGATAAATGTGGGTTCCAAACTGATGCTGCATACTCCAGTATGGGCCTAACGTACACAGTGTACAGGGTCCTGAATGATTCTTTATTAAGATGTCGGAATGCTGTTCTTAGGTTTGCTAGGCGCCTATATGCTGCAGCAGTTATTTGGTTGATGTGCGACTCAGGAGATGTACCTGGTGTTATACTCACCCCAAGATCTTTTTCCTTGATTGAAGTTTGTAGTCTCTGGCCCCCTAGACTGTACTCCGTCTGCGGTCTTCTTTGCCCTTCCCCAATCTTCATGACTTTGCACTTGGTTGGGTTGAACTCCAGGAGCCAATTGCTGGACCAGGCTTGCAGCCTATCCAGATCCCTTTGTAGTTCTGCCTGGTCCTCTTCCGATTGAATTCTTCTCATCAAGAAGTGATGTGTGTGTGTGTGTGTGTGTGTGTGTGTGTGTGTGTGTGTGTGTGTGTGTGTGTGTGTGTGTGTGTGAGAAATTGTTACAACAGCTAGTGACTCTCAGACAATTCTTCAGCAAACATCTGGCGACCAATCAATGGGTCGGACACAATGCTTTGAACGTTCCTCTGGATTCAAAGCAGGACGTACGTCAGTCGAGAATGATGTACTCTGTTCGTCCATCAACCTCAAAAACAGACGCCAACAGAGAAAAAGTGAGGAACGTTACTGACGAAGATGGTCGACAGAGTGTCCAGGACACTGCAAGTGTTGTGCGAACTTTCTTATGTGTCGTGTCTATGTATTTTGAACATGAGGAGAGTGACTGCGAGTGCTCCGCTTCCTGACTCAGGATCAGAAATACCTGGAGTATACCTGGAGGCGGTTTTGGGGGTCATCACCCTCGCGGCTCGGTCCGTGACCAGTCCTCGTGGTGGATCAGGGCCTGATCAACCAGGCTGTTACTGCTAGTCGCACGTAAACCGACGTACGAACCACAGCCTGGCTGGTCAGAAAGACGATACTTTTCTGGTCAGCCAGTAACAGGAGTGTCAGCTAGTAACAAGAGTGTCAGCCAGTAAGCAGCAGTAACATTCAAAGACTTGTAGCTGTGTTCCACAAGGCACAGTACTCGCCCCCATCCTGTTCCTCATCCTCGTATCAGACATAGACAGAGATGTAAACCACAGCACCGTGTCATCCTTTGCAGATGATACTAGGATCAGCATGAGAGTGTCATCCATTGAGGACACGGCAAATCTCCAAGAAGATATAAACCAAGTTTTCCAATGGGCAACAGAGAACAATATGATGTTCAATGAAGACAAATTCCAACTACTCCGTTATGGAAAACTGGAGGAAATAATAACTAGGACTGAGTATATTACAAACTCTAATCACACAACAGACCGGAAAAATAATGTGAGGGACCTGGGAGTGGTAATGTCTGAGGATCTCACCTTCAAGGAGGATCACAACAGTGTCACTATCACATCTGCGAGGAAACTGATAGGATGGATAATGAGAACATTCAAGACAAGAGATGCCAAGCCAATTATGATCCTTTTTAAATCACTTGTTCTCTCTAGGCTGGAATACTGCTGTACATTAACATCCCCATTCAAGGCAGGTGAAATTGCAGAACTAGAGAATGTACAGAGAACCTTTACTGCACGTATAAGTTCCATCAAACACCTTAACTACTGGGAACGCCTGGAAGCACTAGACTTGTACTCACTGGAGCGCAGGCGACAGAGATACATCATAATCTACACCTGGAAAATTCTAAAGGTACTAGTCCCTAATCTGCACAAAAAAATCACTCCCTACGAAAGCAAAAAGACTTGGCAGGCGATGTAACATACCCTAAGTAACACCATAAGTGTCCGGGGCCCAAGATTGTTCAACAGCCTCCCACCATCCATAAGCGGCATTACAAATAGATCCATGGTTGTCTTCAAGAGGGAGCTGGACAGATAGCTAAAGTCAGTGCCAGATCAGCCGGCCAGCAGTAACAGCTTGGTTGATCAGGCCCTGATCCATCGGGAGGCCTGGTCATGGAATCCCCGGAATACCCTCCAAGTTTGTAGCAACACGAGAGAGGAGAGAGAGAGAGAGAGAGAGAGAGAGAGAGAGAGAGAGAGAGAGAGAGAGAGAGAGAGAGAGAGAGAGAGAGAGAGAGAGAATATTAGATTCGTGGCTGTGAAGTGGCTAGTTTATTGTGCATCCCATATCCATCCTGTGGAGGGTAGCACAAGAGCATATGGATACACAGGAACTAGACCCAGGAACTAGACCCCAAAAAGGTTTAGAAGGGCACATCCGGATTTATATGTTCGGTTGATTTATGTGTTGCAAGCAAATTTAGATAATTTGCTGAATATATCTGGTATTTGATAATCATTAATATATCTTAACATATCACATAGGTTATTATACTGTCTATCTCTATATTCCTCAATAAGTGGACACTTAAGCACATAGTGTTGAAGACACTGACCAGAGGGATGACCACATAATTTGCCACTACACTCCTGCTTACACCCATCACCTGCTTACACCCATCACCTGCTTACACCCATCACTGTACATAATGTCTGATACACTTTGTCTCTACTTAGCACTTAAAGTGTGAGTTAATGAAGAGTGAAGTGTCTTATCTCACCAGTCACAACCACTTAAGAGTTAAGTGACTCGCCGTCCACCCCCCCCCACACACACACACACTATTTAATTAACTGGTTGAGTGTCTTTGATGAAGCTCTTCATCCAGGGAACTGAAGCCATCATCCCTTATCTCGGATTGGACCTACCATTCCTCAGGTACCGTATGATCCATACGGATTTAGCGCTTCCCAACAACAACGGACAACCTCAAGAACAAAAACAAGCAATAAAAACAACAACAAAAAATAAAATGCATTTCTTTACTTAAAATTTATACATTAAACAGATGATGTGCCCCCCAGGTGATGTGGTCCCTCCCCCAGGTGATGAGGTCCCTCCCCATGTGATGTGGTCCCTCCCCCAGGTGATGAGGTCCCTCCCCATGTGATGTGGTCCCTCCCCCAGGTGATGTGGTCCCTCCCCAGGATGATGTGGTCACTCCCCCAGGGGATGTGATCACTCCCCCACGTGATGTGGTCCTTCCTCAGGAGATATGGTACCTCCCCATGTGATGTGGTCCCTCCCCCAGGTGATGTGGTCCCTCCCCCAAGTGATGTGGTCCCTCCCCCAGGTGATGTGGTCACTCCCCAGGTGATGTGGTCCCTCCCCAGGATGATGTGGTCACTCCCCCAGGGGATGTGATCACTGCCCCAGGTGATGTGGTCCTTCCTCAGGAGATATGGTACCTCCCCATGTGATGTGGTCCCTCCCCCAGGTGATGTGGTCCCTCCCACAAGTGATGTGGTCCCTCCCCAAGGTGATGTGGTCACTCCCCAGGTGATGTGGTCTCTCCCCAGGATGATATGGTCACTCCCCCAGGGGATGGGATCACTTCCCAGGTGATGTGGTCCCTCCCCAGGAGATGTGGTCCCTCCCCAGGTGATGTGGTCCCTCCGCAGGTGATGTGATCCCTCCCTCAGGGGATGTGGTCACTCCCCAGGGGATGTGGTCCCTCCCTAGGTAATGTGGTCCCTCCCCAAGGGGATGTGGTCCCTCTCCCAGAGGATGTGTCCCTCCCCAGGGGATGTGGTCACTCCCTCAGGGGATGTGGTCCCTGCCCGAGGTGATGTGTTCTCTCAAGGAGCTGTATTCACTCCCCAAGGGAGGTGTGTTACCTCCCCCAGGGGGATAGGGGGAGCCTAAGTGTTCCCGTCAGTGCCAGGAAAATCGCTGCCCCCCATTACAGGTTGGTCACGCAACCTCTGCCATGCGTCAAGTCATGCGCTATCACCACTGCTTGTGCGCATGCCATGCGTCAAGTCATGCGCCATTACCCCACTGCTTGTGCGTATGTCATGCGTCAAGTCATGCGCCATTACCCCACTGTTTACGCGCATGCCATGCGTCAAGTCATGCGCCATTACCCCACTGTTTGTGCGCATGCCATGCGTCAAGTCATGCGCCATTACCCCACTGTTTGTGCGCATGCCATGCGTCAAGTCATGCGCCATTACCCCACTGTTTGTGCGCATGCCATGCGTCAAGTCATGCGCCATTACCCCACTGCTTGTGCGCATGCCATGCGTCAAGTCATGCGCCATTAACCCACTGCTTGTGCGCATGTCATGCGTCAAGTCATGCGCCATTACCCCACTGCTTGTGCGCATGTCATGCGTCAAGCCATGCGCACTGCTTGTGCGCATGTCATGCGTCAAGTCATGCGCCATTAACCCACTGCTTGTGCGCATGCCATGCGTCAAGTCATGCGCCATCATGTCATGCGTCAAGCCATGCGCACTGTTTGTGCGCATGGATAACCGTTGATAATGGAACAATGTAATGCTTCTATATTAAAATGGAACCAACACATCTCAGTGCTCCCTGACTCTCGTCTCTCCCTTCACTACCCTTTGCACCCTTCTGTGTGTACTCACATAGTTGTGGTTGCAGGGGTTGATTCACAGCTCCTGGCCCCGCCTCTTCACTGGCCGCTACTCGGTCACTCTACCCGCTCCATGAGCTTTATTATACCTCTCCTTAAAGCTATGTATGGATCCTGCCTCCATTACATCACTTCCCAGACTATTCCACTTCCTGACAACTCTGTGACTGAAGAAATACTTCCTAACATCCCTGTGGTTCATCTGAGTCTTCAACTTCCAACTGTGACCCCTTGTTGTTGTGTCCCATCTTTGGAACATTCTGTTCTGTCAACCTTGTCAATTCCTCTCAGTATTTTAAATGTCGTTATCATATCCTCTCTATCTCTCCTGTCCTCCAGTGTCGTCAGGTCGATTTCCCTTAACCTCTCCTCGTAGGACATACCCCTTAGCTCCGGGACTAGTCTTGTTGCAAACTTTTGCTCTTTCTCTAGTTTCCTTACATGCTTGGCTAGGTGAAGGTTCCAAACTGGTGCTGCATACTCCAGTATGGGCCTAACGTACACAGTGTACAGGGTCCTGAATGACTCCTTATTAATATATCGGAATGCTGTTCTTAGGTTTGCTAGGCGCTCGTATGCTGCAGCAGTTATTTGGTTGATATGCGCCTCAGGAGATGTGCCCGGTGTTATACTCACCCCAAGATCCTTTTCCTTGAATGAGGTTTGTAAGCTGTGTGTGTGTGTGTGTGTGTGTGTGTGTGTGTGTGTGTGTGTTAGTTACCATTTTGTCCTAGGCACATGTCGATTAGACACTAGGCCTGTTGTATGTATATATATGTGTGTGTGTGTGTGTGTGTGTGTGTGTGTGTGTGTGTGTGTGTGTGTGTTGTGTGTGTGTGTGTGTGTGTGTGTGTGTGTGTGTACGTGTGTGCTCACCTAGTTGTACACACCTAGTTGTGGTTGCAGGGGTTGAGTCATAGCTCCTGGCCCCGCCTCTTCACTGGCCGCTACTGGGTCTCTCCCTTCGCCATGAGCCTTATCATACCTCTTCTTAAAGCTATGAATGGATCCTGCCTCCACTACATCGCTTCCGAAGTGTGTGTGTGTGTGTCTAGTCTCTGTATTTATATATGTACACACACACACACACACACACACAGTGTTAGGTAAAAGATCACAAGTGTAACTAATGTGACATATTATTGTGGCAACGTGTCGCTCTCCAGGAGCTTTGTCAAGCCAGATTTATCATGGCCAGATGACTGAAAGCTGAAAGTCGGGAGACCATTAGCTGGAGGTCTAAACCCTAGAGGCAGGAAAGGGCACATCCTGCTTAACAAACTTCATATAGGCCTATAAGAGGGTAGGGGGAGAGAGAGGGGGGAATGGGAAGGGAGAGTAGATTGGTCGATGTTTGCTTCCTTGTGTCTCACTCTTCAAGCTGCCACTGGTGGCCTGGATTCCTTGAGTGTATGTTAAATATATGTATACACACCTGCATACTGTATATACGTACAAACATACAAACAGCAGCAGACCAAGAAAGACTACACATGGATCAGGACAAGCTGCAGGACTGGTCCGACAAGTGGCTAGTAACTATTTAACCCCAGCAAATGCAAAGTTCGGAAATTTGGTAAGCGAAAAAAACGACCGGAAACAGAGTATATCCCAGAGGCACAAAGACTGCAGACCTTCCTGGAAGAGGACCTCGGGGATAATATGATTATGACATTCAAAATAATGAGTAGAACTGACAGGGTAAACAAGGCAAGTAGGTTTGAGAGGCAGGTGTTAGGTACAAAGGCACAGCTGGAAGGTAAAAAAACAAACAAACAGAAGATTCACAGGTATATTAAGAAATGCTTCTTTAGAGTCAGTCAGGAAGCGGAAATCCTAGACAGCGAAGTAGAAGAAGAATCTATACATAACTTGAAGACCACCACTAGGTATGACTTCCGCAGACACACTTGATTCCAGGAACCACATATACATTATATATATATATATATATATATATATATATATATATATATATATATATATATATATATATATATATATATATATATATATAGTGTTATCTAGTTGTTTATGAGCAGCTCAAGTATTGTAGTGTGTTTATAAGTAATGTTTTATAGTGAAGTATTCCCGGCTCAGACACGCTGCATTCCTCCCGATTTAAACATCTGTCCAGAGCCAAGAGCTACCAGGTGTTTGAGCGGGGGTGGGTGGTAGATACCAGGAGGAGGGGAGGAAGAAATAAGCCAGGAGAGGGGGAGGAGCACGGAGGGGGGCAGATGCCAGGAGGGGGGAGGTGCCAAGAGGGGGGAGGTGCCAGGTATAACTTTCATCACCCACACCTGCAGGCAGAAGGGACAATGACCTCCTCCGCCTCACCCCCCGTGGCACTGCTCTCCTCTCCCCCGTGGCACTCTTTTCTCTCCCCCGTGGCATTGCTCTCCTCTCATCCGAGACACTGCTCTCCTCTCCCCCGTGGCACTGCTCTCCTCTCCCCCGTGGCACTGTTCTCCTCTCCCCCGTGGCACTGCTCTCCTCTCCCCGTGGCACTGCTCTCCTCTCCCCCGTGGCACTGCTCTCCTCTCCCCGTGACACTGCTCTCCTCTCCCCCGTGGCACTGTTCTCTCCCCCGTGGCACTGCTCTCCTCTCCCCGTGGCACTGCTCTCCTCTCCCCGTGCCACTGCTCTCCTCTCCCCGTGGCACTGCTCTCCTCTCCCCGTGGCACTGCTCTCCTCTACCCCGTGGCACTGCTCTCCTCTACCCCGTGGCACTGCTCTCCTCTCCCCGTGGCACTGCTCTCCTCTCCCCGTGGCACTGCTCTCTCCTCTCCCCCGTGGCACTGCTCTCCTCTCCCCCGTGGCACTGCTCTCCTCTCCCACGTGGCACTGCTCTCCTCTCCCCCGTGGCACTGCTCTCCTCTCCCCCGTGGCACTGCTCTCCTCTCCCCCGTGGCACTGCTCTCCTCTCCCCCGTATTTAAATAAGCAAAGAGAACAAGCTGAACAAATTGAGCTGACTCACTACATTAAGTTGACACAAGTGCCAGGAGAGACATGATAACGATATACAAAATACTCAAGAGGACTTGACAGGGTGAACAAGGGTTGATTGTTCGAGATGGGGGAGGAGGGGGAGGGGGGACCATTACACGAGGGCACAGATGGAAGCTAGACTTAGATGAACTATAGTGATGGTAGGGACAGTGGCGTGCAGAGGTCCGGGGCCAACTGCTTGGTTGTATGCCCCAAAGACTCCTTGATTGTATGCCCCAAATCACTATCATATTTCCATCTCTAATTAGATGACCCCCCTCCCCATTTGGATGCCTGGGGCCACCGCCCTTTCGCCCCCCCCCCCTCTGCACGCCACTGGGACTCAGGAAGAACTTCTTCAGCACCAGGATAGTCAGGATATATATGTGTGTGTGTGTGTACCTGTGTGTGGAGAGAGAGAATCAACCTTCATAATTCTACAAGAGAGAGAGAGTATCAGCAAGAATTAAGATGATGATGAACGTCATTATTACTGACACACTCAGTGTACCACCCACCACACACTCAGTGTACCACCCACCACACACTCAGTGTACCACCCACCACACTCAGTGTACCACCCACCACACTCAGTGTACCACCCACCACACACTCAGTGTACCACCCACCACACACTCAGTGTACCACCCACCACACTCAGTGTACCACCACTCAGTGTCACCACCACACTCAGTGTACCACCCACCACACACTCAGTGTACCACCCACCACACACTCAGTGTACCACCCACCACACACTCAGTGACCACCACCACACACTCAGTGTACCACCCACCACACACTCAGTGTACCACCCACCACACACTCAGTGTACCACCCACCACACACTCAGTGTACCACCCACCACACACTCAGTGTACCACCCACCACACTCAGTGTACCACCCACCACACACTCAGTGTACCACCACCACACCCACCCCACACACTCAGTGTACCACCCACCACACTCAGTGTACCACCCACCACACACTCAGTGTACCACCCACCCACACTCAGTGTACCACCCACCACACTCAGTGTACCACCCACCACACACTCAGTGTACCACCCACCACACTCAGTGTACCACCCACCACACTCAGTGTACCACCACACACTCAGTGTACCACCCACCACACACTCAGTGTACCACCCACCACACTCAGTGTAACCACCCACCACACTCAGTGTACCACCCACCACACACTCAGTGTACACCCACCACACACTCAGTGTACCACCCACCACACTCAGTGTACCACCCACCACACACTCAGTGTACCACCCACCACACTCAGTGTACCACCCACCACACTCAGTGTACCACCCACCACACACTCAGTGTACCACCCACACACACTCAGTGTACCACCCACCACACTCAGTGTACCACCCACCACACTCAGTGTACCACCCACCACACACTCAGTGTACCACCCACCACACTCAGTGTACCACCCACCACACTCAGTGTACCACCCACCACACACTCAGTGTACCACCCACCACACTCAGTGTACCACCCACCACACTCAGTGTACCACCCACCACACTCAGTGTACCACCCACCACACACTCAGTGTACCACCCACCACACTCAGTGTACCACCCACCACACTCAGTGTACCACCCACCACACACTCAGTGTACCACCCACCACACACTCAGTGTACCACCCACCACACACTCAGTGTACCACCCACCACACTCAGTGTACCACCCACCACACACTCAGTGTACCACCCACCACACACTCAGTGTACCACCCACCACACACTCAGTGTACCACCCACCACACACTCAGTGTACCACCCACCACAGATAACAACCTTCCTGCCTCACCACACACTCACCTCTTCACTAATAACACTTTACTCACCTAACAGCTTTTAGAAAACTACGAGAGAGAGAGAGAGAGTGAGTGTTGCAGCCGGCATCCGCCTTGCAACAAGTGAATGTTCGTCAAGGTCGAGTCGGCTTTGGGACGTCGTGTACCCAAAGCCCTGTGGAGGTGTGACCTGCCCTATCCTAGACTGACTACCTCACTGTAAGCCTCTCTAAGTCTTACCTTACTACCTCCCGACCTCTACCACCTCTACCTACATTGTGTGAACGATATTCTGCCACTTAATTTCTGCACAATAATCGATGTATTATAACAAAAAATTAGTCAGCCTCACGTAGCATCATTATGAAAAAATGCGAAACCCCGAACTTCCAGTCAGTTTCCCTTGTGAGAAACCAGTCTATGGAAATCAATATTTATACTTCTAAGTCATTTTTTAAATTGAGAGTATGTTTGACTACTTATCTGATATACTCTTCCAGTCTTTCTGTTCAATTTTAGTTCAATTTAGGTAAATAGAGGGATTTATCTCAAGAGAATATCGTGCAACTCGCACCAACCACCCCACCACCCTCCTCTAGACACGATCTGGGTGTTGTACCGTAGCTCCTGGGACCCATTCACATGATAATACATATACTACTGCTTTCATCTGAGTATACATGACGCAGCTGTGAAAACTTGTTATTATACCCCGGAGTTACTAAGCTATGATAACCCACGTAAGTATGGCTGATTTAAACTGGTGTCCTTTCCAGAGATGCGATCCACAACAGTCGACTAACGTGTGGGTCCCTATTTTCTGCTGGAGAACTTGGGCAGCAGGTGTTAGACTTCTGTTGAAAATGACATAATATCTTCTAATATCATGCTCATTTTTCCACTATAATCTACCTTGTCCATAATTACTATCGCATTTGCTTTGTCTGTTTCGTAAAGTGAAGTCCAGTATCTTTCCTTAATTCATGGTATAACTTAACAACTCTTTGAGGACAATAGTGTTGGAAAGGTCTTAGCACAGCTCAGACCTCTGTGTGTCATGCAAAGAGCATGTTACAATTTATTCGGCACATGTCACACTCCTTTATAGGCTGCCTCCCAACCAGCGAACCGGGTGCTAAGGGTTTAACGATCAATAGGGTACCCGTCGTTAAATCAGTACCTTGGTTCATTGACCAATCACAGGCAAGCTCGTGGTGCCTATGTTAACCTTCCTATGGTGTAGAAATATACCTAGTTGGATGAATCTTATTGAAGCTAGCTAGCCCAATGGCTCACACGACGGTCTGGAGTTTTGAGACTCTCTGACCGCGGGTTCGAACCCCACCCGTGGTATGGTTTGTTTGCAATCGTGTCATTACGATTTCGTGAGTCAAACCCGCCAAAGCTGAAGCAACATGGTTCACTTGCGGTAAGCACTGGCAGACTTGCCTACCTGCTGGTTGAGTACTGTACACTCTCTCTGGCTTCTGCTTTGCCATCTGTCACTCTGGTGTACACTTATTATTATTCTATCTGTACATAGTGTACATACCTGTATATAGTGAGTGAAGGCAAATATACATTATAGTCTACTGCTGAGTTTGTTCGATCCAATTCCTATTACGACCAGGTCTCGCAGGTCATTCATTACCTGTGTTCGCAATACTCTGCAACACAATTGTCCTCAAAGATTTGTTAAGTTATATCATGAATTAAGGAAAGCTTTAAGACTTCACCTTAAGAAACAAAGCAAATACGATAGTAATTATGGACGAGGTAGATTATAGTGGACAAATGAACACAGAAGACCGGGGGAAGTTACGTGCCCTTTAAGACATAAGTGCAACAGTTGGGTATCTTTATCGTTGAAACGTTTCGCCTACACAGTAGGCTTCTTCAGTCAAATACAGAGGAAGCAGGTGTAGTAGTGAAATGAAGATTATGTAATCAGTCCATCAACCTTGGAGATATGAAGTGGTTAGTCCCTCAGCCTGAAAAGTGTTCAGCTCCATGGTCTGGAACGATGTCGTTCCAGACCATTTAGCTGAACACTTATCCTGGTATTATACTTACCCATACACCTTGACCCGCCCGGGAATCAAACCCAAGATTATTTAGCTTGTTAGCCGAACACTATACCACTGTTACTGGTCATTATCAAAGGACTGAGTCATTAGTTACATGACAGACACCACAGTACTGGTAGACAACTCCTAGTACACAGTACTGGTAGACAACTCCTAGTACACAGTACTGGTAGACAACACTTAGTACACAGTACTGGTAGACAATTCCTAGTACACAGTACTGGTAGACAACTCCTAGTACACACAGTACTGGTAGACAACTCCTAGTACACAGTACTGGTAGACAACTCCTAGTACATAGTACTGGTAGACAACTCCTAGTACACAGTACTGGTAGACAACTCCTAGTACACAGTACTGGTAGACACCTCCTAGTACACAGTACTGGTAGACAACTCCGAGTACACAGTACTGGTAGACAACTCCTAGTACACAGTACTGGTAGACAACTCCAGTACACAGTACTGGTAGACAACTCCTAGTACACAGTACTGGTATTAAGACAACACCTAGTACACAGTACTGGTAGACAACTAGTACACAGTACTGGTAGACAACTAGTACACAGTACTGGTAACAACACCTAGTACACAGTACTGGTAGACAACTAGTACACAGTACTGGTAGACACCTAGCACACAGTACTGGTAGACAACTAGTACACAGTACTGGTAGACAACTAGTACACAGTACTGGTAGACAACTAGTACACAGTACTGGTAGACAACTAGTACACAGTACTGGTAGACAACTAGTACACAGTACTGGTAGACAACTAGTACACAGTACTGGTAGACAACTAGTACACAGTACTGGTAGACAACTAATACACAGTACTGGTAGACAACTAGTACACAGTACTGGTAGACACCTAGCACACAGTACTGGTAGACAACTAGTACACAGTACTGGTAGACAACACCTAGTACACAGTACTGGTAGACAACTAGTACACAGTACTGGTAAACAACTAGTACACAGTACTGGTAGACAACACCTAGTACACAGTACTGGTAGACAACTAGTACACAGTACTGGTAGACACCTAGCACACAGTACTGGTAGACAACTAGTACACAGTACTGGTAGACAACTAGTACACAGTACTGGTAGACAACTAGTACACAGTACTGGTAGACACCTAGCACACAGTACTGGTAGACAACTAGTACACAGTACTGGTAGACAACTGGTACACAGTACTGGTAGACAACTAGTACACAGTACTGGTAGACAACTAGTACACAGTACTGGTAGACAACTAGTACACAGTTCTGGTAAACAACACCTGGTAGAAACACTGCTCCAGCTGAGTATGGCTTACACAGGAAGACACGCTGCCATGACAGGTTCTATCCAAATGTCTGAACGACGACGTACCTCGTCCGTAATCACCAGGACGGCACGCAAAGGTCAAGTCCGTGCACACTTTCGTACACTACCTCACCTGTCACAGGTGAAATGCGCAGTCGTTCAAACCCTCACATGTTCTGCTTGTAATTGCAAGTGTTGTAATTACAAGTGTTGTAATTACAAGTGCTGTAATTACAAGTGCTGTAATTACAAGTGCTGTAATTCACTAATACTGTTATTATACTCCGTATGGATCGTACAGTGCCTGGGCAATGGGGGGCAACTCCATTTGATCCGAGGAAGAGGAGGGTAGTGTCAAAGTTTGGGATCAAGAACCCTTCACAAGCATTAGGGTATCTTTCCCATCCCCCTCCCCCTCCTTCAAGAGAGGGTCACGGTAATAACGCCGTCTTATGGTTTCATCATATATATATGTGTGTGTGTGTGTACTCACCTAATTGTACTTACCTAATTGTGGTTGCAGGGGTCGAGACTCAGCTCCTGGCCCCGCCTCTTCACTGTCTGCTACTGGGTCTCTGCTCTTCCTGCTCCATGAGCTTTATCATACCTTGTCTTAAAACTTTGTATGGTTCCTGCCTCCACTATATCTTTCTCTAGACTATTCCACTTCCTGACTACTCTATGGCTGAAGAAATGCTTCCTAACATCCCTTTGACTCATCTGAGTCTTCAGCTTCCAGTTGTGTCCCCTTGTTTCTGTGTTCCCTCTCTGGAACATCCTGTCACTGTCTACCTTGTCGATTCCCCGCAGTATTTTGTATGTCGTTATCATGTCTCCTCTGACCCTTCTGTGTGTGTGTGTGTGTGTGTGTGTGTGTGTGGTGCCGAATAGGTAAAACTTGCTATTTGGGCTTAAATAGCAACGCTCTTCTTGCCGAATAAGGCCAGCGAAAGTTTGTGTGTGCAATAATTCATTGATGAGAATACCTGTCGGTGTTCTCATCAATGTTTTTGAGAGCTTTGCGCATATGTAGTCCAGAATTAATATACGAAGAAATCTCAAAAACTGATGAAATAGCTAATGATCTAGAATACCCAAGAAACTTAATTCAACTTATTCAACCAAAAATATGTTGGTTTTCCTTTAAGATTAATAACTGGTTGATATGCCTTATCTTCTTAAGACTTTTAATATCAAAGTTGTATTTAAAAATCTTGATACAGTAAAAAAAATCTTTGATTAAAAATTCCCCCAAAATGCTGACGGATGTGTCTATAAGATTCCTTGTAAATGATGATGACATTAAGACACATATGCAACATCTGGGTATCTATTGTAGACGTTTCGCCCTCCAGTGGCTTTATCAATACAAATTCTAGGACATAATTTGAAGACAATAGAACTATTTACAAAAGATGAGGTAATGAGTGCCTCGGCCTTGGAGTTGTAAAGAACAAAGTAGTCGTGTAGAACCTCCACGACTACTGTGATCTTCACACCAACTCCAAGACTGAGAGACTGATTACCTCAAACTCCTCCTCTCCTTACCCATTTCTACTTTGTAATGGACTGATTAAGCCACTGTGTGGCGAAACGCTTGCTTAATAATGATATGTTGCATAAGTTTGAGCGAAACGTCGTCCTAAGTTCCATTCACCCGTGTACGAATTATTTGTGTATTCTTCCAGTCACGGTACTGTGCCACGGTACTGTGCCACGGTACTGTGCCTTTTAAGTCTTTACAAGTTGTAGTATTTGCTGTAAAATCAGAAGGGAATTTTTTTTTAGGAGAGATCGTTACAATATCCGTGGAGGGGTTGACGTTACCCCAGGATTGTTTTCGTTACAATATCCGTGGAGGGGTTGACGTTACCCCAGGATTGTTTTCGTTACAATATCCGTGGAGGGGTTGACGTTACCCCAGGATTGTTTTCGTTACAATATCCGTGGAGGTTGACGTTACCCAGTTGTTCGTTACAATATCCGTGAGCGACGTTACCCCAGGATTGTTTTCGTTACAATATCCGTGGAGGGGTTGACGTTACCCCAGGATTGTTTTCGTTAAAATATCCGTGGAGGGGTTGACGTTACCCCAGGATTGTTTTCGTTACAATATCCGTGGAGGGGTTGACGTTACCCCAGGATTGTTTTCGTTACAATATCCGTGGAGGGGTTGACGTTACCCCAGGATTGTTTTCGTTACAATATCCGTGGAGGGGTTGACGTTACCCCAGGATTGTTTTCGTTACAATATACGTTGAGGGGTTGACGTTACCCCAGGATTGTTTTCGTTACAATATCCGTGGAGGGGTTGACGTTACCCCAGGATTGTTTTCGTTACAATATCCGTGGAAGGCTTGACGTTACCCCAGGATTGTTTTCGTTACAATATCCGTGGAGGGGTTGACGTTACCCCAGGATAGTTTTCGTTAAAATATCCGTGGAGGGGTTGACGTTACCCCAGGATTGTTTTCGCTACAATATCCGTGGAGGGGTTGACGTTACCCCAGGATTGTTTTCGTTACAATATCCGTGGAGGGGTTGACGTTACCCCAGGATTGTTTTCGTTACAATATCCGTGGAAGGGTTGACGTTACCCCAGGATTGTTTTCGTTACAATATCCGTGGAGGGGTTGACGTTACCCCAGGATTGTTTTCGTTACAATATCCGTGGAGGGGTTGACGTTACCCCAGGATTGTTTTCGTTACAATATCCGTGGAGGGGTTGACGTTACCCCAGGATTGTTTTCGTTACAATATCCACTAATAATGGATTTTATCAGATGACTCGCAGGTTCTCTAAAGGTTCAAAGTAGAGGCAGACATAAAGAAGCCTGGGTACTGTAGCCAGCAGACTACCCCACTGTAGCCAGCAGACTACCCCACTGTAGCCAGCAGACTACCCCACTGTAGCCAGCAGACTACCCCACTGTAGCCAGCAGACTACCCCACTGTAGCCAGCAGACTACCCCGCTGTAGCCAGCAGACTACCCCACTGTAGCCAGCAGACTACCCCACTGTAGCCAGCAGACTACCCCACTGTAGCCAGCAGTCTACCCCACTGTAGCCAGCAGACTACCCCGCTGTAGCCAGCAGCGAGGAGGTCTGGTGAGTTATGTAGCGGCGTCTGGTGAGTTATGTAGCGAGGAGGTCTGGTGAGTTATTTAGCGAGGAGGTCTGGTGAGTTATTTAGCGAGGAGGTCTGGTGAGTTATGTAGCGAGGAGGTCTGGTGAGTTATTTAGCAGGAGGTCTGGTGAGTTATTTAGCAAGGAGGTCTGGTGAGTTATTTGGAGGAGGTCTGGTGAGTTATTTAGCGGAGGTCTGGTGAGTTATTTAAGTCTGAGGAGGTCTGGTGAGTTATTTAGCAGGAGGTCTGGTGAGTTATTTGAGAGGTCAGGAGGTCTGGTGAGTTATTTAGCAGGAGGTCTGGTGAGTTATTTTAGTCAGTGAGGTCTGGTGAGTTATTTAGCAAGGAGGTCTGGTGAGTTATTTAGAGGAGGTCTGGTGAGTTATTTGACGATCTGTGTTAGAGGAGGCAGGGAGGGGAGGTCTGGTGAGTTATTTAGCAAGGAGGTCTGGTGAGTTATTTAGCAAGGAGGTCTGGTGAGTTATTTAGCGAGGAGGTCTGGTGAGTTATTAGCGAGGAGGTCTGGTGAGTTATGTGCAGGAGGCTGGTAGTTATTAGCGAGGAGTCTGGTGAGTTATGTAGGAGGTCTGGTGAGTATTTGCAGAGTGGTCTGGGACCACTGATACTCACTAAACAATTCTTGACCCTGCTGTGGAGAGGGGAGGCAGGGAGGGTAGAGGTGCACCTGCTGGGAGGGAGGAAGTGCACTGCTGGGGAGAATGAGAACAGGGAGGAGAGTCCTGCTGGGGAAGGGAGGGGAGGAATTACACCTTCTTGGAAGGGAAGGAAGTGCACCTGTATGTCTAGTTTACATGTTCACCTAGTAGTGGCAGGGTAGTCCTGGGTGCCTAGTAGTGGCAGGGATCAGTCCTGGGTGCCTAGTAGTGGCAGGGTAGTCCTGGGTGCCTAGTAGTGGCAGGGTAGTCTGGGTGCCTAGTAGGGCAGGGTAGTCCTGGGTGCCTAGTAGTGGCAGGGTAGTCCTGGGTGCCTAGATGCAGGGTAGTCCTGGGCTAGTGGCAGGGTAGTCCTGGGTGCCTAGCTAGATGGCAGGGTAGTCCTGGGTGCCTAGTATGGCAGGGTAGTCCTGGGTGCCTAGTAGTGGCAGGGTAGTCCTGGTGCCTAGTAGTGGCAGGGTAGTCCTGGGTGCCTAGTAGTGGCAGGGTAGTCCTGGGTGCCTAGTAGTGGCAGGGTAGTCCTGGGTGCCTAGTAGTGGCAGGGTAGTCCTGGGTGCCTAGTAGTGGCAGGGTAGTCCTGGGTGCCTAGTAGTGGCAGGGTAGTCCTGGGTGCCTAGTAGTGGCAGGGTAGTCCTGGGTGCCTAGTAGTGGCAGGGTAGTCCTGGGTGCCTAGTAGTGGCAGGGTAGTCCTGGGTGCCTAGTAGTGGCAGGGTAGTCCTGGGTGCCTAGTAGTGGCAGGGTAGTCCTGGGTGCCTAGTAGTGGCAGGGTAGTCCTGGGTGCCTAGTAGTGGCAGGGTAGTCCTGGGTGCCTAGTAGTGGCAGGGTAGTCCTGGGTGCCTAGTAGTGGCAGGGTAGTCCTGGGTGCCTAGTAGTGGCAGGGTAGTCCTGGGTGCCTAGTAGTGGCAGGGTAGTCCTGGGTGCCTAGTAGTGGCAGGGTAGTCCTGGGTGCCTAGTAGTGGCAGGGTAGTCCTGGGTGCCTAGTAGTGGCAGGGTAGTCCTGGGTGCCTAGTAGTGGCAGGGTAGTCCTGGGTGCCTAGTAGTGGCAGGGTAGTCCTGGGTGCCTAGTAGTGGCAGGGTAGTCCTGGGTGCCTAGTAGTGGCAGGGTAGTCCTGGGTGCCTAGTAGTGGCAGGGTAGTCCTGGGTGCCTAGTAGTGGCAGGGTAGTCCTGGGTGCCTAGTAGTGGCAGGGTAGTCCTGGGTGCCTAGTAGTGGCAGGGTAGTCCTGGGTGCCTAGTAGTGGCAGGGTAGTCCTGGGTGCCTAGTAGTGGCAGGGTAGTCCTGGGTGCCTAGTAGTGGCAGGGTAGTCCTGGGTGCCTAGTAGTGGCAGGGTAGTCCTGGGTGCCTAGTAGTGGCAGGGTAGTCCTGGGTGCCTAGTAGTGGCAGGGTAGTCCTGGGTGCCTAGTAGTGGCAGGGTAGTCCTGGGTGCCTAGTAGTGGCAGGGTAGTCCTGGGTGCCTAGTAGTGGCAGGGAGTCCTGGGTGCCTAGTATGGCAGGGTAGTCCTGGGTGCTAGTAGTGGCAGGGTAGTCCTGGGTGCCTAGTAGTGGCAGGGTAGTCCTGGGTGCCTAGTAGTGGCAGGGTAGTCCTGGGTGCCTAGTAGTGGCAGGGTAGTCCTGGGTGCCTAGTATGGCAGGTAGTCCTGGGTGCCTAGTATGGCAGGGTAGTCCTGGGTGCCTAGTAGTGGCAGGGTAGTCCTGGGTGCCTAGTAGTGGCAGGGTAGTCCTGGGTGCCTAGTAGTGGCAGGGTAGTCCTGGGTGCCTAGTAGTGGCAGGGTAGTCCTGGGTGCCTAGTAGTGGCAGGGTAGTCCTGGGTGCCTAGTAGTGGCAGGGTAGTCCTGGGTGCCTAGTAGTGGCAGGAGTAGTCCTGGGTGCCTAGTAGTGGCAGGGTAGTCCTGGGTGCCTAGTAGTGGCAGGGTAGTCCTGGGTGCCTAGTAGTGGCAGGGTAGTCCTGGGTGCCTAGTAGTGGCAGGGTAGTCCTGGGTGCCTAGTAGTGGCAGGGTAGTCCTGGGTGCCTAGTAGTGGCAGGGTAGTCCTGGGTGCCTAGTAGTGGCAGGGTAGTCCTGGGTGCCTAGTAGTGGCAGGGTAGTCCTGGGTGCCTAGTAGTGGCAGGGTAGTCCTGGGTGCCTAGTAGTGGCAGGGTAGTCCTGGGTGCCTAGTAGTGGCAGGGTAGTCCTGGGTGCCTAGTAGTGGCAGGGTAGTCCTGGGTGCCTAGTAGTGGCAGGGTAGTCCTGGGTGCCTAGTAGTGGCAGGGTAGTCCTGGGTGCCTAGTAGTGGCAGGGTAGTCCTGGGTGCCTAGTAGTGGCAGGGTAGTCCTGGGTGCCTAGTAGTGGCAGGGTAGTCCTGGGTGCCTAGTAGTGGCAGGGTAGTCCTGGGTGCCTAGTAGTGGCAGGGTAGTCCTGGGTGCCTAGTAGTGGCAGGGTAGTCCTGGGTGCCTAGTAGTGGCAGGGTAGTCCTGGGTGCCTAGTAGTGGCAGGGTAGTCCTGGGTGCCTAGTAGTGGCAGGGTAGTCCTGGGTGCCTAGTAGTGGCAGGGTAGTCCTGGGTGCCTAGTAGTGGCAGGGTAGTCCTGGGTGCCTAGTAGTGGCAGGGTAGTCCTGGGTGCCTAGTAGTGGCAGGGTAGTCCTGGGTGCCTAGTAGTGGCAGGGTAGTCCTGGGTGCCTAGTAGTGGCAGGGTAGTCCTGGGTGCCTAGTAGTGGCAGGGTAGTCCTGGGTGCCTAGTAGTGGCAGGGTAGTCCTGGGTGCCTAGTAGTGGCAGGGTAGTCCTGGGTGCCTAGTAGTGGCAGGGTAGTCCTGGGTGCCTAGTAGTGGCAGGGTAGTCCTGGGTGCCTAGTAGTGGCAGGGTAGTCCTGGGTGCCTAGTAGTGGCAGGGTAGTCCTGGGTGCCTAGTAGTGGCAGGGTAGTCCTGGGTGCCTAGTAGTGGCAGGGTAGTCCTGGGTGCCTAGTAGTGGCAGGGTAGTCCTGGGTGCCTAGTAGTGGCAGGGTAGTCCTGGGTGCCTAGTAGTGGCAGGGTAGTCCTGGGGCGTGGCAGCTAGTAGTGGCAGGGTAGTCCTGGGTGCCTAGTAGTGGCAGGGTAGTCCTGGGTGCCTAGTAGTGGCAGGGTAGTCCTGGGTGCCTAGTAGTGGCAGGGTAGTCCTGGGTGCCTAGTAGTGGCAGGGTAGTCCTGGGTGCCTAGTAGTGGCAGGGTAGTCCTGGGTGCCTAGTAATGGCAGGGTAGTCCTGGGTGCCTAGTAGTGGCAGGGTAGTCCTGGGTGCCTAGTAGTGGCAGGGTAGTCCTGGGTGCCCTAGTAGTGGCAGGGTAGTCCTGGGTGCCTAGTATGGCAGGGTAGTCCTGGGTGCCTAGTATGGCAGGGTAGTCCTGGGTGCCTAGTAGTGGCAGGGTAGTCCTGGGTGCCTAGTAGTGGCAGGGTAGTCCTGGGTGCCTAGTAGTGGCAGGGTAGTCCTGGGTGCCTAGTAGTGGCAGGGTAGTCCTGGGTGCCTAGTAGTGGCAGGGTAGTCCTGGGTGCCTAGTAGTGGCAGGGTAGTCCTGGGTGCCTAGTAGTGGCAGGGTAGTCCTGGGTGCCTAGTAGTGGCAGGGTAGTCCTGGGTGCCTAGTAGTGGCAGGGTAGTCCTGGGTGCCTAGTAGTGGCAGGGTAGTCCTGGGTGCCTAGTAGTGGCAGGGTAGTCCTGGGTGCCTAGTAGTGGCAGGGTAGTCCTGGGTGCCTAGTAGTGGCAGGGTAGTCCTGGGTGCCTAGTAGTGGCCAGAGGAGTAGTCCTGGTGCCTAGTAGTGGCAGGGTAGTCCTGGGTGCCTAGTAGTGGCAGGGTAGTCCTGGGTGCCTAGTAGTGGCAGGAGTAGTCCTGGGTGCCTAGTAGTGGCAGGGTAGTCCTGGGTGCCAGTAGTTGGCCAGTAGGGTAGTCCTGGGTGCCTAGTAGTGGCAGGGTAGTCCTGGGTGCCTAGTAGTGGCAGGGTAGTCCTGGGTGCCTAGTATTGGCAGGGTAGTCCTGGGTGCCTAGTAGTGGCAGGGTAGTCCTGGGTGCCTAGTAGTGGCAGGGTAGTCCTGGGTGCCTAGTAGTGGCAGGGTAGTCCTGGGTGCCTAGTAGTGGCAGGGTAGTCCTGGGTGCCTAGTATTGGCAGGGTAGTCCTGGGTGCCTAGTAGTGGCAGGGTAGTCCTGGGTGCCTAGTAGTGGCAGGGTAGTCCTGGGTGCCTAGCAGTGGCAGGGTAGTCCTGGGTGCCTAGTAATGGCAGGGTAGTCCTGGGTGCCTAGTAATGGCAGGGTAGTCCTGGGTGCCTAGTAGTGGCAGGGTAGTCCTGGGTGCCTAGTAGTGGCAGGGTAGTCCTGGGTGCCTAGTAATGGCAGGGTAGTCCTGGGTGCCTAGTAGTGGCAGGGTAGTCCTGGGTGCCTAGTAATGGCAGGGTAGTCCTGGGTGCCTAGTAGTGGCAGGGTAGTCCTGGGTGCCTAGTAATGGCAGGGTAGTCCTGGGTGCCTAGTAGTGGCAGGGTAGTCCTGGGTGCCTAGTAATGGCAGGGTAGTCCTGGGTGCCTAGTAGTGGCAGGGTAGTCCTGGGTGCCTAGTAGTGGCAGGGTAGTCCTGGGTGCCTAGTAATGGCAGGGTAGTCCTGGGTGCCTAGTATTGGCAGGGTAGTCCTGGGTGCCTAGTAATGGCAGGGTAGTCCTGGGTGCCTAGTAGTGGCAGGGTAGTCCTGGGTGCCTAGTAGTGGCAGGGTAGTCCTGGGTGCCTAGTAATGGCAGGGTAGTCCTGGGTGCCTAGTAGTGGCAGGGTAGTCCTGGGTGCCTAGTATTGGCAGGGTAGTCCTGGGTGCCTAGTAGTGGCAGGGTAGTCCTGGGTGCCTAGTATTGGCAGGGTAGTCCTGGGTGCCTAGTAGTGGCAGGGTAGTCCTGGGTGCCTAGTAGTTACAGGGTAGTCCTGGGTGCCTCCTAGCTGAACCTCTCCCGCTGCACCTGGTCTACCATAACTTACGTAATTACTCTTGGCTAGCTGTTATAATTATGCGAGGGAATATAAAGCGTTGCAAGTGGCTGGTGTTGCACACTGGGGCTCTGGTAGTCTGGATATTGACCGCTACTGAATCAATACATCCCTACTCGGGAACTATGCACAGCCTGTGCAACCACCACACCTCAACCAACCTATTGTTGCTGCTGCTATGGTTGCTGGGGGTTCGAGACAATGTAAGCCCTGGTGTACCCTTGTGTTCCACAAGGAAAATCTGCTCAAGTTTGTACAGAAAAAGACAAGGGAACGCTTGAGTGTTGTCAAACAAGAAAAGTGAACTTCTCCGTCACGAGCCAGAGCAGAGACACACGTACAGCATATATTAGCTGGGTCAGTGACCGACTCCCTCAAATGTCTTAAGAACATGAGGAAGGAAGAGCACTGTTGCAGGTTTACTGGTCCATGCTAGGCAAGTCTAACTCGCATCCACCTACATCCAAGGATCTGGCTTCAATGATGCTACTCGGCGCCTCAGTCCACTCCTCTACAATTTTACTGCCACACCAGTGCTTTCCTATATCCTTCTTGGGATACAAATATACAAATTCACTGTGAAGGGAAAACAGGAGGCGGTGTTTAGCGGCCTGACCACTGACTAGCGAGCACCAGACAACAAACGTACCAAAAAAACCATACCACGGGCGGGGATAGAACCCGTGGTCAGAGTCATAAAACTCAAGACCGACGCGCTAGCCACTGGGCCAGCTGGCTTCAATAACATTCATCCAACTAGGTATATTTATATACCATAGGAAATGCACAACCCCACACAATACCCTGGGCAAGCACAACCCCACACAATACCCTGGGCAAGCACAACCCCACACAATACCCTGGGCAAGCACAACCCCACACAATACCCTGGGCAAGCACAACCCCACACAATACCCTGGGCAAGCACAACACCACACAATATATCCAGGACAAGCACAACCCCACACAATACCCTGGGCAAGCACAACCCCACACAATACCCTGGGCAAGCACAACCCCACACAATACCCTGGGCAAGCACAACCCCACACAATACCCTGGACAAGCACAACCCCACACAATACCCTGGGCAAGCACAACCCCACACAATATATCCAGGACAAGCACAACCCCACACAATACCCTGGGCAAGCACAACCCCACACAATACCCTGGGCAAGCACAACCACCAACAATACCCTGGGCAAGCACAACCCCACACAATACCCTGGGCAAGCACAACCCCACACAATACCCTGGACACCCAACAATACCACAACACCCACACAATACCCTGGGCAAGCACAACCCCACACAATATATCCAGGACAAGCACAACCCCACACAATACCCTGGGCAAGCACAACCCCACACAATACCCTGGGCAAGCACAACCCCACACAATACCCTGGGCAAGCACAACCCCACACAATACCCTGGGCAAGCACAACCCCACACAATACCCTGGACAAGCACAACCCCACACAATACCCTGGGCAAGCACAACCCCACACAATATATCCAGGACAAGCACAACCCCACACAATACCCTGGGCAAGCACAACCCCACACAATACCCTGGGCAAGCACAACCCCACACAATACCCTGGGCAAGCACAACCCCACACAATACCCTGGGCATCGCAGAAGTCCTGTCAACTTGTGACTCAAGTACCGCGATATTACTCAACTTTAAAAAACTCAAGCTTAAATAAACTTTAAAAAACTCAAGCTTAAATAAACTTTAAAAAACTCAAGCTTAAATAAACTTTAAAAAACTCAAGCTTAAATCAACAAACTTAATTTCTAAGTATCGCGTAAAAAGAACGGAATAAAATATGTGACAAAATTTAGCTTGAAATTATTTATTAAGAAAGAGAGGAACAGACAGAGGCACTTAGAATGTGAGAAACACGTCTAAGGTGGTATAATTAACCTTTCCAGAGGTAAAGCTGGACTGATTGTGCCCAAGAGTTTAGAGTTGTTTAACGAGAATCCCTGAGAGTTGGTGGGGAGCACTGCCTATTCCCGAGGATATAGGCCTCAATGGAATACCTAACTCGTGAGTTCTTGGCAGGCCATACATAGTCCTACCTACCAACTCCATTGCCAAACACGTTTCCAACATCTTTTCCAATAGTTCATTCCGACTATCTACCTCCACATCCACCACCATCAAGGACATTACCAGCAATAGACAGGACAAGCTTCAATCCTCCGCAGGGGTATACACAATCCCTTGTAATGACTGCAGCAAATTATACGTTTGTAATCGTGTCATTACGATTTCGTGAGTCATCCAAAGACCTCCAAACACGTATTTCAGAACACCAGTACACAGACAGATCTCACGATTTAAGGAATGCCTGTGTTCAACACCGAAATTCACACACCAATTAAATCAACTACAGAAACGCAAGACTTATCGCCAGAGAAGACAACACTCAATACCGCAGAATCCTGGAATCATCACTCATCTGTATATCCAACAACTTCAACCAAAACAACGGCTTCTATAACATAGGTGAACCCCTTGCCAAGAAACTTCTTCATAGGTTAGGTTAGGTAAGGTTTGTCAGGAAACAGGACAAGTGTTTCCTGACGCGGGTCTTAGTCAGATGATGACCCGCCGTTCGAGCTTTTGGTCATCTGACCGAGGCCTTCCGCTGGCTTACCGGTCCACCCCTTCAAAAATTATGGACATAATTATAACCATTGATGTCATCGTTATCTCACATAACTACATACGCACCGGCCAGTCCCGTGCAGATACTCACGTACCTTTCACCCAGGTAGATCTGTTTGGGACTTGATAAAGCCCACTGTGTGGGCGAAACGTTGTCAATAAATGATCACATATACTGCTTATGTGTTTATTTTTTCCATTGTGTCGGTATTTTATACCGTTTATTTCTACCTCCTATCCATCCTGAGTACGGTGGCGCAAAGCTACCGTTCACAGGAACTAGGCTGTCTTATTACTTGTAAACAAACTAGCATATAACATAGGTTATCGTACTGAACTAGGCTGCCTTATTACTTGTAAACAAACTAGCATATAACATAGGTTATCGTACTGTCTATCTCTATATTCCTCGGTAAGTGGACAATAGCACACAGTGTTCAAGATAGTGAACATAAGCCTGATAACACTTTGCATTTAGTTTGATCATGTGTGTCTGTCAAACTGCTAGAAGCACTTGCAAGCAAACCTGAGCCTGGCTACTCTAGCATCAGTTATTGTGTTCACATTGCATGTTGCACCGTAGACATTTTTATCTACATTTATTATATCATAATGACTGATAGATCTACTCAGACTTACAAGTGCAGATGAATATTTAACGTCTTAACAAATATAACCTAGAAAATAGAGGGGAAACAAAGTCTGGGGCTGACACAGGTTATCAGATTTAATCCAAGGGGCGTGCAGATCCAATTCCTAGGATCAAGAGTCGTTCACAGGATCAAGGCACCTTCCGCCCCTCTTGAATGGAATCGGGGCAAATAAATTGATAAAAACAGCCTACTAGGCTTTATGACTCACTGGCATTTCCCAGATTTGAATTAATCTTCACCTACTATCACTCACGTACATTAATAATTACTTGGAATGACTGATGTCATGTTTTGAATAAAAAAACGATTAGAGAATTATTAAAGTTTCCCTTTTCCCTACCTACCTACCTACCTACCTACACATACACACACACACAGTGCTGGGCCCCTTGTTGTTCACAATCTACATAAACGACATTGATGAGGGAATAAATAGCAACATAAGCAAGTTTGCCGATGACACAAAAATAGGCCGACGAATTCATTCTGACGAGGACATTAGAGCACTCCAGGAAGAATTTGAATAGACTGATGCAGTGGTCGGAGAAGGGGCAGATGCAGTTTAATACAGAAAAATAAAAAGTTCTAAACATTGGACAGGAAAATAAACATGCCACATATAAACTAAATAATGTAGATCTTAATATTACTGATTGCGAAAAGGATTTAGGAGTTCTGGTTAGCAGGAATCTAAAACCAAGACAACAGTGCATAAGTGTTCGCAATAAAGCGAACAGAATCCTTGGCTTCATATCAAGAAACATAAATAAAAGAAGTCCTCAGGTTGTTCTTCAACTCTATATATCTTTGGTTAGGCCTCATCTAGATTATGCTGCACAGCTTTGGTCACCGTATTACAGAATGGATATAAATGCTCTGGAAAACGTACAAAGGAGGATGACAAAGTTGATTCCATGTATCAGAAATCTTCCCTATGAGGATAGACTGAGGGTCCTGAATCTGCACTCTCTAGAAAGGCGTAGAATTAGGGGGGATATGATTGAGGTATGCCATTTTGACATTCATGATTGAGGTATATAAATGGAAAACAGAAATAAATAAAGGGAATGTAAATAGCGTACTAAAAATATCTAGCCAAGACAGGACTCGCAGCAATGGCTTTAAGTTGGAAAAATTCAGATTCAGGAAGGATATAGGAAAGCACTGGTTTGGTAATAGAGTTGTGGATGAGTGGAACAAACTCCCGAGTACCGTCATAGAAGCTAAAACGTTGTGTAGTTTTAAAAATAGGTTAGATAAATACATGAGTGGTTGTGGGTGGGTGTGAGTTGGCCCTGACTAGCTTGTGCTACTAGGTCTGATGCCGTGCTTCTTCCTTAATTGAATGTGACCTGACCTGACTAGGTTGGGTCATTGGCATAAGCCGGTAGGAGACTTGGACTTGCCTCGCATGGGCCAGTAGGCCTGCTGCAGTGTTCCTTCTTTATTATATTCTATTCTCACGCGTGCGTCCACATGTGTGTGTCTGGGCTACGCGTGCGACCATGTGTGTGCACGAACAGTGTTCACAGGTGGTGTGTGCACACACCACCTGCTTCCCATAAGGGCCCCTGAAGGCATAGCGTCATCCGGCACAATGAAGGTCCCCAACACATCCACACATCTGTCAAGGCAGTGCTGATGTGTGTCTATACAACCCTGACCTCTCATTCAATGGCTCACACTCACATGATTACATTATCCTCCTTCCTTCCTCTCCTCACACTCTCTCTCTCTCTCTCTCTCTCTCTCTCTCTCTCTCTCTCTCTCTCTCTCTCTCTCTCTCTCTCTCTCTCTCTCTCTCTCTCTCATTTGTGAAAATAAGACACCAGACATTTTAAACAAATACTCTAAATTTGCTTGCAACAAAGATAGTCTTGTGTCATCCAAAGACGTGACAAGTCTAGTCAGAATGGAGACGTGACAAGTCTAGTCAGAATGGAGACGTGACAAGTCTAGTCAGAATGGAGACGTGACAACAATCTAGTCAGAATGGAGACGTGACAAGTCTAGTCAGAATGGGGAGGTGACACCAATCTAGCCAGGACAGTTGTCCTTCACCTGTGAGGAGGGAAGGATCTAGCCACCACCTGAGGACGGGTCTAGCCTCCACCTGAGGACGGGTCTAGCCTCCACCTGAGGACGGGTCTAGCCTCCACCTGAGGACGGGTCTAGCCACCACCTGAGGACGGGTCTAGCCTCCACCTGAGGACGGGTCTAGCCACCACCTGAGGACGGGTCTAGCCTCCACCTGAGGACGGGTCTAGCCACCACCTGAGGACGGGTCTAGCCTCCACCTGAGGACGGGTCTAGCCACCACCTGAGGACGGGTCTAACCACCACCTGAGGACGGGTCTAGCCACCACCTGAGGACGGGTCTAGCCACCACCTGAGGACGGGTCTAGCCACCACCAGAGGACGGGTCTAGCCACCACCTGAGGACGGGTCTAGCCACCACCTGAGGACGGGTCTAGCCACCACCTGAGGACGGGTCTAGCCTCCACCTGAGGACGGGTCTAGCCACCACCTGAGGACGGGTCTAGCCACCACCTGAGGACGGGTCTAGCCTCCACCTGAGGACGGGTCTAGCCTCCACCTGAGGACGGGTCTAGCCACCACCTGAGGACGGTCTAGCCACCACCTGAGGACAGGTCTAGCCTCCACCTGAGGACAGGTCTAGCCACCACCTGAGGACGGGTCTAGCCTCCACCTGAGGACGGGTCTAGCCTCCACCTGAGGACGGGTCTAGCCACCACCTGAGGACGGGTCTAGCCACCACCTGAGGACGGGTCTAGCCACCACCTGAGGACGGGTCTAGCCACCACCTGAGGACGGGTCTAGCCACCACCTGAGGACGGGTCTAGCCACCACCTGAGGACGGGTCTAGCCACCACCTGAGGACGGGTCTAGCCACCACCTGAGGACGGGTCTAGCCTCCACCTGAGGACGGGTCTAGCCTCTACCTGAGGACGGGTCTAGCCTCCACCTGAGGACGGGTCTAGCCTCCACCTGAGGACGGGTCTAGCCACCACCTGAGGACGGGTCTAGCCACCACCTGAGGACGGGTCTAGCCCCACCTGAGGACAGGTCAGCCTCCACCTGAGGACGGGTCTAGCCTCCACCTGAGGACGGGTCTAGCCACCACCTGAGGACGGGTCTAGCCACCACCTGAGGACGGCTCTAGCCTCCACCTGAGGACAGGTCTAGCCCTCACCTGAGGACGGTCTAGCCACCACCTGAGGACGGGTCTAGCCCTACCTGAGGACGGTCTAGCCACCACCTGAGGACGGGTCTAGCCACCACCTGAGGACGGGTCTAGCCACCACCTGAGGACGGGTCTAGCCACCACCTGAGGACGGGTCTAGCCTCCACCTGAGGACGGGTCTAGTCAGCACTATTTTAAAACAGATTACTAGCAGTAAAAGAGACACTGGAGGAGGCTACTAGCCTTCCCCGCTGCGGCGACAGATGGTGCTGGTGTGAGCAGCTGGTCACGTGAGCCCCACACAGACTTTTTTTTAAAGGGCAAGGCATTAGGACAATTAAGGCTGGTGATGGGCCTGAGTCACGCTGTCTGACGACTCAGGCGCGCCCACTGCCTGTTTAAAACAGCTCACAAGCAAACCTGTGGTCTACTGCTCCACCTGACTCACAAGCCTGTGGTCTACTGCTCCACCTGACTCACAAACCTGTGGTCTACTGCTCCACCTGACTCACAAACCTGTGGTCTACTGCTCCACCTGACTCACAAACCTGTGGTCTGACTCACAAACCTGTGGTCTACCTGACTCACAAACCTGTGGTCTGACTCACAAAGTCACAGCCTAGATTTCTGACACTGATACATTATGTTTATTTATCACTCAGAAATTAGCTTAAAAACAAATGTAGGATAACTAACTGTCTTATAAACAAAACAAATTGAAGTTGTAATGACAATGACAAAAATTGGTAAAAGATCCGAAAGAGGCGATAATGAAATACTAATATTTGCCTCAGAAGAGTGACCGTGGACTCGAACCGTGGTGTGTGCATATGCCAGGTGTCCCATGGCCCGTGGTTTAGTAGCCAATGCTCTTGCTTCAAACACTGAGTGTTCGTGGTTCGATTCCTGGCAAGGGTGGAAACATTGGGCGTGTTTCCTTACACCTGTTGTCCCGTTCACCTAGCAAGCAAGTAGGTACCTGGGTGTTAGTCGACTGGTGTGGGTCGCATCCTGGGGGACAAGATTGAGGACCCCATAGGTTACCCTGGGTGACTAACACTCCGGGGTTAAAAATCCGAACAAAATCTTATCCAGGCCCAACACTGTAGCCAGTTAAGCCACACACAGACTGGTGGCTGACTGGCTACAGCACTGGGCTGCTGTATACATGAACACTGGGCTGCTGTATACATGAACACTGGGCTGCTGTATACATGAACACTGGGCTGCTGTATACATGAACACTGGGCTGCTATATACATGAAATACCCGTCCATTCTTGTTTATTCATTATCTCGAGTTTATTAGATTAGCGAAGATTTCTGCAGTGTAGTACACGAGTTCTGGAGGAGCAAGGAACTCTAGAGCACTGAGAGTCAAACAATAAATTGTATTAGTAAATGGGTAACAGAGAGATGAGGTTCGGTTAGCAGGACTTGAGTCCTGGAGGTGGGAATTATAGTGTCTGTGCTCTGCAGGACGGTTGGGAATGTTGCGGCTAAGAGGGGCATCTGAAATATGATGTCATTGCGCTTCTGGGAAGGCAGTGATTGAATGAGTGACTGTGAAGGTGTTTTCTTCTTTGTCGGGTCACCCAACCTCGGTGGGAGACGACCAGAGAGTTATAAAAAAAGAAACAGATCTGTTAGCATAAAAGGGTCCATTACACGTAGTGGTGTGGTCCATCACACGTGGTGTGGTCCATCACACGTGGTGGTGTGGTCCATCACACGTGGTGGTGTGGTCCATCACACGTGGTGGTGTGGTCCATCACACGTGGTGGTGTGGTCCATCACACGTGGTGGTGTGGACCATCACACGTGGTGTGAACCATCACACGTGGTAGTGAACCATCACACGTGGTGTGAACCATCACACGTGGTAGTGAACCATCACACGTGGTGTGAACCATCACACGTGGTAGTGAACCATCACACGTGGTGTGAACCATCACACGTGGTGTGAACCATCACACGTGGTGTGAACCATCACACGTGGTGTGGACCATCACACGTGGTGTGGACCATCACACGTGGTGTGGACCATCATACGTGGTGTGGACCATCACACGTGGTGTGAACCATCACACGTGGTGTGGACCATCACACGTGGTGTGGACCATCACACGTGGTGTGAACCATCACACGTGGCGTGAACCATCACACGTGGTGTGGACCATCACACGTGGTGTGGACCATCACACGTGGTGTGGACCATCACACGTGGTGTGGACCATCACACGTGGTGTGAACCATCACACGTGGCGTGAACCATCACACGTGCTGTGGACCATCACACGTGGTGTGGACCATCACACGTGGTGTGGACCATCACACGTGGTGTGGACCATCACACGTATTGTGGACCATCACACGTGGTGTAGACCACCACACGTGGTGTGGACCACCACACGTGGTGTGGACCTTCACACGTGGTGTGGACCATCACACGTGGTGTGGACCATCACACGTGGTGTGGACCATCACACGTGGTGTGGACCATCACACGTGGTGTGGACCATCACACGTGGTGTGGACCATCACACGTGGTGTGGACCATCACACGTGGTGTGGACCATCACACGTGGTGTGGACCATCACACGTGGTGGTAGATAAAGTCTCCCGGGTATTAGCACGTCATAAAGGCTGCAGGCAGCTTGTACACCACCAGTCAATAATATTTTAATGCTTAAAGAAGGCATCAAAATGAATCATTAACTTAGAAGCATTGAGAGAAACGAGTATCTTGGTGTATATACCCTTATATACATGTCTATGCATCTATCTGTGTATATACACTTGCATAAAATTCAGACTTGCACTGTAACTACGTATAAACATTAAAGCCTTTTATTCTGCAGCCCAGACATTTAGACCATTTTCAGGCTTATCTCTGCTAAAAGAGAGGTCCGACCCCAAACATCTCAATACTAGGTAACAATATGAGTAGCATTATTTCTGTGTAGATTCAGTGCCTTTGCCTTTAATATATACACACACACACACAACGAGTATGCACAAGTACGGAGGGAGGCCCAGAAACAGTACGAAAATAACATAGCATCGAAAGTTAAGTCCGACCCGAAACTGATGTTCAGTCACATCAGAAGGAAGACAACAGTCAAGGACCAGGTGATAAGGCTGAGGAGAGAAGATGGGGAACTCACAAGTAATGATCAAGAGGTATGTGAGGAGCTCAACTTGAGGTTTAAGGAAGTATTCACAATGGAGGAAGGAAGGCAGCTGGGTAGACAGGACGGGGTTCGTTACCAACAAGGGATGTACCAAGTGCTAGAGGGCATACACACAACTGAGGAGGAGGTGAAGCAGTTACTCAGTGACCTCGATACCTCAAAGGCGATGGGTCCGGACAATATCTCCCCGTGGGTTCTTCGGGAAGGAGCTGAGGTACTGAGTGTGTCACTTACCATAATATTCAACACATCCCTTGAAACTGGGCAGCTACCTGAGGTATGGAAGAAGGCCAACGTAGTCCCCATTTTTAAAAAAGGAGACAGAAAACTGGCACTAAACTATAGACCGGTGTCACTTACATGTATAGTGTGCAAAGTCCTGGAGAAAATCATCAGGAAAAGAATGGTGGAACACCTCGAGCTGAACAGGATAATAAACACCAGACAGCACGGATTCCGGGAAGGCAAATCCTGTGTAACAAACCTCCAGGAGTTCTATGATAAAGTAACAGAGGTAAGGCAGGAGAGAGAAGGGTGGGTTGATTGCATTTTCCTGGACTGCAGGAAGGCCTTCGACACAGTTCCTCACATGAGATTAGTAAAGAAGTTGGAAGAACAAGCAGGTATAACAGGAAGGGCACTGGAATGGATCAGGGAATACCTCACAGGGAGACAGCAACGGGTCATGGTGCGTGGTGAGGTATCACAGTGGGCGCCTGTGACGAGCGGTGTACCGCAGGGGTCAGTCCTAGGACCAGTGTTATTCCTGGTATATGTAAATGACATGACGGACGGGATAGACTCAGAAGTGTCTCTATTCGCGGATGATGTGAAAATAATGAGGAGAATCACATCGGAAGAGGACCAGGCAGGGCTGCAAACAGACCTGGACAAGCTCGACATCTGGTCTAGCAATTGGCTTCTCGAATTCAATCCCTCCAAATGCAAAGTCATGAGGATCGGAGAAGGGCAAAGAAGACCGCTGACAGAGTACAAGCTAAGCGGGCAAAGGCTACAAACCTCGGCAAAGGAGAAAGACCTTGGAGTGAGTATAACGCCAAGCACGTCTCCGGAGGCACACATCAACCAGATAACCGCGGCAGCATATGGGCGACTGGCAAACCTAAGATTAGCGTTCCGTTACCTTAACAAGGAATCGTTCAAGACACTGTATACCGTGTACGTCAGGCCCATACTAGAATATGCGGCACCAGTCTGGAACCCACACCTGGTCAAGCACGTAAAGAAACTAGAGAAAGTGCAAAGGTTTGCGACAAGGTTAGTTCCACAACTCAGGGGTCTGTCTTATGAAGAAAGGTTGAGGGAAATAGGACTAACAACACTGTAGGAAAGAAGGGTCAGAGGAGACATGATAACGACATACAAAATACTGCGGGAATTGACAAGGTAGACAGTGACAGGATGTTCCAGGAGGGAACACAGAAACAAGGGACACAACTGGAAGCTGAAGACTCAGATGAGTCAAAGGGATGTTAGGAAGCATTTCTTCAGCCACAGAGTAGTCAGGAAGTGGAATAGTCTAGAGAAAGATATAGTGGAGGCAGGAACCATACATAGTTTTAAGACAAGGTATGATAAAGCTCATGGAGCAGGGAGAGCAGAGACCCAGTAGCAGACAGCGAAGAGGCGGGGCCAGGAGCTGAGTCTCGACCCCTGCAACCACAATTAGGTGAGTACACACACACACACACACACACACACACACACATATATATATATATATATATTAAGGGTAACATTGATTTTAAATTTAAAATTTACAGAAAACCTACAAATAATTGTTCCTATGTACACTATTACTCTTCACATCAAGATAGAGTTAAAGTGTCGGTTTTTTCTTCAATGTTTTTGAGAGCTTTACGTATTTGTAGTCCAGAGTTCATAGATGAAGAAATCTCTAAAATTTATGAAATAGCTAATGATTTAAAATACCCAAGAAACATAATTGATAAATCTTTTAAAATAGCTAGGAATACTTTTTACAATCCAAAAAGGGACAACCAACCTTATTCAACCAAAAATATGTTGGTTCTCCCTTACCATGAAAACTTGGTTGATATGCCTTCCTTTCTTAAGAATTTTAATATCAAAGTTGTACTGTATTTAAAAATCTTGATACAGTAAAAAGACTTTTGATAAAAAATTCCCCCCAAAATGCTGACGGATGTGTCTATAAGATTCCCTGTAAAATATGTGATAAAGTTTATTATGGTCAAACTGGTAAAAGTCTTGAACTAAGATTAAAACAACATAAATATAGCATTAGAACTGGACAAGATTCTAATGCTCTATTTATTCATGTGAGAGATTTTAACCATCCAATTGATTTTCAAAATGCTGAGAAGGTTGTATCAAGCAAGTCCATGGTTGAGAGGAATATAATAGAATCATGTTTCATTAAAAGCAGTTTTGAAAATAATATGAATATTTCTTTTGGTTTATATAAATTGGATTCATTTATAATTAATAAAATTTGGGAAGAATTTAATAATAAATTGGACTAATCTTAATTCTTGGGAAGAGTTTCAGGTCCTTTCTTATTTTCCTCTTCACAGAGTCGTGCGATGTTACGCTACTGTGAGGTGTAGTCTTTGTTAGTGTGATGTGACTTGAGGTGTAGTCTCGCCCTTATATAAGCCCTTCTTGTCATGTTTCCTGTTATAGTTCCTTGATAATGTGAGTAGTCACGAAAGCGCTTGGAATTCTTCTATTTTTTCATAGTGGTTGTCTTGCATATTTTGATATCACCTGTTTACTGTGATCTTTTTGCATATATATATATATATATATATATATATATATATATATATATATATATATATATATATATATATATATATATATATATATATATTATGTATATATATAATGGTTATAATTATGACCATAATTTTTAAAGGGGTGGAGGGGTAAGCCAGTGGAAGGTCTCGGACAAATGACCAAAATCTCCAACGGTGGGTCATCATCTGACTAAGACCTGCGTCAGGAAACACTTGTTCTGTTTCCTGACGAACCTAACCTAACCTTTAAACAAAATTATTGTTGGTTTCTTTACGTGCTGGCCTTGCCTACAACCTTTGTATCACTAAAAGATCATATTATATAGAACGCTTAACCTCATTTCTTGTTTCTCTTTCGTAAAGTCTACTCCTCAGTGTTGTCTTGTAGGAGAGAGGAATAATCCGTCTCCATCTGTAAGAGTACTGTCAAGCTTATCAGCAGACTCAAGCTTTCCCATTTTCCACACCAGTGAAGCGATCACTATGATAAACTTCTCACTGACAAATCCCTGCAAGACAAAACTCACAAACACGTTCACCAACACTTTTTTATTAACCTTCATGTGAGGTCGGCGTGGCGACATAAGAACATAAGAAAGGAGGAACACTGCAGCAGGCCTGTTGGCCCATACTAGGCAGGTCCTGCACAATCCGTCCCACTAACAGAATATTTGCTCAACCCAATTTTCAATGCTACCCAAGAAATAAGCTTTGACAATTCTACCCACTCATGCGCGAGTCCCACTCAAATCCAACCCCTCTCACTCATGAATTTATCCAACCTAAATTTGAAACTACCCAAGGTCCTAGCTTCAATAACCCTACTAGGCAGACTGTTCCACTCATCAACTACCCTATTTCCAAACCAATACTTTCCTATATCCTTTCTAAATCTAAACTTATCTAACTTGAATCCATTATTGCGGGTTCTCTCTTGGAGAGATATAAGAACATAAGAACATAAGAAAGAGAACACTGCAGCAGGCCTGTTGGCCCATTCTAGGCAGGTCCTTCACATTCCATCCCACCAACAGAATATTTGTTCAACCTAATTTTCAATGCTACCCAAAATAAGCTTTGATAATTTTATTTACTCATGTGCAATTCCCCACTCAAATCCAACCTTTCACTCATGAATTTATCCAACCTAAATTTAAAACTACCCAAGGTCCTGCTCAATAACCCTACTAGGCAGACTGTTCCATTCATCAACTACCTATTTCCAAACCAATACTTTCCTATATCCTTCTAAATCTAAACTTATCTAACTTGAATCCATTATGGGTTCTTCTGGAGAGATACCTCAAGACCTATTTATATCCTTTTAATACCATTTTCCACTTGTATACCTCGATCATGTCTCCTCATTCTACTCTTACAAGTGAATGTAATTTAAGGGTCTTCAATCTTCTTCGTAAGGAAGATTTCTAATGCTATGTATTAATTTAGTCATTCTACGCTGAATGTTTTCTAACGAATTTATGTCCATTCTGTAATATGGAGACCAGAACTGAGCTGCGTAATCTAGGTGAGGCCTTACTAATGATGTATAAAGCTGTAATATAACCTCTGGACTTCTGTTGCTAACACTTCTTGATATAAATCCCAGTAATCTATTTGCCTTATTACGTACGCTTAGGCATTGCTGTCTTGGTTTAAGGTTGCTGCTTACCATCACCCCAAGTCCTTCTCGCAATCTGTATGGCTAAGTTCTACGTTATTTAACTTATAAGTGCTTGGGTTATGGACACTCCCGAGCTTCAGAACCTTGCATTTATCTACATTGAACTGCATCTGCCACTTTTCTGACCACGAATTAAGTTTGTCTAAATCTTCCTGAAGTTCTATGACATCTATGTTTGAATCAATTATCCTACCTATCTTCGTGTCGTCGGCGAATTTGCTCATATCACTAGTAATTCCCTCATCAAGGTCATTGATATATATTATAAATAACAATGGGCCTAAGACTGATCCCTGTGGAACACCACTTGTTACAAGTCCCCATTCGGATTTAACCCCATTTATGCACACTCTCTGCTTCCTATTGGTGAGCCATGACTCGATCCATGACAGCACTTTTCCCCCAATGCCATGAGCTGCCACTTTCTTTAACAGTCTCTGGTGCGGTACTCTATCAAAAGCCTTACTAAAGTCTAAATAAACTATATCGAATTCTTTATCGTGATCAACAGCCTCAAAAGCTTTACTGAAGAAGGTTAATAAATTAGATAGGCAGGAACGGCCCTCGTGAATCCATGCTGGGTATCATTAATCAAATTATGGTTATCTAGATGGCTTCTAATAATATCAGCTATAATTGACTCTAGTAATTTGCCCACAATTGAGGTCAGGCTTATTGGGCGGTAGTTTGACGGTAGTGACTTGTCCCCTGCTTTAAAAATAGGAATTACATTAGCCATCTTCCACATATCAGACACTACACCTGTTTGAAGAGATAAATTAAAAATGTTAGATATTGGTTCACAGAGTTCCATTTTGCATTCCTTAAGAACCCTTGCAAAAAGCTCATCAGGACCCGGCGATTTATTTTGTTTCAGTCGGTCCAGCTGTTTCATAATCATTTCGCTAGTGACTGTGATATTACATAATTTATCTTCTTCTGGGCCTCTGTAAAAATTAATTACTGGGATATTATTAATGTCTTCCTGTGTGAAAACCGAGAGAAAATAATTATTAAAAATAGAGCACATATCATTCTCCTTGTCAGTAAGATGCCCAAAGTTATTTTTAAGGGGACCTATCTTATCCCTAACTTTTGTTCTATAAACCTGGAAAAACTTTTGGGTTAGTTTTTGAATCCCTAGCAACTTTAATTTCATAGTCCCGTTTAGATTTTCTTATTCCCTTTTTAACGTCCCTCTTAATGTCAGTATACTGATTTATAAGATGACCCTCACCTCTTTTTATGCGCCTATAAATTCCTTTATTCTGCCCTAAAAGATATTTGAGCCTATTATTCATCCATTTTGGGTCATTTCTACTTGATCTAATTTCTTTATACGGGATAAATGTTCTTTGGGCAGCCTGTATAGTGTTAAGAAAACTGTCATATTGATACCTCTCTTCTTCACCCCAGTCCACAGTTGATAAGTGTTCTCTAAGTCCATTATAATCTGCTAAGCGAAAATCTGGGACCATTACTGAATTATCACTACTATCATACATCCATTCAATGCTAAAGGTAATTGACTTGTGGTCGCTTGAGCCGAGTTCCTCTGTAATTTCTAAATTATTAACAAGGGTTTCCTTGCTTGCCAGAACCAAGTCAAGTAGGTTATTTCCCCTTGTAGGTTCTGTTACAAACTGCTTCAAAAAGCAATCCTGAACTACTTCTAAAAAGTCGTTAGATTCTAAATTCCCTGTCATGAAATTCCAATCAATCTGACTAAAGTTAAAGTCCCCTAGAATTACTACGTTATCGTGTCTTGTGGCCTTAACAATTTCCTCCCAAAGTAGTCTCCCTTGTTCCCTATCTAAGTTTGGAGGACGGTAAATCACGCCTAAAATCAATTTTTCACACCCCTCTGAAAATTCTATCCAGACAGACTCTGTATGTGTTAATTCAGACTTTATACCCGTTTTTATGCAACAATTTAAATGATCACGGACATAGAGTGCCACCCCACCCCCTTTCCCGATACTTCTGTCTACTTGGAACAATTTAAAACCCTGAATGTGACATTCGGCAGGCAAGTCCCGATTTAACATTCACACTTTCCCCGTGTGTTAGCGGACCATTACTTTCAGTCTTTGACTGTCAGGTAAACTGCTGCAAACCTGGTCACTCTCAGGTCGTGGGGTGCAGCTTCAGGTCTGCAATGGATGACAGCTTCAGGTCTGCAATGGATGACAGCTTCAGGTCTGCAGTGGATGACAGCTTCAGGTCTGCAATGGATGACAGCTTCAGGTCTGCAATGGATGACAGCTTCATGTCTGCAGTGGATGACAGCTTCAGGTCTGCAATGGATGACAGCTTCAGGTCTGCAATGGATGACAGCTTCAGGTCTGCAGTGGATGACAGCTTCAGGTCTGCAATGGATGACAGCTTCAGGTCTGCAGTGGATGGCGGCTTCAGGTCTGCAGTGGATGGCGGCTTCAGGTCTGCAGTGGATGACAGCTTCAGTGAACCACTCTTAGGTGTGTGTCTTCTCCCAAGGTTCTGAACCACCTCACACTTGCGTCACAATATTATGCTCTTTGTGAAGCAGTGAACCCCAGTGTTCCACTGAGAGCAGGGAGCGCTGCAGGCTCCATCCTTAGTCCGCTAATTACGCTACCTGACAATAACCACCTAACAATCTCTCTATAAACATAGATCTTTATCTATTTCTATATTTCTTGTTCTCTCTCTCTCTCTCCTCTGGTCCCAGCCTCAGATGTTTTGCAATCCTGATGCTTTTTTGTCTTGGGCTATGCTGACCGTTTTTTTTTTTTTTTTTTTTTTTGTGAGTTTATATTGATTGATAGCGAGTCAGTCTTGCAACAATTCCTTGTGCTGAATATATAGCTTATGCATCCACTTTTGCAGTTCCCTTCACTGTTACCCCGCCCCACCTATATCTTAAGCTCATCTTCACTCCTCCTCCAGTAGCTCCCAAACTACGAACTCCACATACTTCTGTCCACTTGGCCAATGTCTGACAGGTGGAGCCCACGGGTCCTCCAGGAATCAGACGGGGGTCCCCCCCAGAGAGTACACACCTGACACGCCTACTGTGATAATGTCTGTCATCTCAGCAGACAATCTGCTGCCACTCCCCACAGATTTGGACCTCAAGTCTCATATTACCTGCCCGAAATACCCACCTGTTAGTTTTTGTTATATACAGAGTGGTAGCTAAGATTTATAATACTTTGCCGTGCATATATATATATATATATATATATATATATATATATATATATATATATATATGCAATGTTTGTACTCCAAATCGTACCCTACAAGAGACTAGAGCAAAAATTTGAGTGGCAAGCAAGAATAAGAGGGATTGTATCCAGTGGATCACAGAATACCTTAAGGTTAGGCAGACTGATTGTCCGGGAACAGATATCAGAATGGGGAAAGTAACAAGAGGGGTTCCACAAGAATCGGTATTAGGACCAGTACTGTTTCTGGTTTATGTGAATCATTTACTAGATGGGATTGATTCAGATGTTTCCCTGTTTGCTGATGATGTAAAATTAATGTGAAGAGTAAAAGCAGATGAGGTCAAGGAAAGGTTGCAAATGGATCTGCATAAAATGCAAGACTGGTCAGATAAGTGGCTGTTGGAATTCAGCCCCAGTAAATGCAAGGTTATGAAGGCTGGGGAAGGAACAAAACGCCAAGAAGACCAAAAACGGAGTATAGACGTTGGAATCTGAGGCTGCAGAATTCATTCAAAATAAAAACCTATATGGTCGGAGGTTAACGTCGACTGAATAACCTCTGCAGCCAAAGTTTGTCGGGCGAATATAAAAGAAGCTGTCAGGAATTTCAACGGTCATTCAGGACTCTCCACACAACGTATGTAAGACCCTGAAGTGTGCAGCACCAGTATGGAACATACACAATACTCAGAGGTATTGATACGGTAGATAGGGACAGGAATTTTGTGAGGCGGGAAACTGGTACTCGGGGGCACAGCTGAAAGTTAGAGACAAAGTTGAGTCACAGGGATGTTAGGAAGCATCTGCTCAGTCTCAGGGTAGTCGAGAAGAGAAATGAACTTCACGATGAAGTGGAGGCAGGCTCCATAAATAGTTTTAAGAGCAAGCACGACATAGTCCACGAGCTAAGAGGGAGTGAATCTGACAAACTGAAAGTTGAAAAGTTGGGTTAGGACTCGAGCCCTACAGCCACATATAAGCGAGCACACCGGGGCCAGGAGCTGTGACTCGACTCCTGCAACCATAAACTGGTGAGTACACACACAGAAAGAATGCCAGAACATTATAAGAACACTGCAGTGATTTAGTAACCTAGTCTAAGCCTGGTGTTTAACTCGTGTAATTCTTTTTTTTTTCTTTCGTGAGCTGTCTGTTTACATCGGCTTATATTTAACTACCAGCTGGCACACAACCTTATCTTAATGCCAGACTCTGCGAGGCTCGCCATATTTAGCTGGTAAAAAATAATAGGCTGTGTAATTTTGAAATTACCTCCCGAGGTAATGCCGTTATATCTTTGGCACAAATAACGCACACTGCGGGTTATGGTATTTGACCGTGAAGACGTTTCGCCCACCAGAGACCTTATCAAGTGATAAGGTCACCTAGGAGTAAAGGTCAGGGCTGTGTTATCACAGCTCACTTAGGAGTGGAGGGCAGGGCTGTGTTATTACCACAGCTCACCCAGGAGTAGAGGGCAGGGCTGTGTTATTACCACAGCTCACCCAGGAGTGAAGGGCAGGGCTGTGTTATTATCATAACTCACCCAGGAGGGCAAGGCTGTGTTATTACTACAGCTCACCCAGGAGGGCGAGGCTGTGTTATTACCACAGCTCACCCAGGAGTGGAGGGCAGGGCTGTTATTACCACAGCTCACCCAGGAGTGGAGGGCAGGGCTGTGTTATTACCACAGCTCACCCAGGAGGGCGAGGCTGTGTTATTACCACAGCTCACCCAGGAGTGGAGGGCAGGGCTGTGTTATTACTACAGCTCACCCAGGAGTGGAGGGTAAGGTTGTTATTACCACAGCTCACCCAGGAATGGAGGGCAGGGCTGTGTTATTACCACAGCTCGGCCAGGAGTGGAGGGCAGGGCTGTGTTATTACCACAGCTCACCCAGGAGTGGAGGGCAGGGCTGTGTTATTTCCACAGCTCGGCCAGGAGTAGAGGGCAGGGCTGCGTTATTACCACAGCTCACCTAGGAGTGGAGGGTAAGGCTGTGTTATTACCACAGCTCACCCAGGAGTGGAGGGCAGGGCTGTGTTATTACCACAGCTCGGCCAGGAGTGGAGGGCATGGCTGTGTTATTACCACAGCTCACCCAGGAGTGGAGGGCAGGGCTGTGTTATTACCACAGCTCACCCAGGAGTGGAGGGCAGGGCTGTGTTATTACCACAGCTCGGCCAGGAGTGGAGGGCAGGGCTGTGTTATTACCACAGCTCACCCAGGAGTGGAGGGCAGGGCTGTTATTACCACAGCTCACCCAGGAGTGGAGGGCAGGGATGTGTTATTACCACAGCTCACCCAGGAGTGGAGGGCAGGGATGTGTTATTACCACAGCTCGGCCAGGAGTGGAGGGCAGGGCTGTGTTATTACCACAGCTCGGCCAGGAGTGGAGGGCAGGGTTGTGTTATTACCACAGCTCACCCAGGAGTGGAGGGCAGGGCTGTGTATTACCACAGCTCACCCAGGAGTGGAGGGCAGGGCTGTGTTATTACACAGCTCACCCAGGAGTGGAGGGAGGCTGTTATTACCACAGCTCACCCAGGAGTGGAGGGCAGGGCTGTGTTATTACCACAGCTCGGCCAGGAGTGGAGGGCAGGGTTGTGTTATTACCACAGCTCACCCAGGAGTGGAGGGCAGGGCTGTGTTATTATCATAACTCACCCAGGAGGGCAAGGCTGTGTTATTACTACAGCTCACCCAGGAGTGGAGGGTAAGGCTGTTATTACCACAGCTCACCCAGGAGTGGAGGGCAGGGCTGTGCTATTACCACAGCTCACCCAGGAGTGGAGGGCAGGGCTGTGTTATTACCACAGCTCGGCCAGGAGTGGAGGGCAGGGCTGTGTTATTACCACAGCTCACCCAGGAGTGGAGGGCAGGGCTGTGTTATTACCACAGCTCACCCAGGAGTGAAGGGCAGGGCTTGTTATTACAAGCTCACCCAGGAGGGAGGCAGGGCTGTGTTATTACCACAGCTCACCCAGGAGTGGAGGGCAGGGCTGTGTATTACCACAGCTCGGCCAGGAGTGGAGGGCAGGGCTGTGTATTACCACAGCTCACCCAGGAGTGGAGGGCAGGGCTGTGTATTACCACAGCTCACCCAGGAGTGAAGGGCAGGGCTGTGTTATTACACACTCACCCAGGAGAGGAAAGGCTGTGTTATTACTACAGCTCACCCAGGAGTGGAGGGCTGTGTTATTACCATTCACCCAGGAGTGGAGGCTGGCTGTCTATTACTACAGCTCACCCAGGAGTGGAGGGCAGGGCTTGTTATTACCACAGCTCGGCCAGGAGTGGAGGGCAGGGCTGTGTTATTACCACAGCTCACCCAGGAGTGGAGGGCAGGGCTGTGTTATTACCACAGCTCACCTAGGAGTGGAGGGCAAGGCTGTGTTATTACCACAGCTCACCCAGGAGTGGAGGGCAGGGCTGTGTTATTACCACAGCTCACCCAGGATTGGAGGGCAGGGCTGTGTTATTACCACAGCTCGTCCAGGAGTGGAGGGCAGGGCTGTATTATTACCACAGCTCACTGAAGTACTAATCAACGGTCATACATCACTGAGTGTGCAGGTCATTAATTAGACGAGATTGTAATTGTTTCGGTGTGAGTTGCGGCGCCTCATTAAGTAAGGCAAGACGGCTGCTGTATGGTCCATACGGGTTTATCGCTTATTTTTTAATAATAATAACCATAATAAATGTTTCGAGCAAGTGTGTATGTGGTTCAGGTTCCTGGAGGTGAAGGCTCTAAGCAAGCTGCACGTAACGTAAATATAAAGTCTATATTGGTGCCTGATCAAATTTCCTCCCTGACCTCTGGCCGTTGTTCACAGGGTGACTGTTTAACGGATCTTACTGGTCGTAGCAAAATACAACATTATGACTATGACTTGTATGTTGGAAGTCTGGGACTGGTGGTAGAGGCAAGCGGCCTGCCACACCACTGCAAGATAATAATATGCCAATAATACTGGTGATGTGCTCACCTTTCAAAGTAGAGATGTGTTCTTGATATTGGTGAGACCTGAGGCGGAACTTGCTGGGGGCATGATCCTCCTCGTCTTCTTGATGGTGTGCAGCGCGCGAGGCCCAGGCGGGGGCGCTGCCGTCCCAGCTGTGGGCGTCGTCACTGCTGGGGGTGGAGAAGAGGGAGTCCCTGGAGGTGGTGCGGGAGGTGAGCACATACTTTGTGTATGACGGGTCTCTGTCACGAAGAGAAAATTTGGTGGTGACCCGTCGCTCGTCACTCTTGGACACTCCACCTTCCCACTGCACCATGCTCACGGTCTCCACCGACAGGCCAGTCTTGGGGCTTTTGGAGTCACTGCCAGGCTCTTTGGCACTCTGGTCTACGCCCTGAGCTTTGTCTGGGTCGTGTTCAGAGGACTCGCAGCCAGTGCGCCTCTCCTGAGACTGGTCCATGACCTCTACGACTGGCGGATCTGTGGACGAAGCTAAAGACACAGCCGTCGTTTCTTCTTCTATTTCCAGGATTCGTTCAATTGAGGGAGTTCGTGAGCGTAATCGTGACTTAGATCCCATGGGCGTTCTACTGCGGGTATCGCGAGACTGATGCCCGGCGTCTGGCGTCGGACTTGAGAGTCGTGGCGACAACACCTGCTCACTGGGTTCTGGTGAGGGCGTCGTGATGCTTTGATCAACAGTACGACGAATCACAACACTGCCAGGGTCGTCCTTTTGAAGTTCAGTAGTGGTGTGTGTTTCAATGTGAGGGTTACCACCTTGTGTCTCCCAGACGGTGGTGTGTGTGGTAGTGACGGCGGTGGAGGTGCTACCTCGATACTCAGCACTGGTCACTATAGTACGCTCACCTGGGGAAGCACTTCTCTCGCGGTTCCTGCTGTGGTCACCGCTGGAGGTGCGGCCCCTGCTGGTGATGCTGGAGGCAAGGTCAGGCGTCACTCTCTCTGGTGTGGTGCCGCGGCTGGAGCGCTGCCCGGGGGACCGACGCAGCTGTGGCCACTCTTTCACTGGTGATGACAGCTTCTGCAGCACCTCCTGACGGTGGTGCTCCAACCGGCGCTCTATTTCCTCGGCCAGAGATCCATCCTTAGCGGAGTATGCAGACTCCCAAGGCTCTGGAGTTGAGGTTCTCTGTTCACCAGAGGTCTTGTCGTCACTACTGCCCCGTCGGAGCTGTGCCCATTCCCGCGTTGGCGTCATGCTGCCAGATCTTATTCTTCGCCTCTCCTCGAGGCGACGCTCGATGTCTTCAGCCAAGGTGGAGGTGGTCTCGTCCTCCACCCACTCCCACTCCTCGTCACTCTTAGCGGAGGAGCGACTTTGATGCAGGGGAGTCTCCCTACCAGGGCTGCTACTCTCCCGCCGAGGACGCTTCTCCTTCCCAGGACTTGAGTCAGCATCGTCAGCGAAGGCTTCTTCGCCACGTTCTACTGAAGGGGATCTTCTGCGCTCACTTGAAGGTGACCCCTTCCTCTCTAGTGAAGGCGACCTGTTTCGTCCCCACCAAACCTGCTCGAAGAAGGACACCCTGTTGAGGAGTGAGCGCTTGTGTTTGTCAGGTCGACTACGGTCGTCACCCTCCCCGGAGGGTGGCGGCTTTCCAGGACTTTTGTCAGCCATCAGAATTCACTGAGGTTGAAGGAGGTTCATACGAGTGTAGAGCCTCTGTGTGTGGCGGGTGGCACGACTGGTAGCGTGCTCTCGTCAACACTGGCGGGGTCACACTGTGCCTGGCCGGCCCACCACAGGACGCCGTCACCACCCCACCATCAGAGGTTCCTGGGTGGCCCCACACCCACCCATAACCGCCGCCGCCGCTTCTTTCAACCCCACAATAATGCCTCTCCCGGCTAACCTCACCCTCCTACCGCATATCTACAACTACCCTCACATTCCTGACACTCCACAGCAGGAGTACACCTATACATACACTGCTGTCAATCTTCCATAACAGCAAAATACGACATATTGTAGTCGCCATGTTCCACCTGTGGTGCCATAACCGTGTGGAAAATCGCCTCGCTGGCTGCCAGACGCGCGAGTAACCACAACACAATCAGGTATTGACTGTCACAGCAACACTGTTATGCTCAGAGCACCATGCTCGACACAACACAAGTTGAAACACTAAAGACGTGCTACAGCCTCCTTCTACATGTAGTAAAGATCACTGATGTAGGTGAGTTGTTGTAGACGGAGCAGCCAGGGCAGACCTTGAGGAAGGTGGGCGCCGCCCGCCCACCCCTTTACTACGCTCCTAACACCAGTCGTCAGCCTGGGTATCTCATTACTCCGTCAGCCTGGGTATCTCACTATTCTGTCAGCCTGGGTATCTCACTATTCTGTCAGCCTGGGTATATCATTACTCCGTCAGCCTGGGTATCTCACTATTCTGTCAGCCTGGGTATCTCACTATTCCGTCAGCCTGGGTATCTCACTACTCCGTCAGCCTGGGTATCTCACTACTCCGTCAGCCTGGGTATCTCACTACTCTGGGTACCTCCCACTGGGATACCCTCACGCTGGTAGGCAGGATGCTAGCCTATTCTTCCTGGGATTAAACCTGGCTCATGCCTCAGTTGGTAGAGTTGTCAGCTCACACACTCAGGGACCGGGGATCGATCCCGGCACGAACGAAATGTTGAACATCTTTCCTTGTACCCGCTGCCCCTGGTCACCTAGCAGTAAGTAGGTACCTGGGTACCTACTTACTGCTACTGGGGACTAACCTTCCCCCGGGATAAAAATTCCAAGAATTTTTTTTTATATTATCTTACCACTTATTTCCCAGGGAAAACACTAAAGTCGCAGGGTCCACAGGATAACCAAGTGTGACCTCACGAAGTGACAGACGGCTTCATTTTCTTGAATCAAGAGCCTTCACCACATCCAGACATCCAACTTCAAGGCTGACACTAACACAACATTCCCATTCAGTCCTTGATAAATACATATATATATATATATATATATATATATATATATATATATATATATATATATATATATATATATATATATATATATATATATATATATATATATGCTGTGGACTAAGAGATATTGTTTGTAAATAATTTCTCCTGATTGCGAATTAAGCATATATATACATATTTCTTAATTTCGTGTGTATCTGTGTGTTTGTTTACTCTCCTATTTGTGGTTGCAGGGATCGAGTCATAGCTCCTGGCTCCGCGTCTTCACTGATTGCTACTAGGTCATCTCTCTCCCTGCTCCATGAGCTTTATCATACCCTGTCTTAAAACTATGTATGGTTCCCGCCTCCACTATATCTTTCTCTAGTCCATTCCACTTCCTGACTACTCTGTGGCTGAAGAAATGCTTCCTAACATCCCTTTGACTCATCTGAGTCTTCAGCTTCCAGTTGTGTCCCCTTGTTTCTGTGTTCCCTCTCTGAAACATCCTGTCACTGTCTACCTTGTCAATTCCCCGCAGTATTTTGTATGTCGTTATCATGTCTCCTCTGACCCTTCTTTCCTCCAGTGTTGTTAGTCCTATTTCCCTCAACCTTTCTTCATAGGACAGACCCCTGAGTTGTGGAACTAACCTTGTCGCAAACCTTTGCACTTTCTCTAGTTTCTTTACGTGCTTGACCAGGTGTGGGTTCCAGACTGGTGCTGCATATTCTAGTATGGGCCTGACGTACACGGTGTACAGTGTCTTGAACGATTCCTTGTTAAGGTGTGTGTGTGTGTGTGTGTGTGTGTGTGTGTGTGTGTGTGTGTGTTTGTGTGTGTGTGTGTGTTTCTGTGTGTGTCTTGAATGATGTTTTCCACGTAAGGGAAACTGAGACTAATACTCTTACTAACTTACTGTACTGTACATCAACATGTGTATTGTACTGTACATCAACATGTGTATTGTACTGTACATCAACATGTGTATTGTACTGTACATCAACATGTGTATTGTACTGTACATCAACATGTGTATTGTACTGTACATCAACATGTGTGTTGTACTGTACATCAACATGTGTGTTGTACTGTACATCAACATGTGTATTGTACTGTACATCAACATGTGTGTTGTACTGTACATCAACATGTGTGTTGTACTGTACATCAACATGTGTGTTGTACTGTACATCAACATGTGTGTTGTACTGTACATCAACATGTGTTCTGACATCAACATGTGTTGTACTGTACATCAACATGTGTGTTGTACTGTACATCAACATGTGTGTTGTACTGTACATCAACATGTGTGTTGTACTGTACATCAACATGTGTATTGTACAGTACATCAACATGTGTGTTGTACTGTACATCAACATGTGTGTTGTACTGTACATCAACATGTGTGTTGTACAGTACATCAACATGTGTGTTGTACAGTACATCAACATGTGTGTTGTACAGTACATCAACATGTGTGTTGTACTGTACATCAACATGTGTGTTGTACAGTACATCAACATGTGTGTTGTACAGTACATCAACATGTGTGATATAATTGTTTCAGTACATCCACAACATGTGTGTTGTACAGTACATCAACATGTGTGTTGTACAGTACATCAACATGTGTGTTGTACAGTACATCAACATGTGTGTTGGGGTGATTTCAACAGCTGAGCGAGGCGTGATCAGCTGTGAGGGTGACTCCCTCCTCCCCCCCCCCTCTCTCTCTCTCTCCCATTTTTTTATATCAATAATAGTGTATAAACTCTCCCCCCCCCCAATAAAAAAAAAATTAAAAGTCAAGTTTTGATCTATCTTCTACCTCTCTTCTGAGACTCTGTCTCTTCCTCGTAATATTGTCTTCTAATGTTTTATTCTCGCACGGAGGATCGAGGCTAAACCTCGTCTTGTGCGTAGTTACCCACAAGGGTTTAGAGTTACATGGAATACAATCAACAACATACACTCTCTTATATTCTCTCATGTTATTCACGACCTCTATGGTCGATGGTTGAGTCCCTTCACTGCTGCCACTATCTACGAAGCTCTACGGTGTCCCGTAGCTCGCTTGGTAGCGCACTCATCTCACACATTCAGGTCCGGGGTACCGGGGATCGACTCCCGGTACGGGGATCGACCCCGTGTTTCCTTAAGACACCTGTTGTCCATGTTTACCCTTCAGTAAAATAGGTACCTGAGTGTTAGTTGTGAATTATTATTATGTGAGCAATTACCCACACGGATTTTGCAAGGTATTACCTGAATTATTACTTGCAAGTAATTTGGGCGAGGTAAGTGGGACTTTGTCACAGTAGGTCGCAGAACTGTCACACCCTCGATGCCCACTCCATTACCACTCTCACAAAAAGCTAGACCTGACATTAAATCAATAATTACAATATTAAACATTAATACCACTAATGGTAAATTATCAAATAATGTGGACTGTATATGACTGGCTTGCTGGGCACACACAAGATAATTATTGTACATGAATTATAATGTTATTACAAATTAAATTCGTATTACCACTGACCATTTAATTACTGGATCACAATTTTTATTTGTAACACACCCTAATGCCAGCCCAATAACTAGAGCTTACGACGGCCAACGCAAAACTACTATACATTATGGGTAAGCGTCACTTAACTAAAGTGTGCTGCTGGGAAAGATCGGAGTCCCCTATTTACCCGTCCTTGTAGCCGAATTGTAAGGGTTTTCCATACTATTGATCCCAATTCTTCAGCGGGAACGTGTCAGCAATTTCTAAATTACGGATTGAGTTCCATATACACCAGCTGAACTTCGATGACGACTCATTACATTGCACAATTCTCCACGACAACCAGTGCTGCAAATTACAAATGGCTCCCCCCCCCCGTTCTACATCCCCCCTCACTCGAAATTTCTCGAAGGGTCAAATCAGCATCACATTTTAATGTACAATTATTATATTATTCAAATTTAAACATGCTGAATTTAGGAAAATTCAAAATTTTCCACATTAGTCAACTGGTATGGTTCGCATCCTGGGGACAAAACTGACCTAATTTGCGGGAAATGCTCAGCATAACAAGCAGCTATGGTCTGTATACCTTGTACATGTACTTGTAGAATTAAAGATATTATTACTATTATTTCTAAACCTTACATAAGACTGTACAAATATTATGTCTGCTCCTTCATGGAGTTTCCCTTTCTTGGTGTCTTTCCTCTTTACTTAGTATTCTCTCCCTCGGTGCTGAGGGTCTTAGTATTCTCTCCCTCGGTGCTGAGGGTCTTAGTATTCTCTCCCTCGGTGCTGAGGGTCTTAGTATTCTCTCCCTCGGTGCTGAGGGTCTTAGTATTCTCTCCCTCGGTGCTGAGGGTCTTAGTATTCTCTCCCTCGGTGCTGAGGGTCTTAGTATTCTCTCCCTCGGTGCTGAGGGTCTTAGTATTCTCTCCCTCGGTGCTGAGGGTCTTAGTATTCTCTCCCTCGGTGCTGAGGGTCTTAGTATTCTCTCCCTCGGTGCTGAGGGTATCTCCGGTGCTGTCAGTTCTCTCCTCGGTGCTGAGGGTCTTAGTATTCTCTCCCTCGGTGCTGAGGGTAAAGCGTCATGACCCACAACAATGACTCAGCATGACCCCTGACTTACACCTGACTTACACCTGACTTACGTAATAATGATGAAGTCTCTGTTATATTATGTCAACAATTATTACTAATGCCCAAGTGAAACGGTAAACCCAGGCAGGAACCAAGGCAGACAAGAGGGCAGGCAGACAAGAAAACAGGCAGGTAGGCAGACAAGCAAAAAAAAAGGCAAGTAGGCACAAGAGTAGGCAGACAGGAGGGCAAAAATATGCGCAGACAAACATACAGGAACCTGTGTAGGTAGATTATATTCACGTACCTAAATATGTAAATGAATAGGCATTCAAAATAGAAGTAGGAAGTAGAGAGGCAAGAAGAATAGAGGTAGGCGCTAGATAAGTACATATGTACAGGGAAGAGAGGGACTAAACAGGTATGTAGAAGGAACTAGATAGGTATGTAGGAGAAACTAGATATATATGTAGAAAGAACTAGAAATGTAGAAGGAAGGTAGGGACAAGATAGGTATGTAGAAGGTAGGAACTGGATAGGTATGTAGAGAGTAGGGACTAGGTAGTGGTAGTCTCTGGATAACACATGAGTCTTAATCGAGGTAGAAGTAGATAGTTGTTCTGAGCGGCACAGCCTCGGGGTGTATACCCAAGTTCTCTGCTGTGTCTCCCATACACTCTGTGTACCCTGGTCTACCTGCCCTGTCTCCTTCATACCTCGCCCTCTCTACCTCGCCCTCTCTACGTCGCCCTCTCTACCTCGCCCTCACCACTCAACAAAGCTCAATGCTGGTAGATTATTTTTAGTTTCAACAAGTCAGTCAAAGTATGACATACAGTGAATATTATCCCCATTGTAATACACCAGTGATTCTCAACCAGGGGTAAATTTACCCCCTGGGGGTAAAAAAAAATACATGGCAAGGGGTAAATATTTGATGTACCTGATAATTGAATAATTCAGTTTCATTTTGTAAAATGTGTGTGTGTGTGTGAGAGAGAGAGAGAGAATGCTAAGAATATGTGTGTGTGTGTGTGTGTGTGTGTGTGAATAATAGTCACATGACTAATTCATAGTTATTTCTTTTCAGATTTAGACATGTCCAGAACCGTACCTACCTGGATTCATGTGTACAATATAAACCAATTGACTCAGCAGTGTTGCCACTCATATTGTTTCTGCTGTTTCTCTTTGGTCTTATTTTCTGTGATAAAAATGGACTGTATAATTATTTCTTTAGAAAAGAATGTTTTATTTTTATTTTGTTGATACGAATGTATATTGTTATTTTTGTGCAAAACCTGAATAATTTATTTTTTTCTGACCTTTTTTTGTTTTTCTGTCCCTTTATGATGGCGATAAATTTTTTATATGGAAGTGAGGGAATAAATAAGAACATAAGAAAGAAAGAACACTGCAGCAGGCCTACTGGCCCATGAGAGGCAAGTCCAAGTCTCCTACCAGCTTAAGCCTATGCCCCAACCTAGTCAGGTCAGGTCACATTCACTTAAGGAAGGAGTACGGCATCCACCTAGTAGCACAAGCTAGTCAGGTCCAACTCACATCCACCCGCACCCACTCATGTATTTATGTAACCTATTTTTAAAACTACACAAGGTTTTAGCTTCTATGACGGTACTCGGGAGTTTGTTCCACTCATCCACAACTCTATTACCAAACCAGTGCTTTCCTATATCCTTCCTGAATCTGAATTTTTCCAACTTAAACCCATTGCTGCGAGTCCGAGGGGTTAATGATGGAGGTAAAGTTAAGAATCCCTGTAAAATATCATGGTGGTAATACACCATCATGGTGGTAATAAGGTAATTATTAATTACCTCCACACTGACCTATCGTAACTGATATGTAACAAAAAATATATACATTGAGCAGGGAGAGAGTGACCAAGTAGCGACCAGTGAAGAGGCGGGGCTAGAAGCTGTGACTCGACCCCTGCAACCACAAATAGGTGAGTACACACATACAAACACCGAAGAGGCCAAGTGTCTTATCGATAAGCGTCTTTGACAAAATGGTAACTAACACACACACTATCATTCTGGTGTAGGGAACATGAGGCACTTTCACTGTCTGAAGCACTAACTAGGTTAACCTCACTTAGCATACAAAATTAACCCCATCAAGAGAACAATCTTGATATTCAAGCGCTTTTGCTTCACGACATTAGAGCTGCGTACCATTTTACCGTTGAGGGTTAGTGTACGTGTTCAGTGTTGGGGAGAGTATCAATGTACACGATGTCCATTGTTAACTGATAGTTTTACACTGTGAATATTAGCCTGCATGAACACTAGAACACTGCATGAACACTAGAACACTGCAACAGGTCTACTGGCCCACACTCGGCAGGTCTTTCTCAAATCGAACCCCCCTACCTAACACAGTCACACCATTTGTATACAAAAGCGATGAATGATTCTCTATGTGGATCAAATTCTTGGGATCAAGAACCCTTCAGCAGCATCAAGGCTAGGCCCCTTGAAGGGTGCAAGCATGCAAAAAAAACAGCGACCATAAAGTTACCATCCCACCATTGGTGGAGGTATCGTAAACAATAATGTCTGGGGTGAATGCCACTTGCTTCCATGTCTCCTACTTTAAGTTCACTCTCTCCCCTCTCCTCGCACCTCTGTTCTCTTAACACCGTGTTACTGAGTACAGCGCAGTGATATAACTGTCAAGTTGTACAGCATAATAGTGCCATTGTTCAGTGGTAGCAGCAGTAGTGATCAGTACTGGCAGCGTCTGGGCGCACCTTCCTTCAACAATTAACTAATACATTAGTCGACCTCAAATTCTCAGGTGTACACAGTCACGCGCATATACATACACATGCAGACGTATTAACACATGTATATAAGCATTCACACACGTACACGCGCATTCACAAACACGTGTAAGCACATTCACATACACGTGCAGACACTCACACACATACATTCCTACACTCACACGAAACTGTGCCAGAATTTAAATGTTCCAAATAATTTAAATTGTTTTTTTCTATAATAATAATAATAATAATATAATAATAATATTTTTATTTCGATGCATGTTACAAGTGTACACTGTTATTGGTAGTTACAATTATAAAACTGTAATGCAAGGAGAGCCACTGGCATGCCATGGCATTAGGGGCAGCTTATTCTAAAGACTTATTCACTAAGTACTTAATGCTAAAGAAATTGATTGAGTTTATTCTAGTTCTGTATTATTAGGTACAAGGTTCTGAACAATTATCCACTGCCATCATTTAGAAGAAGCATTGTGATCATTCTTGGAGAGTAAGTTCTCAGCCAAGTACGGTCACTTACACTTCCTCACAGTGTTCACTACATTACACATTATATAGAACATCTGAGTTACAATACCAGGGAGCAATGTTCTAAGTTACTACAGTCTAGTTACCCCTCAAATTAAATTCATATTTAGATTTTTGTAAGTTTCCCCTCTTATGGCTGGCACTCACTTCAGACTTCAGGTTAATTTTGTAATTACTCTATGCTCTAACATGACGTTTAAAAACGTAAGAACGAAGGAGCACTGCAGCAGGCCTACTGGGCCATGCTAGGCAGGTCATCCACCCACACCCACTCATGTATAACTTAACTGCTTCTAATTATACTCTTATATATATATATATATATATATATATATACACACACACACACACACACACATATATATATATATATATATATATACCTTCCTGAAGCTTGTGTTGTACCCTCCTGAAGCTTCTGTTGTACCTTCCTGAAGCTTTTTGTACCTTGCTGAAGCTTGTTGTACCTTCCTGAAGCTTGTGTTGTATGAAGCTTGTTGTACCTTGCTGAAGCTTGTGTTGTACCTTCCTGAAGCTTGTAGTACCTTGCTGAAGCTTGTTGTACCCTCCTGAAGCTTGTGTTGTACCTTCCTGAAGCTTGTGTTGCACCTTGCTGAAGCTTGTGTTGTACCCTCCTGAAGCTTGTTTTGTACTCCCCTGAAGCTTGTGTTGTACTCTCCTGAAGCTTGTTGTACCTTGCTGAAGCTTATATATCTATATATATATATATATATATATATATATATATAAGCTTCAGCAAGGTACAACAAGCTTCAGGAGAGTACAAAACAAGCTTCAGGAGGGTACAACACAAGCTTCAGGAAGGTACAACAAGCTTCAGCAAGGTACAAAAAGCTTCAGGAAGGTACAACAGAAGCTTCAGGAGGGTACAACACAAGCTTCAGGAAGGTACAACAAGGTTCAGGAAGGTACAACACAAGCTTCAGGAAGGTACAACAAGCTTCAGGAGGGTACAACAAGCTTCAGCAAGGTACAACAAGCTTCAGGAAGATACAAAACATCCACCATGCACTGCCAGGGTATCGATCCTTGCATGACCCGCCATGGTGTGTGGGGCCCATGTTAGTCAATCACCCGGGCCAGTCAGCCAGGCAGGCAGTCATCCGGCCAGTCAACCAGCCAGGCAGGCAGTCATCCGGCCAGTCAGCCAGCCAGGCAGGCAGTCATCCGGCCAGTCAGCCAGCCAGGCAGGCAGTCATCCGGCTAGTCAGCCAGCCAGGCAGGCAGTCATCCGGCCAGTCAGCCAGCCAGGCAGGCAGTCATCCGGCCAGTCAACCAGCCAGGCAGGCAGTCATCCGGCCAGTCAGCCAGCCAGCCAGGCAGTCATCCGGCCAGTCAACCAGCCAGGCAGGCAGTCATCCGGCCAGTCAGCCAGCCAGCCAGGCAGTCATCCGGCCAGTCAACGAGCCATCCAGGCAGTCATCCGGGCAGTCAACCAGCCAGCCAGGCAGTCATCCGGCCAGTCAACCAGCCAGCCAGGCACAGTCACTCGGCTAGTCAGCCGGCCAGTCAGCCAGCTACACGGTCAGTCAGCCAGATAACCAGCCAGACAATCTCTCTGGATAGCCAGATATATTTCCTACAAATCAACAATGTAACCAGCTGCTAATATAGAGACTTAGCCAGATATACTCACTTTCAAAGATCACAACAATGTCATTATCACATCTGTTAGGAAAATGATAGGATGGATAATAAGAACCTTCAAAATAATGGATGCCAAGCCAATGGTGATCACTTGTTCTATTTAGGCTGGAATACTGCCGTACACAAACGGCCCCCTTTCAAGGCAGGCGAAATTGCATACCTGGAGAATATACAGAGAACTTTCACTGCACGTGTAATTAAAGTAAAGCACCTCAATTACTGGGACCCTTTGAAGTCCATTGACCTGTACTGTACTCCTTGTTACGCAGGCGAGAAAGATACATCGTAATTTACACCTGGAAAATCCTACAGGGACTAGTCCCAAATCTGCACACAGAAATCACTCTCTACGAAAGAAAAAGACTCGACAGACGGTGCAACATCCCCCAATGAAAAGCAAGGGGCCCAAGACTGTTCAACAGTCTCATGCTATACATAAGGGGGATTACCAATAAACCCCTGGACAGATACCTAAAGTCAGTACCTGACCAGCCGGGCTGTGGTTTGCACGTTGGATTGCGTGCGGCCAGCAGTAACAGCCTGGCTGATCAGACCCTGATCCACCGCGAGGGCTGGTCATAAACCGGGCCGCGGGAGCGTCGACCCCAGAAACATCCTCCAGGTAAATTCCAGGTAGCAAGATAGACACTCGGCCTGATAGACTCCAGCAAGACAGACACCAGCCAGAAACGCTCGGCCAGATGGACACCAGATAAACAAGAGCAAACAGCCAACCAGACAGCCTCGTTCAGCTTGATATCGACCCCTGGCCCCGTGCATGACCCAGCACGGTATGTGGCCAGCCAGTCAGTCAATCACCCGGCCAGCCACCCGGCCAGCCATCAGGCCAGCCACCAGGCCAGCCATCAGGCCAGCCACCAGGCCAGCCACCAGACCAGCCACCAAGCCAGCCACAAAGCCAGCCACCAGGCCAGCCACCCGGCCAGCCATCAGGCCAGCCACCAGGCCAGCCATCAGGCCAGCCACCAGACCAGCCACCAAGCCAGCCACAAAGCCAGCCACCAGGCCAGCCACCAGGTCAGCCATCCGGCCAGCCACCAGACCAGCCACCAGGCCAGCCATAAAGCCAGTCGCCACAGTCAGTTTTTCGTTCATTCAGACGTATATCTAGTAAGCAAACAAAAAATAAAAAAAAAGTCAGTCAATGAACCTGTACTTTCTCTTGACCCGACCTGAAGACTTTATGATAGTCTTTCATGGTTACTTTCTCTTGTAAGGAAATCTTTCCTGAATTTTGGGGGTTATTTAAAATCGAATACGTGGTGTTATCCTCAATATATATAAATATATATATATATATATATATATATATATATATATATATATATATATATATATATATGTATATATATATATATATATATATATATATATATATATATATATATATATATATATGTATATATATATATATATATATATATATATATATATATATATATTATATATATATATATATATATATATATATATATATATATATATAGTATTCTCTCTCAGTCCACAGCAGGATTCGAACCTGCATACTCTGCATCAAAGTACGCAGTACCGAGTACTGCGTACTGCTGTGGACTTAGAGATAATGTTAGTAAATAATTTCGCCTATACACACAACCACAGAGGGACGGGGGGTATGTGGCTGCTTGAGGTCTTTAGCACTGCAAAATGCAATTGCACTCTCAGCACATCCTATTAGTTGTAGCAGAAAAATCAGGATTACAGAGGTGACAATGGGTCTTTGTCACACCTCACTGAACAATGTTACATCACTAAAAACAAACATTAGTCACTTTATATTTTACAATTATTTTATATACTTGATGTACACGGCACAGTAAGGAATACTGTGTAAGGAATACACTATAAAAACACGTCATTCATCTAGTCGATGCAAAATGTGGATTCAATTTCAAGATTTCAGATATCTTATCATTAACAATGAGGTGTTTTGCCATATCATGTAAGGTTTGCATAGAGGTGTCTGAAAGGTTGGAAGTTGGTACACTGTTAGATGTAATGCTCCAGTGTATGACCCTGTCTATGACCCTGTCTCTGTCCACACTGTATGTCACTCACATCTCCATTCAAACAGTAATGCCAGATATACTTATAATAACCTTAGTCTAACAATAACAATTTTGTTACTTTCTCCTCTGATATGTTTAACTTGACACATTTCATTATGATTAATTAATGGATCTGCTAGTTCCTAGCTGTACTGTTGAATTTTCTTCAAGATTCTTGGCTAGTCCTTTCTGACAACGCTCCTTAATCTTATTTTATAAACAACAAAGTTATACTCAACATTATCTTTATTTAATGATTGTTTAGCAAATTCGTCAACATTGAGATGATCCTGGAGGCCGAAGTGACAGCGTATAAAACAAAAGCTTAACTGTAATCCCTTCATAATTTGTGAATATCTGCGCGCAGCTTCACAAACAAGTATGCTACATTCAGGTCTGTGGCAAGTAATGAGGAAAGAGTCAGTAACAATGACAGTGTACGAGGTTATACTCTCTACAAGCTACACAGTAACAATGACAGTGTACGAGGTTATACTCTCTACAAGCAACACAGTAACAATGACAGTGTACGAGGTTATACTCTCTACAAGCTACACAGTAACAATGACAGTGTACGAGGTTATACTCTCTACAAGCAACACAGTAACAATGACAGTGTACGAGGTTATACTCTTACAAGCTACACAGTAACAATGACAGTGTACGAGGTTATACTCTCTACAAGCTACACAGTAACAATGACAGTGTACGAGGTTATACTCTCTACAAGCTACACAGTAACAATGACAGTGTACGAGGTTATACTCTCTACAAGCAACACAGTAACAATGACAGTGTACAAGGTTATACTCTCTACAAGCTACACAGTAACAATGACAGTGTACGAGGTTATACTCTACAAGCTACACAGTAACAATGACAGTGTACGAGGTTATACTCTACAAGCTACACAGTAACAATGACAGTTACGAGGTTATACTTCTACAAGCTACACAGTAACAATGACAGTGTACGAGGTTATACTTCTACAAGCTACACAGTAACAATGACAGTGTACGAGGTTATACTCTCTACAAGCTACACAGTAACAATGACAGTGTACGAGGTTATACTTCTACAAGCAACACAGTAACAATGACAGTGTACGAGGTTATACTCTCTACAAGCTACACAGTAACAATGACAGTGTACGAGGTTATACTCTACAAGCTACACAGTAACAATGACAGTGTACGAGGTTATACTCTACAAGCTACACAGTAACAATGACAGTGTACGAGGTTATACTCTCTACAAGCAACACAGTAACAATGACAGTGTACGAGGTTATACTCTACAAGCTACACAGTAACAATGACAGTGTACGAGGTTATACTCTACAAGCTACACAGTAACAATGACAGTGTACGAGGTTATACTCTCTACAAGCTACACAGTAACAATGACAGTGTACGAGGTTATACTCTACAAGCAACACAGTAACAATGACAGTGTACGAGGTTATACTTCTACAAGCTACACAGTAACAATGACAGTGTACGAGGTTATACTCTCACAAGCATACACAGTAACAATGACAGTGTACGAGGTTATACTCTACAAGCTACACAGTAACAATGACAGTACGAGGTTATACTCTCACAAGCACACAGTAACAATGACAGTGTACGAGGTTATACTCTACAAGCTACACAGTAACAATGACAGTGTACGAGGTTATACTCTCTACAAGCTACACAGTAACAATGACAGTGTACGAGGTTATACTCTCTACAAGCACACAGTAACAATGACAGTGTACGAGGTTATACTCTCTACAAGCTACACAGTAACAATGACAGTGTACGAGGTTATACTTCTACAAGCTACACAGTAACAATGACAGTGTACGAGGTTATACTCTCTACAAGCTACACAGTAACAATGACAGTGTACGAGGTTATACTCTCTACAAGCTACACAGTAACAATGACAGTGTACGAGGTTATACTCTCTACAAGCAACACAGTAACAATGACAGTGTACGAGGTTATACTTCTACAAGCTACACAGTAACAATGACAGTGTACGAGGTTATACTCTCTACAAGCTACACAGTAACAATGACAGTGTACGAGGTTATACTCTCTACAAGCACACAGTAACAATGACAGTGTACGAGGTTATACTCTCTACAAGCTACACAGTAACAATGACAGTGTACGAGGTTATACTCTCTACAAGCTACACAGTAACAATGACAGTGTACGAGGTTATACTTCTACAAGCTACACAGTAACAATGACAGTGTACGAGGTTATACTCTCACAAGCAACACAGTAACAATGACAGTGTACGAGGTTATACTCTCTAACAAGCTACACAGTAACAATGACAGTGTACGAGGTTATACTCTCTACAAGCTACACAGTAACAATGACAGTGTACGAGGTTATACTTCTACAAGCACACAGTAACAATGACAGTGTACGAGGTTATACTCTCACAAGCTACACAGTAACAATGACAGTGTACGAGGTTATACTCTCTACAAGCTACACAGTAACAATGACAGTGTACGAGGTTATACTCTCTAAAAGCTACACAGTAACAATGACAGTGTACGAGGTTATACTCTCTACAAGCTACACAGTAACAATGACAGTGTACGAGGTTATACTCTCTACAAGCAACACAGTAACAATGACAGTGTACGAGGTTATACTCTCTACAAGCTACACAGTAACAATGACAGTGTACGAGGTTATACTCTCTACAAGCTACACAGTAACAATGACAGTGTACGAGGTTATACTCTCTACAAGCTACACAGTAACAATGACAGTGTACGAGGTTATACTCTCTACAAGCTACACAGTAACAATGACAGTGTACGAGGTTATACTCTCTACAAGCACACAGTAACAATGACAGTGTACGAGGTTATACTCTCTACAAGCTACACAGTAACAATGACAGTGTACGAGGTTATACTCTACAAGCTACACAGTAACAATGACAGTGTACGAGGTTATACTTCTAAAAGCTACACAGTAACAATGACAGTGTACGAGGTTATACTCTCTACAAGCTACACAGTAACAATGACAGTGTACGAGGTTATACTCTCTACAAGCAACACAGTAACAATGACAGTGTACGAGGTTATACTCTCTACAAGCTACACAGTAACAATGACAGTGTACGAGGTTATACTCTTCACAAGCAACACAGTAACAATGACAGTGTACGAGGTTATACTCTCTACAAGCTACACAGTAACAATGACAGTGTACGAGGTTATACTTCTAAAGCTACACAGTAACAATGACAGTGTACGAGGTTATACTCTCAAAGCACACAGTAACAATGACAGTGTACGAGGTTATACCTCTACAAGCTACACAGTAACAATGACAGTGTACGAGGTTATACTCTCTACAAGCTACACAGTAACAATGACAGTGTACGAGGTTATACTCTCTACAAGCTACACAGTAACAATGACAGTGTACGAGGTTATACTCTAAAGCTACACAGTAACAATACAGTGTACGAGGTTATACTCTACAAGCTACACAGTAACAATGACAGTGTACGAGGTTATACTCTCTACAAGCTACACAGTAACAATGACAGTGTACGAGGTTATACTCTTAAAGCACACAGTAACAATGACAGTGTACGAGGTTATACCTCTAAAAGCTACACAGTAACAATGACAGTGTACGAGGTTATACTCTCTACAAGCTACACAGTAACAATGACAGTGTACGAGGTTATACTCTCTAAAGCACACAGTAACAATGACAGTGTACGAGGTTATACTCTCTAAAAGCTACACAGTAACAATGACAGTGTACGAGGTTATACTCTCTACAAGCTACACAGTAACAATGACAGTGTACGAGGTTATACTCTCTACAAGCTACACAGTAACAATGACAGTGTACGAGGTTATACTCTACAAGCTACACAGTAACAATGACAGTGTACGAGGTTATACTCTCAAGCAACACAGTAACAATGACAGTGTACGAGGTTATACTCTCTACAAGCTACACAGTAACAATGACAGTGTACGAGGTTATACTCTCTACAAGCAACACAGTAACAATGACAGTGTACGAGGTTATACTCTACAAACACAGTAACAATGACAGTGTACGAGGTTATACTCTCTACAAGCTACACAGTAACAATGACAGTGTACGAGGTTATACTCTCTACAAGCAACACAGTAACAATGACAGTGTACGAGGTTATACTCTCTACAAGCTACACAGTAACAATGACAGTGTACGAGGTTATACTCTCTACAAGCTACACAGTAACAATGACAGTGTACGAGGTTATACTCTCTACAAGCAACACAGTAACAATGACAGTGTACGAGGTTATACTCTCTACAAGCAACACAGTAACAATGACAGTGTACGAGGTTATACTCTCTACAAGCAACACAGTAACAATGACAGTGTACGAGGTTATACTCTCTACAAGCAACACAGTAACAATGACAGTGTACGAGGTTATACTCTCTACAAGCTACACAGTAACAATTATGGCAAACAGTTCAGTTTGTAAGGTGGCAGACCAGTTATTAATTCTAACAGACGTCTATATTACAGTACCATCATGCCAGTTTACAATAACAGTACTTCCTGTCCTCCCACTGCCAAGGTTAACAACCCTTCAGGCTTCTGAATATACCCTTCGTCGCCTTTTAATTTCTGCACTGCCTCTAGCCTCGCTGCGGTGTTCTACGCCTCACACGGTGGCCTGCTGCCTGGGGGCTAAAGCTCTCGCTTCACACGGTGAGGGTCAGGGTTCGATTCCCGGCGAAGAGGTGGAAACATTGGACGTGTTTTCTTACACCGGTTGTCCATGTTCACCCATCAGTAATAATGGGTACCTGGGTGCTAGTCGACTGGTTTGGGTCGCATCCCGGGATAAAATTGACCTAATTTGCGGGAAATGCTCAGCATAACAAGTGTCTTTCTATATAGTAGAATGTCATTGATGTCAGCTATGGTCTGTATACCTTGTACATGTATTGTAGTAAATAAATATATTATTATTATTTCACAGACCCATCTGAGTACTGTTTCTTGCACATTACCTACTGTGTGTGTACTCATATATTGGTTTAGAGAAACACGTAAGCAGAAACAGTAGGACATATTTATTAGAAAACGTTTGGGGTCTCAGGATTGAAACGTTTTCTAATAAATATGTGCTAGTGTTTGCTTAGGTGTTTTTCTAAACTAACTTGTGGGTATTTCTTACAAAGGTTTATACCTTCACTTATATGTACTCACCTATGTGGGGTTATAAGGGTCGAGTCAACCTTCCTGCCCCTGCCTCTCTGCTGGCTGCTACTGTTTCCTTCTTTCTGACTGCGTGAGGCGTGTCATACCTAGTCTTAAAACTATACATGAGTCCTGCTCCTTCCACCGTGTGTGTGTGTGTGTTTATGTGTGTGTGTGTGTGTGTGTGTGTGTGTGACCACAGGAGGGTGGGAGGTGTATGGAGGAGGGGGGGGGTTGGTGGAGGCAGTAAGGAATGTGTTGCAGTCTAGCAAGGTGAGGCTCCCCCTACCCTCCCACCCAGTGTAAATACCACGCACTACCCTGCCTACCCCCCCCCCACACACACACATACACGTTTACGTACATGCACATGCTTACATACATGCATACACACGACTCCCATGAGTTTCCTACGCCTGTGTAAGTATCAATTATCTAAGTTACTTGCATGTCATGGGTCCCGCGCCCCGGTCTCAAACCAGGCTTCATATATAGCAAATATTACGTCAATAATGACTACTGAAAAACAAAAAAAAACAAATATATTAAATGGTTTGTAGGATGATCAAATTTGATTTTTGGGCGAATTTCTGACGTTACCAATTTTGCATCAGATTACATTTTCCATATTTCTCATCAGGTTAGGTTAATCTAGGTTAAGTTTACCTAAACCCATGAAAACACATATTTAACCAGAACAAAAAGTTGAATTACACGAAGCGTCTGGCAAGGAGGTGGACGAGGACGACCAATAATATTCAAATGTTAGTCATTATTACTAGTACTCTTGTACATTGTTCAAATGTTAGTCATTATTACTAGTACTCTTGTACATTGTTCAAATGTTAGTCATTATTACTAGTACTCTTGTACATCAACAATTTTGAAAATTAGACACTTGTGCAACATCTGGGTACAGTGGTGTGCAGGGGAGGGGGGCGAAGGGGGGTGGCCCCGGGCATCCAAATGGAAGGGGGTATACAATTAGAGAGGGAAATAAGATAGTGATTTCTGGCATACAATCAAGGAGTGTTTGAGGCATACAATCAAGGAGTGTTTGAGGCATACAATCAAGGAGTGTTTGAGGCATACAATCAAGGAGTGTTTGAGGCATACAATCAAGGAGTGTTTGGTGCATACAATCAAGGAGTGTTTGAGGCATACAATCAAGGAGTGTTTGAGGCATACAATCAAGGAGTGTTTGAGGCATATAATCAAGGAGTGTTTGGGGCATACAATCAAGGAGTGTTTGAGGCATACAATCAAGGAGTGTTTGGTGCATACAATCAAGGAGTGTTTGAGGCATACAATCAAGGAGTGTTTGAGGCATACAATCAAGGAGTGTTTGAGGCATACAATCAAGGAGTGTTTGAGGCATACAATCAAGGAGTGTTTGGGGCATACAATCAAGGAGTGTTTGGTGCATACAATCAAGGAGTGTTTGAGGCATACAATCAAGGAGTGTTTGAGGCATACAATCAAGGAGTGTTTGAGGCATACAATCAAGAAGTGTTTGGTGCATACAATCAAGGAGTGTTTGAGGCATACAATCAAGAAGTGTTTGGGGCATACAATCAAGGAGTGTTTGGTGCATACAATCAAGGAGTGTTTGAGGCATACAATCAAGGAGTGTTTGAGGCATACAATCAAGAAGTGTTTGAGGCATACAATCAAGAAGTGTTTGAGGCATACAATCAAGGAGTTGGCCCCGGGCATCACCAGACCTCTGCACGCCACTGTCTGGGTATCTTTATTGTAGACGTTTCGCCCTCCAGTGGCTTTATCAATACAAATTCAAGGACATAACTGGAAGACTGTAGAACTACACACAAAAGATGAGGTAATCTTTGGTGAAGAACACCGTCTACGGGGATCTTCACACGCAAGTAACACTTACACTGTCAAACACAGAGTGCGCTCACCTGTCACTTACACTGTCAAACACAGAGTGCGCTCACCTGTCACTTACACTGTCAAACACAGAGTGCGCTCACCTGTCACTTACACTGTCAAACACAGAGTGCGCTCACCTGTCACTTACACTGTCAAACACAGAGTGCGCTCACCTGTCACTTACACTGTCAAACACAGAGTGCGCTCACCTGTCACTTACACTGTCAAACACAGAGAGAGCGCTCACCTGTCACTTACACTGTCAAACACAGAGAGAGCGCTCACCTGTCACTTACATTGTCAAACACAGAGTGCGCTCACCTGTCACTTACACTGTCAAACACAGATTGCGCTTACCTGTCACTTACACTGTCAAACACAGAGAGAGCGCTCACCTGTCACTTACACTGTCAAACACAGAGAGAGCGCTCACCTGTCACTTACACTGTCAAACACAGAGAGAGCGCTCACCTGTCACTTACACTGTCAAACACAGAGTGCGCTCACCTGTCACTTACACTGTAAAACACAGAGAGAGCGCTCACCTGTCACTTACACTGTCAAACACAGAGAGTGCGCTCACCTGTCACTTACACTGTCAAACACAGAGAGTGCACTCACCTGTCACTTACACTGTCAAACACAGAGAGTGCGCTCACCTGTTACTTACACTGTCAAACACAGAGAGTGCACTCACCTGTCACTTACACTGTCAAACACAGAGAGTGCACTCACCTGTCACTTACACTGTCAAACACAGAGAGTGCTCTCACCTGTCACTTACACTGTCAAACACAGAGAGTGCACTCACCTGTCACTTACACTGTCAAACACAGAGAGTGCACTCACCTGTCATCTTAAACTACACATTTTGGCACCTCGATGTCAACTCAAAATCACTGTCATAGCTTGACTCTGAACCTGCCAGAGTGTCTTGAATCTTGTTTTACTAAGAGGCAGCAGACTATAACACCGCTGATAATAATAATAATAATAATAATAATAATAATAATAATAATAATAATCTTTATTTGTACAAGTACATGATACTACTTATACAGACCATAGCTGACATCAAAGACATACTATACAGAAAGCCTCTGGTTAAACAGCGCCTTTTGGGCAACTTAGGTTAATTTTGTCCCCAGGATGCGACCCACACCAGTCGGCTAACACCCAGGTACCTACCTACTGCTGGGTGAACAAAGACAACAGGTGTTTTAAGGAAACACGTCTTAATGTTTCCACCAGTACTGGGTATCCAACCATGGACCTCAATGTGTGAGCTGAGTGCGCTACCAAAGGGGTATAACTACACAGTCACCAACCACATTACAGCCTAAATACTTGACATGTTAGAGGTGCTAAAACAGTAGAAAACATGATATAGACGCATGAATGAGATGAGTTGGATTTAAGCGGAATTTGCGGGCGAGTTAAAGAGATTTATCAAAGTTTATTATTTAGGTAACACAGGTTGGGTAAACATTTTTATCAGTGGGTTTGGGTTTGAGAAAGACTTGCCAAGTATGGGCCAGCAGGCCTGTTGCAGTGTTCCTCCTTTCTTACGTTCTTATGAAGGATTAGACACATGTGCAACATCTGGGTATCTTTATTTGTAGACGTGTCTAATTCTTCATAGTGTGGGTATTGTCGGTATGTACAAATGTTTATGGTGGTGGTGGAGGCCTCGAGTAGTGCTATTAAATGCGTGTTGACGCACCACACTGGTTTCTTTGTGCTTAACAATTGTTATTGCATCAAAACATACATTTTTATACTGCAGAAAGAAATAAAGTTTGTAAGTCATTAGCACAGAGTCCAACTTCAACGTTCAGAATACAACGAACGTTCAGAATACAACGAACGTTCAGAATACAACGAACGTTCAGAATACAACGTGTGCTTCAGAATTTATAAAAATCCTGCGCTGCCAGACGTAAGGCAAGTGCATTATTATTTTTATTTCGTTATTGTCGGTTAATTATACATAAACAGAGGTTAATATATGTTAATTTAAATAAATCTAATTTAATTTAAACGTGAATAACGAATATAAATGTTTTCGGAAAAAAACTGGAGCGTGTATAAATAAACCAAGTGCAATAATACAGCCACATTGCAACAGATAAGACAGACAGACATAGACAGGGAAACAGACAGACATATACAGGGAGACAGATGTGAGTACACATAGACAGGGAGACAGATATGAGTGCTAACGTCCCTTGACGCCACGGGAACCTGACATGATGACAGGAAGGCGGGTGAGTGTTGTTGGTGGGTGGGTGGGTGTTGGTTTGGGTGGGTGGGTGTTGGTGGGTGGGTGGGTGGGTGTTTGTTGGTGGGTGGGTGGGTGGGTGGGCTTGGGTGGAGTGAACCAACAGCACGATGTAAGCACACATGTCATTAACAAAAGCAGGTTTGGTTCACATCCGCCTGAGGTTGTTTAGTGGAGGGAGGGAGGGTGACGGCCACCTGCCAGGGGAACACTGTATCCGTCCGTCTGTCTACTGCAGAGGGTGGGAGAGGAGAGAGGGGAGAGGAAAGGAGGAGAGGAGAGGGGAAGATAGGGGAGGAGAGGGGGGAACTGAGGCTTAAATGGGAGCTACCACCTGACCAGGTCACACTGTATTAGTGTGTCTACTGAACACACACCTGGTGCTGTCTACTGAACACACACCTGGTGCTGTCTACTGAACACACATCTGGTGCTGTCTACTGAACACACATCTGGTGCTGTCTACTGAACACACATTTGGTGCTGTCTACGGAACACCCACACCTGCTGCTGTCTACGGAACACACCTGGTGCTGTCTACTGAACACACCTGCTGCTGTCTACGGAACACACATCTGGTGCTGTCTACTGAACACACACCTGCTGCTGTCTACGGAACACACATCTGGTGCTGTCTACTGAACACACATCTGGTGCTGTCTACTGAACACACATCTGGTGCTGTCTACTGAACACACACCTGCTGCTGTCTACTGAACACACATCTGGTGCTGTCTACTGAACACACATCTGGTGCTGTCTACTGAACACACATCTGGTGCTGTCTACGGAACACACACACCTGCTGCTGTCTACGGAACACACATCTGGTGCTGTCTACTGAACACACACCTGCTGCTGTCTACGGAACACACATCTGGTGCTGTCTACTGAACACACACCTGCTGCTGTCTACTGAACACACATCTGGTGCTGTCTACTGAACACACATCTGGTGCTGTCTACTGAACACACATCTGGTGCTGTCTACGGAACACACACACCTGCTGCTGTCTATGGAACACACACCTGGGGCTGTCTACTGAACACACCTGCTGCTGTCTACGGAACACACATCTGGTGCTGTCTACTGAACACACACCTGCTGCTGTCTACTGAACACACACCTGCTGCTGTCTACGGAACACACATCTGGTGCTGTCTACTGAACACACCTGGTGCTGTCTACTGAACACACACCTGCTGCTGTCTAAGGAAAACACACATCTGGTGCTGTCTACTGAACACACACCTGCTGCTGTCTACGGAACACACATCTGGTGCTGTCTACTGAACACACATCTGGTGCTGTCTACGGAACACAACAATCTTCACTGGTCTACTCTACCAACACCCATTGTATCAACTGTGTCTCCCTAACACCCCAATGATCGCATCAGATATAGCCAGGACCCTCCAGACGCCTCTCAAGAGTACCAAGGCTCTATCAGTAAGCCACAGAGGTTTACCGACGACCTCACTGTTGCTGTGACGACCCACTGCCCCTCTGACCCACCCAGACAGACAACCTCCGCAACGAGCGGCGTCTTCCACGAAGACATTAAGGCTGGAGGGCAGGAGCAGCCAGACACGCCCAACCATTTCTGGTATCCGGGCGACGATCCACGGTAAAAGAAACTGCTCTGTGAAACACCTCGACGTCTTTCCTCATTACATTTCACATTTCAGACACATCTGAGAAACAATCAACAATGTTGTTGAAAGATAATCATAAAAAAAATATTCTAACAGTTTCAAAGAGAAATCTTAATTAAGAATTTGCCCTGAAGAAATTTATTGTTCCGACTCTTGAAAACTGTCACGTGTCACGCAGATAATAAATATACCAACAATAATATATATTAAATAATAGCTCTAGGCCTTTTATGTTGCAATCAACACATCAGGAGCTTGCAAAGTTGCAGAAATGAGTAAGAGATCTCAGTTCCGAGGGACGCCCTGCTAAGACTTCAGTCTTAGCAAGGCACACACACACAGTACACAACATAGGGAGTCGAAGAAGGTGTACTTACCGTGGCAAGAGTCAGCCTGGAGACCCAAGCTACAACCAGTAGGCTGTTTTCGCTGATCAACGCCCCCGCGGCCCGATCTCAGACCAGGCCTCTTGAAGAATCGAGGCCTGATCAACCAGGCTGTGGGACCGCCGGCCAAATGCACTCCAACATGCGAACCACATCCAGGTTGACCAGGAGCTGCCTGGAGGAACTTATCCAGTACCTTCTTAAGGACAGCACCACGTCGCACACAACTTACCTCCAACAACACAATGGCGGTACTGATAGAGACAAGTGGCCAAAAAAATTACATTTTATAATAATTAATGACGAGTAAGCGCTAAATCTATAGGGGGTCACGCCCTGCGTGGGGAGTGATGAGACTTGACTGAAGGAAAGGGAGTGATGTAACTCCAGTTCCGTAGATCAAGAGCCCGTCGTGGGCACCACGGTATCTCTCCTCAAGCATATGTAAACAAAGATATGTCTAAGTTATAGAAAACTGCTAACAACAAACACGAAGAATAAGAAACAAAGAACCACTTACAAACAAAAGAACCACTAACAAACACAAAGAACTACTAACAAACACGAAGAACCACTAACAAAGAACCACTAGCAAATAAAGAACCACTAACAAAGAACCACTAACAAACAAAGAACCACTAGTAAATAAAGAACCACTAGCAAATAAAGAACCACTAACAAACAAAGAACCACTAACAAACAAAGAACCACTAACAAACAAAGAACCACTAGCAAATAAAGAACCACTACTAACAAAGAACCACTAACAAACACAAATAACCACTACTAACAAAGAACCACCAATAAGGAACCATTAAACACAAAGAACCACTACTAACAAAGAACCACTAACAAACACAAATAACCACTACTAACAAACACAGAGAACCTTCAAGGGGAGGGGCTGACCTTGATGAGAGTAAAAGACTCTTGCTCCAAGGTACAGGAGCAGCCCTCTTCTTCCTAGGATCAACCCTGACTACCTGCCAACTCCCAGACAGTATAACCTCTCGATCCCCGGGTGCTCTACCACCACCTACGGGTTTAGCGCTTCCTCGCCAACAATAATATGCATATTCATTACGTCACGCTAAATAATTATAAACATATTTATAGTTTCATGTAACAGCAGCCAGTGCTGTTATTGCTGTTACAACAGCAACAGCAGCAACAGTAACAGCAACATCAACAGCAGCAGCACCAACAATAACAGCAACACTACCAACAACAGCACCAACAACAGCAGCAGAAGTAACAGTAGCAACAACAACAGTAACAGCAACAGCAATACCACTAAAAAGAAGAAGAACAACAACAAAGCAACTTTAAACATTCATAAGATCAATTCAAGATTATAAAAACACATGAGAAGCCAAAAATATATGAGGAGCCAAAAACACATGAGGAGCCAAAAACACCTGAGACAAAAACACCTGAGGAGACAAAAACACCTGAGGAGACAAAAACACCTGAGGAAACAAAAACACCTGATGAGACAAAAACACCTGAGGAGACAAAAACACCTGAGGAGACAAAAACACCTGAGGAGACAAAAACACCTGAGGAGACAAAAACACCTGAGGAAACAAAAACAAATGAGGAACCAAAAAACCCCTGAAACAAAAACACCTGAGGAGACAAAAACACCTGAGGAACCAACACCGGAGACAAAAACACCTGAGGAGACAAAAACAACTGAGGAGACAAAAACACCTGAGACAAAAACACCCGAGGAGACAAAAACACCTGAGACAAAAACACCCGAGGAGACAAAAACACCTGAGACAAAAACACCCGAGGAGACAAAAACACCTGAGATAAGATGAGAAAAGAGACACATGTACAATACCTGAGTATCTTCAGTGTAAGACGTCTAGCCAACCAATGACTATTATTTCAATACAGAGGTAATATACGAAGACAGTATAAGGTAATGAGTCCGTCATCCCAGAAGCCAGTGTTCAGCACCTCACTCCTGGTGAATCACATTCAAGACTCAGGTACTGAACACCGGCATCTAGGCTATGGGACCGATTACCTTATCTTGTACTGTCTTCTGTGTATAGTTCTGCATGGCTGAGGGACTGATAACCTCATCTACTGTGTATAGTTTTGCATGGCAGAGAGACTGATAACCTCATCTACTGTGTATAGTTCTGCATGGCTGAGAGATTGATAACCTCATCTACTGTGTATAGTTCTGCATGGCAGAGAGACTGATAACCTCATCTACTGTGTATAGTTCTGCATGGCTGAGGGACTGATAACCTAATCTACTGTGTATAGTTCTGCATGGCTGAGAGACTGATAACCTAATCTACTGTGTATAGTTCTGCATGGCTGAGGGACTGATAACCTCATCTACTGTGTATAGTTCTGCATGGCTGAGGGACTGATAACCTCATCTACTGTGTATAGTTCTGCATGGCTGAGGGACTGATAACCTCATCTACTGTGTATAGTTCTGCATGGCTGAGGGACTGATAACCTAATCTACTGTGTATAGTTCTGCATGGCTGAGAGACTGATAACCTAATCTACTGTGTATAGTTCTGCATGGCTGAGAGACTGATAACCTCATCTACTGTGTATAGTTCTGCATGGCTGAGAGACTGATAACCTCATCTACTGTGTATAGTTCTGCATGGCTAAGAGACTGATAACCTCATCTACTGTTTATAGTTCTGCATGGCTGAGGGACTGATAACCTCATCTACTGTTTATAGTTCTGCATGGCTGAGGGACTGATAACCTCATCTACTGTTTATAGTTCTGCATGGCTGAGGGACTGATAACCTCATCTACTGTGTATAGTTCTGAATGGCTGAGGGACTGATAACCTCATCTATTGTGTATAGTTCTGCATGGCTGAGGGACTGATAACCTCATCTACTGTGTATAGTTCTGCATGGCTGAGGGACTGATAACCTCATCTTCTGTGTATAGTTCTGCATGGCTAAGAGACTGATAACCTCATCTACTGTGTATAGTTCTGCATGGCTGAGGGACTGATAACCTAATCTACTGTGTATAGTTCTGCATGGCTGAGAGACTGATAACCTCATCTACTGTGTATAGTTCTGCATGGCTGAGGGACTGATAACCTCATCTATTGTGTATAGTTCTGCATGGCTGAGGGACTGATAACCTCATCTACTGTGTATAGTTCTGCATGGCTGAGGGACTGATAACCTCATCTACTGTGTATAGTTCTGCATGGCTGAGAGACTGATAACCTCATCTACTGTGTATAGTTCTGCATGGCTGAGAGACTGATAACCTCATCTATTGTGTATAGTTCTGCATGGCTGAGGGACTGATAACCTCATCTACTGTGTATAGTTCTGCATGGCTGATGGACTGATAACCTCATCTACTGTGTATAGTTCTGCATGGCTGAGAGACTGATAACCTCATCTACTGTGTATAGTTCTGCATGGCTGATGGACTGATAACCTCATCTACTGTGTATAGTTCTGCATGGCTGAGAGACTGATAACCTCATCTACTGTGTATAGTTCTGCATGGCTGAGGGACTGATAACCTCATCTACTGTGTATAGTTCTGCATGGCTGAGAGACTGATAACCTCATCTACTGTGTATAGTTCTGCATGGCTGAGGGACTGATAACCTCATCTACTGTGTATAGTTCTGCATGGCTAAGACACTGATAACCTCATCTACTGTGTATAGTTCTGCATGGCTGAGGGACTGATAACCTCATCTACTGTGTATAGTTCTGCATGGCTAAGAGACTGATAACCTCATCTACTGTGTATAGTTCTGCATGGCTGAGGGACTGATAACCTCATCTACTGTGTATAGTTCTGCATGGTTGAGAGACTGATAACCTCATCTACTGTGTATAGTTCTGCATGGCTGAGGGACTGATAACCTCATCTACTGTGTATAGTTCTGCATGGCTGAGGGACTGATAACCTCATCTACTGTGTATAGTTCTGCATGGCTGAGGGACTGATAACCTCATCTACTGTGTATAGTTCTGCATGGATGAGGACTGATAACCTCATCTACTGTGTATAGTTCTGCATGGTTGAGGACTGATAACCTCATCTACTGTTATAGTTCTGCATGACTGAGAGACTGATAACCTCATCTACTGTGTATAGTTCTGCATGGCTGAGGGACTGATAACCTCATCTACTGTTTATAGTTCTGCATGGCTGAGGGACTGATAACCTCATCTACTGTTTATAGTTCTGCATGGTCTGAGGACTGATAACCTCATCTACTGTTTATAGTTCTGCATGGCTGAGGGACTGATAACCTCATCTACTGTCATCGTACACCTCTGTACTGATTAAATAAAGTCACTGGCTGGCTACACGTCCCTTCTTGCCTCACCTTCCTAGTATTGTTTACACTATTATTGTAAGGTAGCTGAGGTGGGGGTGAGTGGGGTGTGTGGGCGGAGGGTGTGTGGGTGTGGGGGGCTTAGTGCATGCAGGGGGAGGGGAGGTGTGAACAGCATGTATATGAGACAAGAAGTTATATTTTTTTAGCAAATTTGGATACATCAGCAGTGTGCTGCTACATTATTCCATGTGATAGTTACAGAGTGGGAGCGAAAGTTAGCTATATTTCCCTGACGTGTTGCATCGCGCAGGACGAGTCACATAGGTTGTGTTGCAGTGCGTCAGCCTGAGCTGGGGCACTTCAGTAAGGCAATGAGGGTATCGTGAAAGGTCACTCTGGGGGACAGTGGGTCGAGGGTGAAGCTGAGGTAAAGGGGTAGGTGGTGAAGCTGAGGTAAAGGGGTAGGTGGTGAAGCTGAGGTAAAGGGGTAGGTGTTGAAGCTGAGGTAAAGGGGTAGGTGGTGAAGCTGAGGTAAAGGGGTAGGTGGTGAAGCTGAGGTAAAGGGGTAGGTGGTGAAGCTGAGGTAAAGTGGTAGGTGGTGAAGCTGAGGTAAAGGGGTAGGTGGTGAAGCTGAGGTAAAGGGGTAGGTGGTGAAGCTGAGGTAAAGGGGTTGAGGGAACAGGCTGTGGAAGAGGCTGGAGAGAGAAAGGGGGGGGGGTCGGGGCCGCCACTGACTCGCTCAATCTGGTACAGCGAGAAATGTCTAAACTGAGTCAAGACGTCATCATGACGGAGGTGAGAATGGTAGACTATTCTTTATGATAGTCAAGCAGTGGGAACAAGAGTTTCTCATTACATTCCACCAGAGATGATGAGTTTCCAACACAGTTTAAGAGATGTGTCAGCCTGAGCTGGCGAGGTACCGTCAAGCATGACACTCAGGCCTCAGTGCCTACGGTGCCTACTGCACTGTCAACCAGAGAGGCATGGAGGCAGAGATTTATATGATGGAAGAGGGAGGGACAGTGATGGAGGGAAGGATGGAGAGGGACAGTGATTGAGGGAAGGATGGGAAGGGACAGTGATGGAGGGAAGGATGGGAAGGGACGGTGATGGAGGGAAGGATGGGGAGGGACAGTGATGGAGGGAAGGATGGGGAGGGACAGTGATGGAGGGAAGGATGGGGAGGGACAGTGATGGAGGGAAGGATGGGAAGGGACAGTGATGGAGGGAAGGATATGGTGGGACAGTGATGGAGGGAAGGATGGGGAGGGACAGTGATGGAGGGAAGGATGAGAAGGGACAGTGATGGAGGGAAGGATGGGAAGGGACAGTGATGGAGGGGGTGAAGGTCATGCAGTCAGACACTGCGACATTTCCGGACCACTTTTACTTTTCCTTCCCAGATACACAGTCTTTTCTTTCTTCCCAGCTCCTACAATTCCTTCACTCTACTCCCATACCTCCCCTACCTTCCCTTCCATTCTCCGCTGTCCTTCACTTTACTCCCACCCATTTCCAACCAAGACCCACCAAATCCTCGCATTCCCTAGTCCCCAGCCTCTCCCATCACTGCACAACTCTCCCATCACTGCACAACTCTCCCTTTCAAAGAAAAAGTCATGATAACTCTCAAGGTCGATTGAGCGTTAAATGTAGGTGGTGGGAGGGAGAGGAGGGAGGAAGGAAGGGAGAGGAGGGAGGGAGGAAGGGAGGGTTGAAGTTTAACCCCCTCATGCACAGCTAGGTGAGTACACGTCCCTACCACCACCCCAATACTTTTCCTTTGTCCCCACCATCTATACTAACACATTTCCCCAACGCCTCCAACACTTCTCCACCGCCCTCACCGCCTCCAATACACTTCTCCACCGTCCTCACCCACCCAACACTCTTCCATTCTATTATCACCACCTCCAACACCTATACAGCACCACCAACAAACTTCAACACCCGAACACAACACACTTCAGCACCCCACCACAACACACTTCAACATCCTCAACACTAGACGTTTAAAACACAAAGACGTGAAAAAGCTATTGTCACTTTTTTTTAACCTTCTATTTTTGCTCAAAACCTGTGAAATTACACTAGATTTTTTGTAAACAAAAGGGAAAGGTTCTCTACAAATTCATATTCCTTCAAGCACCAAACCTCAAACACTCCAGGACCAGCCAATACACAGCTGATAGACCACAACAAACACTCCAGGACCAGACAATAAACAGCTGATAGACACAACAAACACTCCAGGACCAGACAATAAAACACTGATGACCACAACAAACACTCAGGACCAGCCAATAAACAGCTGATAGACCACAACAAACACTCCAGGACCAGCTAATAAACAGCTGATAGACCACAACAACCACTCCAGGACCAGCTAATAAACAGCTGATAGACCACAACAACCATTCCAGGACCAGCCAATAAACAGCTGATAGACCACAACAAACACTCCAGGACCAGCCAATAAACAGCTGATAGACCACAACAAACACTCCAGGACCAGACAATAAACAGCTGATAGACCACAACAACCACTCCAGGACCAGACAATAAACAGCTGATAGACCACAACCAATGCGGTCCTCGATTAGAGAGGCTGACGAGGATGAGGGGAAGATGATAAAGGAACTGGGATGGAAACATAGATGAGTGTAGCAAGAGTGAACAGGGTTGCGAGGATAGATGTGGCTTTAATATACGCAGACCCAACAACACACATAATCTATTCTTCTCGCCCCTAGCTCCTGCCCCAAACCCCCTGTTCACTACCAACAGTTAACATAGCTGCATCCCTGTCTTTACAGGGGTGGACCTTAAATAATGTCCGTTTTTTTGGTTTATTTTAATTTGTTTTTTTAAAAATTAGAGAAAATAGCCCTGGTACCTTGCAGTGTCTTAGCTGAGCCAACCCCGTACCATAGAACTCCCTTGCCAAGTCCTAGTCTGCACCATCCTGAACACTATCTGCCTAGCTTCTGGGTCAAGCCCTGGTACTATCTCTACTCCTAAAAATTTCTTCCTCTCAACCACCTATTCTTACACTTTACCCACTTCCCCTTTCACCCGTAAGGGTCTTACCTAGTCTATCTTATCTTATCTTAGGGGCGTGTAAGTTTCCCCCGTTTTCTAAAGAACATGTTTATTTTTCCAGTATAATCTACCTTGTCCATAATTACTATCACATTTGCTTTGTTTCGTATGGTGAAGTCCAGGATCTTTCTTTAATTCATGGTATAACTTAACAAATCTTTGAGGACAATTGTGTTGCAGAGGTGTGAGCAAGATCGTAGACTTCACCTTACGAAACAGACAAAGCAAATGCGATAGTAATTATGGACAAGGTAGATTATACTGGAAAAATAAACATGTTATTAGAAAACGGGGGAAGTTACGTGCCTCTTAAGATACTGGGAGAATAAGAATAGTGGATAGGGGTTTGGGGTGGATGAGAGTGGGAGTAATAGATGCAACTGGGAATGCAGGATGGATGGAGTGATGGATGGAGTTGTGGAGTGAAGACTGGGTGTGGTGAATGGTTGTTAGAGGGAGGAAGCAGTGCCGGGAAGGAAGCTTGGTGGAAAATGGTGCCAGAGTGTATTGTATTGCGTTACCCCTGGGTCGTGATCCCGGCACTGTGGGGGCCCTCACCTGGCACCCACCACCTCTTGCATCACTATATAACAGTGCCAGAGGATATTACTCCCACCAGTTCCACACATTATTAACCACAACACAGAGCCACGGAATATTACCAGAGCCACAGTGCCACGGAATATTACCACCACCACAGTGCCACGGAATATTACTTCACCACAGTACCACGAAATATTACCACCACCACAGTACCACGGAACATTACCTCCACCACAGTGCCACGGAATATTACCACCACCACAGTGCCACGGAATATTACCATCACCACCACAGTGCCACGGAATATTACCATCATCACCACAGTGTCAAAGAATATTACCATCATCACCACAGTGTCAAAGAATATTACCATCATCACCACAGTGCCACGGAATATTACCACCACCACAGTGCCACGGAATATTACTTCACCACAGTACCACGGAATATTACCACCACCACAGTACCACGGAATATTACCATCACCACCACAGTGCCACGGAATATTACCATCATCACCACAGTGTCAAAGAATATTACCATCACCACAGTGCCACAGAATATTACCTCCCTTACATTGCCACGGAATATTATCTCCCTCACAGTGCCCCAGAATATTACCCCCTTCACAGTGCCACATTACTAACGAGGTCACAGCTGAAAGTTAAAAAGCACAGATGAGTCACAGGGATGTTAGGAAATACTTCTTTAGCCTTAGGAGTGGTCAGAAAGGTTAGGAAACGGAACGATCTAGACAGCGCGGTGGTAGAGGCAGAATCCATACATAGCTTTAGGAATAGGTATGATAAGTCTCGCTCAGCCAGTAGCGGCCAGCAGAGGCGGGGGGCAGGAGTTAAGATTCGACCCCTGCAACCACAATGAGGTGAATTAAGTGAGTAAACACACACTACTCCAAACTCAGACACGAGGCACTAAACTACAGACCAGTGTCACTGACGTGTATAGTGTGCAAAGTCATGGAGATCTTCAGGAGGAGAGTGGTGGAGCACCTGGAACGGAATAAGCTTATAAACGACAACCAGCACGTTTTCAGGGAAGGAAAATACTGTCACAAACCCACTGGAGTTTTATGACAAGGTAACAGAAGTAAGATACGAGAGAGAGGGGTGGATAGACTGCATTTTCTTGGACTGCAAGAAGGCCTTCGACACAGTTCCTCACAAAAGGTTAATGCAAAAGCTAGAGGATCAGGCACACGTAAAGGGAAAGGCACTGCAAAGGATCAGAGAATATCTGCCAGGGAGGCAACAACGAGTCTTGGTACGTGACGAGGTGTCAGAGTGGGCGCCTGTGGCGAGTGAGGTTCCACAGGGGTCAGTCCTAGGACCTGTTTCTGGTATATGTGAATGACATAACGGAAGGGATAGACTCAGACCTGGGCAGATGATGTGCAGTTAATGAGAATTAAATCAGTCGAGGATCAGGCAGGACTACAAAGAGACCTGGACAGGCTACAAGCCTGGTCCAGTAACTGGCTCCTTGAATTTAACCCTGCCAAATGTAAAGTCATGAAGATCGGGGACGGACAAAGAAGACCGCGGACAGAGTATAGTCTAGGTGGCCAAAGACTAGAAACCACACTCAAGGAAAAAGATCTTGGGGTGAGTATAATACCGAGCACATCTCCTGAGGCACACATCAATCAGATAACTGCTGCAGCATACGGGCGTCTGGCAAGCCTAAGATACCTCAGTAAGGAATCGTTCAAGACTCTGTACACCATATACGTCAGGCCCATACTGGAGTATGCAGCACCAGTTTGGAACCCACACCTGGTCAAGCACGTCAAGAAATTAGAGAAAGTGCAAAGTTTTGCAACGAGACTAGTCCCAGAGCTAAGGGGATTGTCCTACGAAGAAAGGTTAAGGGAAATCGGCCTGACGACACTAGAGGACAGGAGGGTTAGGGGAGACATGATAACGACATATAAAATACTGCTGGGAATTGACAGGGTAGATAGAGACAGGATGTTCCAGAGAGGGGACACAGAAACAAGGGGTCACAATTAGAAGTTGAAGACTCAGATGAGTCAAAGGGACGTTATGAAGTATTTCTTCAGTCATAGAATAGCCAGGAAGTGGAATAGTCTGGCAAGTGACGTAGTGGAGGCAGGAACCATACATAGTTTTAAGACGAGGTTTGATAAAGCTCACGGAGCAGGGAGAGAGAGGACCTAGCAGCAGTCAGTGAAGAGGCGGGGCCAGGAGCTATAACTCGACCCCTGCAACCACAAATAGGTGAGTACACATACTACCCCCAAACACAAACACACACACACACTACCCCAAACACAAACACACACTACTCTCAAACACAAACACACACCAGGGATGCCAAGCCCATGTTGACACTTTTCAGATCGCTTGTTCTATCTAGGCTGGAATATTGCTGCACACTAACTGCACCTTTCAAGGCAGGTGAAATTGCTGACCTTGAAAATGTGCAGAGAACCTTCACCGCACGCATAACTGCGATAAACCACCTCAATTACTGGGAACGCTTGAAGTTCCTAAACCTGTACTCTCTAGAACGCAGGCGGGAGAGATACATTATTATATACACGTGGAAAATTCTCGAGGGATTAGTACCAAACTTGCACACGAGAGTCACTCCCTATGAAAGCAAAAGACTCGGCAGGCGATGTAACATCCCCCCAATGAAAAGCAGGGGTGCCACTAGCACGTTGAGAGACAACACAATAAGTGTCAGGGGCCCAAGACTGTTCAACTGCCTCCCAGCATACATCAGGGGGATTACCAAAAAAAACCTGGCTGTCTTCAAGCAGGCACTGGACAGGCACCTAAAGTCGGTACCTGACCGGCCAGGCTGTGGTTCGTACGTTGGACTGCGTGCGGCAAGCAGTAACAGCCTGGTTGATCAGGCTCTGATCCAACATGAGGCCTGGTCACAGACCGAGTCGCAGGGGCGTTGACCCCTGGAACTCTCTCCAGGTAAACTCCAGGTATACACACACACACACACTACCCCAAACACAAACACACACACTACCCCAAACACAAACACACACACTACCCCAAACACAAACACACACACACACACTACCCCAAACACAAACACACACACACACTACCCCAAACACACACACACACACTACCCCAAACACAAACACACACACACACTACCCCAAACACAAACACACACACACTACCCCAAACACAAACACACACACACACTACCCAAAACACACACACACACTACCCCAAACACAAACACACACACACACACTACCCCAAACACAAACACACACACACACTACCCCAAACACAAACACACACACACACTACCCCAAACACACACACACACACTACCCCAAACACAAACACACACACACACACTACCCCAAACACAAACACACACACACACTACCCCAAACACAAACACACACACACACTACCCCAAACACACACACACACTACCCAACACTACCCCAAACACAAACACACACACACACACTACCCCAAACACAAACACACACACACACTACCCCAAACACAAACACACACACACACGTAAACAGTTACACGATCACCATGTTGCCACATCTCATTTTCTTGCTGATTAAAATAAGCAAAAATGCAATACGTCGTGGGGGTATGAGGGAGGGGGCAGGAGGGAAGAGGGAGGGGGAGGGGGTGGTGGTAGTACATGGGCTATCAGACTGTCATCGTAGTGTGTCAGTAATGAACGTAAGAAAGCGACGTAGTAACCATCCTAAATACGTCAGTACTGATGGGTGAGATACTCTGGATGTCGTTGTGAGGTGAACCTGTCACCTTCCAGAAAGTGACTGTGGATGGTTCAGTGTACGTCAATATGTAAGGTTAAGTGACACTGTGGATGGTTGAGCAGCAGCAGCAACAACAACAGCAGCAACAACACCAGCACCAGCAGCAGCAGACAGCCTCTGGGATGGTCTACCATCCACATTAATAACTCAACATAACATTTAAGCTGCATTATAACAGTATTGGAACTCAATTCATGTTTGTATCAACAATGAACTACGATATTAACCACATAATTAATTTGCAAACAGTTCATTACCACTGAAAATTAGATGTTTCGAACCTAATAGCACTGGTACATCACCAGTGCTATTAGGTACATCACCAGTGTTATTAGGTACATCACCACTTGAACTTAGTCAGTTCACCCCTTGGAACTACAACCACTGTAACTTAGTTTGCCCCCCTGGAACTACCACCACTGTAATTTAGTTCGCCCCCCTGGAACTATCACCACTGTATTTTAGTTCGCCCCCTTGGAACTATCACCACTGTATCTTAGTTCGCCCCCTGGAACTACCACCACTGTAACTTAGTTCGCCCCCTGGAACTACCACCACTGTAACTTAGTTCGCCCCCTGGAACTACCACCACTGCAACTTAGTTCGCCCCCTGGAACTACCACCACTGTAACTTAGTTCGCCCCTGGAACTACTACCACTGTATCTTAGTTCGCCCCTGGAACTATCACCACTGTAACTTAGTTCGCCCCCTGGAACTATCACCACTGTAACTTAACTTAGTTCGCCCCCTGGAACTACCACCACTGTAACTTAGTTCGCCCCCTGGAACTACTACCACTGTATCTTAGTTCGCCCCCTGGAACTATCACCACTGTAACTTAGTTCGCCCCTGGAACTATCACCACTGTAACTTAGTTAGCTCGCCCCCTGGAACTACCACCACTGCAACTTAGTTCGCCCCCTGGAACTACCACCACTGTAATTTAGTTCGCCCCCTGGAACTACTACCACTGTAACTTAGTTAGCTCGCCCCCTGGAACTACCTCCACTGTAACTTAGTTCGCCCCCTGGAACTACTACCACTGTAATTTAGTTCGCCCCCTGGAACTACCACCACTGCAACTTAGTTCGCCCCCTGGAACTATCACCACTGTAACTTAGTTTGCCCCCTGAAACTATCACCATTAACTTAGTTCGCCCCCTGGAACTATCACCACTGTAACTTAGTTCGCCCCCTGGAACTATCACCAATGTAATTCAGTTCGCCCCCTGGAACTATCACGACTGTAACTTAGTTAGCTAGCCCCCTGGAACTACCACCACTGTAACTTAGTTCGCCCCTGGAACTACCACCACTGTAACTTAGTTCGCCCCCTGGACCTATCACCTGGGGAATGCCATCTCTCAGGAAGCCTTGTGTCACACCAGGAAAATTTAAATATGTCATCATGAGAAAGCCAGTCAACAAATCAAATAGCAAATTAATTGCGTACAGTACACACACACACACACACACACAGACCTCGGGGTGAGTATAACACCAAGCACGTCTCCGGAAACACACATCAACCAGATAACTGCGGCAGCATATGGGAGACTGGAAAACCTAAGATTAGCGTTCCGTTACCTTAACAAGGAATCGTTCAAGACACTGTACACCGTGTACGTCAGGCCCATACTAGAATATGCAGCACCAGTCTGGAACCCACACCTGGTCAAGCACGTCAAGAAACTAGAGAAAGTGCAAAGGTTTGCGACAAGGCTAGTTCCACAACTCAGGGGTCTGTCCTATGAAGAAAGGTTGAGGGAAATAGGACTAACAAAACTGGAGGATAGAAGGGTTAGAGGAGACATGATAACGACATACAAAATACTGCGGGGAATCGACAAGGTAGATAGTGACAGGATGTTCCAGAGAGGGAACACAGAAACAAGGGGGCACAACTGGAAGCTGAAGACTCAGACGAGTCAAAGGGATGTTAGGAAGCATTTCTTCAGCCAAGAGTAGTCAGGAAGTGGAATAGTCTAGCGAACGATATAGTGGAGGCGGGAACCATACATAGTTTTAAGATAAGGTATGATAAAGCTCATGGAGCAGGGAGAGCAGAGATCCAGTAGCGGACAGCGAAGAGGCGGGGCCAGGAGCTGAGTATCGACCCCTGCAACCACAATTAGGTGAGTACACACACATATAGTGTGGATGGTGGTGGTGGTGGTGGTGTGGATGGTGGTGGTGGTGATAGTGTGGATGGTAGTAGTGGTGTGGATGATGGTGGTGGTGATAGTGTGAATGATGGTTGATGGTGGTGGTGGGTGTGATAGGGTTGGTTAATGGTGGTGTTGGTGGTGATAGTGTGGCTGATGGTGGGGGCGACCACTACCACCCCACTCCCTACATTATCCCCCACACCACTACTCCCCCGCCTCCCCACAATCACTGGTCCAACAGGCTATTGTTGAGGCTGGTCGCTGGTCCTGTGGCCCGGCCGGTCCAGCCCTGCATGATGCTCAGCTCTTGCATGACCTCTGCCGCATTGCATGACAAACCAACACTGTCTGCTGCTGACACGGTGTTAGTGGTGCTGCTGACACGGTGTTAGTGGTGCTGCTGACACGGTGTTAGTTGGTGACGGTGGTCTGCTGACATGCAGTGTGCTTGAGTGAGTGGTGCTGCTGCTGACGTAGTGTGCACACGTAGTGGTGCTGACGAGGTGGTGCTGCTGACACGGTAGGGGAGTGGTGTGAGGTGGGTGCTGCTGACACGGTGTCAGTGGTGCTGCTGACACGGTGTTAGTGGTGCTGCTGACACGGTGTTAGTGGTGCTGCTGACACGGTGTCAGTGGTGCTGCTGACACGGTGTCAGTGGTGCTGCTGACATGACAGACCTCCGTATGCAGGGATGGTGCCTCCACATGCATGGACATGACCAGGCCTCAGTAGTGGTCTGAACTGCAACGGTGGAGCTGGTCCTGCATGACTCTGGTGCTCCAACGGTGGGCTGTGTTCTCTGCTGACTTCTGGTGAACTTAACCACGGTGGCTGTTCTCTGCAGTGACTTCTGGTAGAGCTTAGCACACGGTGGAGCTGTGTCTCTGCAGTGAGCTTCTGGTGACTAACCACACGGTGGAGTGTGTTCTGCAGTGAGCTGGTAGAACGTTCACGGTGGGCTGTCTCCAGTGAGCTGGTGACTACACGGGACGTCGCAGTGAGTCGGTAGAACTTCCACACGGTGGAGTGGTTCCGAGTGCCTGGTAGACTAACCGTACTTCGAGGAGCTTTGGAGACTCAGGTGGAGCTGTGTTCTCTGCGAGTGAGCTTCTGGTAGAGCTTAACCACGGTGGAGCTGTGTTCTGCAGTGAGCTGTCTGGTAGAACTTTAACCACACGGTGGAGCTGTGTTCTCTGCAGTGAGCTTCTGGTAGAACTTTAACCACACGGTGGAGCTATGTTCTCTGCGAGTGAGCTTCTGGTAGAGCTTTAACCACACGGTTAGCTGTGTTCTCTGCAGTGAGCTTCTGGTAGAGCTTTAACCACACGGTGGAGCTGTGTTCTCTGCGAGTGAGCTTCTGGTAGAGCTTTAACCACACGGTGGAGCTGTGTTCTCTGCGAGTGAGCTTCTGGTAGAACTTTAACCACACGGTGGAGCTGTGTTCTCTGCGAGTGAGCTTCTGGTAGAGCTTTAACCACACGGTGGAGCTGTGTTCTCTGCGAGTGAGCTTCTGGTAGAACTTTAACCACACGGTGGAGCTGTGTTCTCTGCGAGTGAGCTTTGGTAGAGCTTTAACCACACGGTGGAGCTGTGTTCTCTGCGAGTGAGCTTCTTGTGAGACTTTAACCACACGGTGGAGCTGTGTTCTCTGCGAGTGAGCTTCTGGTAGAGCTTTAACCACACGGTGGAGCTGTGTTCTCTGCGAGTGAGCTTCTGGTAGAACTTTAACCACACGGTGGAGCTGTGTTCTCTGCGAGTGAGCTTCTGGTAGAACTTTAACCACACGGTGGAGCTGTGTTCTCTGCGAGTGAGCTTCTGGTAGAGCTTTAACCACACGGTGGAGCTTGTTCTCTGCGAGTGAGCTTCTGGTAGAACTTTAACCACACGGTGGAGCTGTGTTCTCTGCGAGTGAGCTTCTGGTAGAGCTTTAACCACACGGTGGAGCTGTGTTCTCTGCGAGTGAGCTTCTGGTAGAACTTTAACCACCTCACGGAGCTCCTACTCTGCGCAGTGGCTGGACACCTCTACACACAGAGTGGACAGTATTTTCTGCTCAGCCGTGTTGCTGGATGCTATGAACACAGGAGTGTGTTGCGAGTGACTATCTGGTGAGTGAACACAGGTTGGAGCTGTGTTTCTGGTGCAGTGAGCTGTTTCTGTGTAGAGCTTTAACACAGGGTGTTGCTGGTGCTACTGAGATGAGTTGCTGGTAGTTTAAACGACACAGGGGGTTGCTGGTGTAGCTGAGAGACACTGGGTGTGTTCTGGGTAGTAGACTCTGGTGAGTAGACACTGGGTGTTCTGGTGAGAGACACAGGGTGTGTGCTGGTGCAGTGAGAGACTTGCTGGTGCTAGTAAGACACGGTGGTGCTGGTCTAGTGAGAGCACTGTTGCTGTCTAGGTGGAGCCACTGGAGTGTTCTGGTGTAGTTGAACACAGGGGTGTTGCTGTGCGAGTGAGACTTCGGTAGCTTAACCAGTGAGGCCAGGGTGTTCTGGTGCTTAAGACACTGGGTGTTGCTGGTGCTGAGTGAAAGACACAGGGTGTTCTGTGCAGTGAGAGACACAGTGTTGCTGTGCTAGTGAGCATGGTTTGCTGGTGCTAGTGAAAACACAGGGTGTTGCTGGTGCTAGTGAGAGACACGGTGTTGCTGGTGCTAGTGAGACACAGGTGTTGCTGGTGCTAGTGAGAGACACGTGTTGCTGGTGCTAGTGAGACACAGGGTGTTGCTGGTGCTAGTGAGACACGGTGTTGCTGGTGCTAGTGAGAGACACAGTGTTGCTGGTGCTAGTGAGAGACACTGGGTGTTGCTGGTGCTAGTGAGAGACACAGGGTGTTGCTGGTGCTAGTGAGAGACACTGGGTGTTGCTGGTGCTAGTGAGACACGGTGTTGCTGGTGCTAGTGAGAGACACAGGGTGTTGCTGGTGCTAGTGAGACACAGGGTGTTGCTGGTGCTAGTGAGACACTGGGTGTTGCGGTGCTAGTGAGAGACTGTGTTGCTGGTGCTAGTGAGAGACACAGGGTGTTGCTGGTGTTAGACACGGTATTGCTGGTGCTAGTGAGACACTGGGTGTTGCTGGTGCTAGTGAGACACTGGGTGTTGCTGGTGCTAGTGAGAGACACTGGGTGTTGCTGGTGCTAGAGACACATGCAACACCTGGCTGTCTTTATCTGAAGACATTTAGGTAACCTGTATTAAAGTGAAAACAAGCCACTGGTTGCCGAAGCATTTTCAAACGAAGATAAACAGGGTTCCTCAACTCTAAATTATATTTCAGTAATGGGGAGTGTTTGTGGAAGACTGAACCATCGTACAACCAGAGACATGATGGAACACAACCTGGGCTGATCGAGAAAACTGCAAGTGAATCTGGATTTCGAAAAAAAAAAAAACAGAGAGAGAGCCACTGAAGTCTTCCGCTGAAAGGTTAGAATTTCTTCAGACTAGATCTGATTAGATAGGAGTAATAGAAAGTTGACAAGAAAAAAGTGTTGAAGCAAGGGAAAGTTGAGTAATGGAGTGAGTGTAGAAGCATGGGGAAACTGAAGTGACGAACTGAGTGCTGAAGCAAGTGATTCAGCTGCAGGAGGTTGACGACTTGATAATACTGATGTAGGTTCAGGGAGGGTAAATGTCACGTGGTATGATTCAATATCGCGAAAGATATAAGAAAGTCAGAAGACACGTGTAGCTCTTCAAAGGCCCGAGCCTGGTGATCCCTTGTTACTACTAAATTAACGTGTTCAGCAGCCAGGTTATGCGAGTACTTGCTAGCAAATTTCTGTTCCTTTTTCCATACTACACTCGTTGATGTAAGTCGCCTCTAGATTAGAGATGTAATCACACTAATGGGACTGGTAGCTGTCCATACAACACGAGTCTGAGCACTTGCTTGCGAGAATAATCATTTCCCCACAAGAGAAGCCTCTCACCCCCAGGAGTAATAGAGAGATATGTGCAAGAAAAAACTTCAGAGAGCCACGAAGCAGCCTAAATTAGGATGCGTTCTCTGTCTAAAACCTATTTGATCCTTGCCAATAAAGTCCGGAAAGACGACAAAAACCTGGTGATTAATTCAAGAGTGTCAACACTGAACCTCTGGTCTTGAAGGGTGGCCATGCAAGGTAAACACACGAAGGTAAAATCTTGGTCTCAATAACCATGGCTTCCCTCCTCTCCCTGCCACAAGACGCTGCAGCCAGTGCAACACATGAGGTCTACGGAAGTTGCAATCCATCAACCACGTAAAGATGACTGCTCACACACGGAATAAAATTTATATAAATATTTCAATGGATAACAGAAGGAAAGGAAAACGATATAAGAGAGGTCGATGGAGACAGGTGAAGGTGGGGGATGGAAGAACAAAAAGGGGAAGGTAGTGGAAGGGTGAAAGTAAAAGAAATGAAGGAAAACGAAAATAAAGGAAAAGGGAAGTGGATAAAAGAAAGGGGAAGCTGGGTAAGAACAGATGGACATAAGAAGGCCCTAACAGACCACAGCAGTGCCCAGGAAAAGCTGAGAAGGGAAAATGACAAACCACTGAGCACAGGGACATCAGATAGAGAAGAGACTGAAGGAAGGAACACTGTCTCAGGGGATGCAAAGGGAAATGCAGTGAGAGGACGAAAGGGAGAGGTCAGTTTTTGTTTAGGGTCCAGGAAGTTGAAGGGAAACTTATGAAGCAAGAAGATGGGAGGAGAAAAAAGCGACTGAAAGTATCATGAAAGCAATAGGGGAGGATGACATGACCTAGTTGACAAATTTTCTGAGAATAGGGGGATTTGCAAGAAGAAAAAAATGGTCAGTCAAAGCTATTTTCAAGGAAGAATCGGCTCGAAACAGGATCCTGCAGGAGAAAGCACGACTAAGGGACATACAGACGTACCTGAGGGTGTACCTCGACCACAACAGAACACAAGAAGAAAGACAGAAACTGAGAGAGGGTACAAAAATGTAAGGAGGAAAGAGAGGCACAGACAGAGATGAGGAGAACCCAGCCTCAGGAGGAAGAGCAAATACAACCTCCCTTAGAGCCACCTACAGAAGGACGTCAACCACGACAACCCCAATGCAACCAATCTAACCCAAAACCCACACACTGTACCCACCCCCCTCATCACAAACTCCACCCCCACAGCAACCCCCATAATTCCCTGCCACCGCTCCCCTAACCCCATCGTTCTCCCCAGACCACAGTTTTAGAAAAGAAGTTGAAGGTTTGGTATACGAATGTAGATGGAATAACAAATAAGTAAGGAGTGGCATGAAAGAATCAAGGAGACGTACGTCCACAAACATCATAGCACTCACAGAAACGAAACTCACCAGAATAACAGACACAATTTTCCCACCCGGATATCAGATACTGAGGAAAGATAGAGGGAGCAGAGGGGTAGAGGAGTTGGACTGCTAATTAAAAACCGATGGGGATTTGAGGAAATGGAAGGAATGGACGAAATGGGTAAAAGGGACTACATAGTAGGTACAATTCAGTCTGGGGGATATAAGGTATTCATTGCGGTGATGTACAACCCGCCACAGAACTGCAGGAGGCCAAGAGAAGAATGTGAAGAGAGCAACAGAGCAATGGTGGACACACTAGCTGAGGTGGGCAGAAGAGCTCACATGGGTAGATCAAATTTACTAGTTATGGGTGATTTCAATCACAAGGATATTGACTGGGAAAACCTGGAGCCACATGGGGGTCCCGAAACATGGAGAGCCAAGATGATGGATGTGGCACTGGAAAACATCATGCATCAACATGTTAGGGACACTACCAGAGAGAGAGAGGTGAGGATGAACCAGCAGGACTGGACCTCGTATTCACCCTGGCAGGAAAACCAGTAAAAGAAATGATGGAATATGTGTCAACCAAATGCAAAGAGGCAGAGGAGAGGTTTGTTCCCAAGGGAAACAGAAATAATGGGAAGACCAAAACGAGCCCTTGGTTTACTCAAAGGTGTAGGGAGGCAAAAACTAAGTGCACTAGAGAATGGAAAAAGTACAGAAGACAAAGGACCCAGGAAAATAAAGAGAGTAGTCAAAGAGCCAGAAACGAATATGCACAGGTACGAAGGGAGGCTCAGCGACAATATGAAAATGATATAGCATCAAAAGTCAAGTCTGACCCGAAGCTGTTGTACAGCCACATCAGGAGGAAAACAACAGTCAAGGACCAGGTAATCAGGCTGAGGAAGGAAGGTGGGGAGTTCACAAGAAACGACCAAGAGGTATGTGAGGAGCTCAACATGAGATTTAAAGAAGTATTTACACAGGAGACAGGAAGGACTCCAGGAATTCAGAATAGGGAGGTATACCAACAAGTGCTGGATGAAATACACACAACCAAGGAGGAGGTGAAGAAGCTGCTATGTGAACTTGATACTTCAAAGACGGTGGGACTGAACATCTCCCCGTGGGTCCTTAGAGAGGGAGCAGAGACGCTGTGTGTGCCACTAACAACAATTTTCAACACATCCCTTGAAACTGGGCAACTACCTGAGGTATGGAAGACGGCAAATGTAGTCCCATTTTTAAAAAAAGGTGACAGACAGTAGGCACTAAACTACAGACCAGTGTCACTGACGTGTATAGTATGCAAAGTCATGGAGAAGATTATCAGGAGGAGAGTGGTGGAGCACCTAGAACGGAACAAGCTTATAAACGACAACCAGCACGGATTCATGGAAGGCAAATCCTGTGTCACAAACCTACTGGAGTTTTATGACAAGGTAACGGAAGTAAGACACGAGAGAGAGAGTGGTGGGTAGATTGCATTTTCTTGGACTGCAAGAAAGCCTTCGACACAGTTCCTCACAGGAGATTAGTGCAAAAGCTAGAGGATCAGGCCATTACCGAACGAATTTACTTCCTTAAGAAAAAAATGTCATTTAGGTTAGTCTATTTCAGACCCCCAAAAATACACTTCCACAAGCACTTACAATATTATACTTACATAATTGCACAATTTCCGGGATGTTCGTTAACCGGGGTTCCACTGTAGTAGGTTTGGTAGCCAGCCAGGCCACCCTACCCCACCCATTTAAAGAGCCGTAAAGCGATAAAATGAATATAGTGTACACTCATTACTTACCTTAAAATATTTTTAGTCTTAAAGTAGGGTGAGAGGTGAGTAAACGATATTAAACGAATAAACGAGAGAGAAAGAATGAGTACATGAGAGAGGACAGACGCGAGTTTTGTAAACAAACAAACTGAACTCGTATGGTTTTAGTTCATTCCCGCAAGCCTACTAGAAAATTATCTCGTATTATGTTAATTTATTTTGCTGTGGGTATATTTATCCTGTTTATGTGGTATGAAGCGTGTTTATTATATAATTTTCAAAAAAATATAGATGGATTAAGCAAAATGTCTATATTAACGTTTTATACGACATTTAATTTGCTTCAGTGTTTAATGTGTGTTATTATTATTATTATCATTATTAATATGGCGTCTTCAAGACTAATAAGACACTCTTAGTGATTTTAATATGTACCTACACACCAGCACAGTGTGTAAGTTTACTTAGGTACAGGTACACATAAGTATAATTATAAGAGTATATATATAATATGAAATAACTTTAAAACACTTGAAATTTTGGAAAGTTTCCAGACATAATGGAGAGACGCGATGCTCACAGAGAATGTAAACAAACTGGGTGACGCGCGCCATATTAGAAAGATGGGAAGCCGTATAGAGAGTTTTGGTCATAATTTGAAATCGCAATATTAGCGGAACGCCGTAAAGCGGGGCCTACTGTATATGTGAATGACATGACGGAAGGGATAGACTCAGAAGTGTCCCTGTTTGCAGATGATGTGAAGTTAATGAAGAGAATTAAATAGGATGAGGATCAGGCAGGACTACAAAGAGACCTGGACAGGCTGGAAGCGTGGTCCAGTAACTGGCTCCTCGAATTTAACCCCACCAAATGTAAAGTCATGAAGATCGAGAAAGGGCAAAGAAGACTGCAGACAGAGTATAGACTAGGGGGCCAAATACTGCAAACCTCACTCAAGGAAAAAGATCTTGGGGTCAGTATAAAACCGAGCAAATCAACCAGATAACTGTTGCAGCATATGGGCGCCTGGCAAACCTGAGAATAGCGTTCCGATACCTCAGTAAGGAATCGTTCAAGACTCTGTGCACCGTGTACGTCAGGCCCATACTGCACCAGTTTGGAACCCACACCTGGTCAAGAATCTCAAGAAATTAGAGAAAGTGCAAAGGTTTGCAACAAGATTAGTTCCAGAGCTAAGGGGAATGTCCGACGTAGGAAGGTTAATGGAAATCGGCCTGACGACACTGGAGGACAAAAGAGTTAGGGGAGACATGATAACAACATACAAAATACTGCGAAGAATTGAAAAGGTGTACATAGACAGGATGTTCCAGAGAGGGGAGACAACAACAAGGGGTCACAATTCTAAGATGAAGACTCAGATGTGTCAAAGGGATGTTAGGAAGTATTTCTTTAGTAATAGAGTTGTCAGGAAGTGGAATAGACTACTCCCTGTCACTATCATTCAGGTGACACTGTACTCCCCGTCTGGCAAGTGAAGTAGTGGAAGCAGAACCCATACATAGTTTTAAGACGAGGTATAATAAAGGCCATGGAGCAGGAAGAAAGAGGACCTAGTAGCGGTCAGCGAAGAGGCGGAGCCAGGAGCTATGAATCGACCCCTGCAACCACAAATAGGCGAGTACAAATGGATGAGTACACACACACACACACACACCCACACACACACACACACACACACAACACACACACAGGAGCTATGACTCGACCCCTGCAACCACAAATAGGTGAGTACACACACACACACACACACACCTTGAGCTGAACAGGATAATAAACACCAGACAGCACGGATTCCGGGAAGGCAAATCCTGTGTAACAAACCTCCTAGAGTTCTATGATAAAGTAACAGAGGTAAGGCAAGAGAGAGAAGGGTGGGTTGATTGCATTTTCCTGGACTGCAGGAAGGCCTTCGACACAGTTCCTCACATGAGATTAGTAAAGAAGTTGGAAGAACAAGCATGTATAACAGGAAGGGCACTGGAATGGATCAGGGAATACCTCACAGGGAGGCAACAATGGGTCATGGTGCGTGATGAGGTATCACAGTGGGCGCCTGTGACGAGCGGTGTACCGGTCGTCAGACCAGTGTTATTGTTGGCCGTTTACGATGGTCCCCAACTACCCTTATTAGTTTATTTAAATGTGAGTGAATTGGTCTAAGGACTTCTATTTTACAACATTTCTAGAGATATCGTTTGATGGCATGAACACATTCTGGAATGAAATATCGTAAACCGGTCCTGTATGAAATGCATGACGGACGGGATAGACGCAGAAATGTCTCTATTCGCAGATGATGTGAAATTAATGAGGAGAATCACATCGGAGGAGGACCAAGCAGGACTTCAAACAGACCTGGACAAGCTTGACATCTGGTCTAGCAACTGGCTTCTCGAATTCAATCCCACCAAATGCAAAGTCATGAAGATCGGAGAAGGGCAAAGAAGACCGCTGACAGAGTACAGGCTAGGCGGACAAAGGCTACAAACCTCGGCAAAGGAGAAAGACCTTGGGGTGAGTATAACGCCAAGCACGTCTCCGGAGGCTCACATCAACCAGATAACTGCGGCAGCATATGGGCGACTGGCAAACCTAAGATTAGCATTCCGTTACCTTAACAAGAAATCGTTCAAGACACTGTACACCGTGTACGTCAGGCCCATACTAGAATATGCAGCACCAGTCTGGAACCCACACCTGGTCAAGCACGTAAAGAAACTAGAGAAAGTGCAAAGGTTTGCGACAAGGTTAGTTCCACAACTCAGGGGTCTGTCCTATGAAGAAAGGTTGAGGGAAATAGGACTAACAACACTGGAGGAAAGAAGGGTCAGAGGAGACATGATAACGACATACAAAATACTGCGGGGAATTGACAAGGTAGACAGTGACAGGATGTTCCAGAGAGGGAACACAGAAACAAGGGGACACAACTGGAAGCTGAAGACTCAGATGAGTCAAAGGGATGTTAGGAAGCATTTCTTCAGCCACAGAGTAGTCAGGAAGTGGAATAGTCTAGAGAAAGATATAGTGGAGGCAGGAACCATACATAGTTTTAAGACAAGGTATGATAAAGCTCATGGAGCAGGGAGAGCAAAGACCCAGTAGCGGACAGCGAAGAGGCGGGGCCAGGAGCTGAGTCTCGACTCCTGCAACCACAATTAGGTGAGTAATTAGGTGAGTACACACACACACACACTCACACCTCACACAAAGCTGGGATGCCTTGAATACACTATGAGACACAACACAGTAAAGCAGCAGGTGTAGTAGTGAAATGATATAATGTGTGTGTGTGTGTGTATATATATGTGTATGTTTGTGTTTGTGTGTAGTCATAACCCTGGTCCGATCTTCACTGGCCCACTGGGTTACGCCCCTCCTTCTAGAGCTTTATCATGTGTGTGGTGTTAAATTTGTCTAGGGGCATGTGTTGTGGACTGGTGTTGTTGTTATATAGTGTGTGTGTGTGTGTGTGTGTATGTGGAAACACTGACAAATTTTCTGCCAAGGGAGTGAACGGCTCGTTGTAAGCAGTACAAGGCTCCAGGGCGTTAAAAGTAGGGGTGCAGGCTGTGTGTGTTTGTGTGTCGTGTTTCAGGGAAATTGTCTGGTTTAACTAACCTAAAATGAATCTCCCTCTACAAGCTCACTTTCATCATCTCTAGCCCTCTTCAGAAACACTCTTCCTGTTTCCTAACCTAAAATCTAACCCTTATACTTTCACTTCTCCCCCTCCTTCCCTTCTCCCTGAAAACCTCCTCTTCCCCAACTCCCGTCACTTCTCCCTGCCCTCCTTCCCTGTCTCCCCGACCCTCCCTTCCTAATCCTGTCTCCTTCAGCCCTTTTTCTGCCTCCTACCTTATCTTAAGACCATGTCTCTTCACTCTTATAGAGTGTGCTACAAACATACGTTGCAACAACACACAACACAGACTT